>JAVJGJ010000032.1:32833181-32866842 GCA_035590215.1 Microhierax caerulescens | reverse complement strand
CTCTGCATAAGCCTGACCGAGGTGAGACGCTTGCCAGGTGCCAGCTACAGGAACGGAACGCACTGTGAGAGGGACGCAAAGTGTTCCTGACCGGGCTGCACTGACAACGAGCAGCGGCACGCCAGTACTTTCCTTACCATTCCCACCTGTTTGGCTGGTTGCCCCTCGCTTTTAAGAAAGACTATAAAAAGTCTCCCCAAAACGAACCCCACTGAGATCTCCCCAACGTGTGCCGCACACCCCGCGTCGAGTCGGCGGACGGCTGAGTGGACCCTGGCGTTGGTAGCTCTACCCCCCTTCATCCTCTTCCTATACTTTACTTTCTTTCTCCTTTTTCCCCTATCACATATGTGTGCTGATGAGCACACAATAGTGTTTTTGGTTGTCCGAGTCCCTGGTGTATTTATAACCTTTTGTACTCCGAAATCAAATAAAAGAACCTAATCACTAATCCTATCTTTGGATCGTGACACCCCCCGCTCCCCAGCGGAGCCTCTCCCCTTGGCAGGAAGGAAGAAGTGCTTCAGAATAAGAACAGGATTAGTTACTTAGTTAACGTGAAGCAATCTGAAGGTGGGAAAAATCTACAAGGTATTAAAGATCATTGTTAGCATTATTATTAAAATAATAAAATAACTTTCCATAAATGCCTTCTTTGTTTAGTTCTCTTAGTAAGGGGTGTTGTCAATACCGAAGGAATTTTTCATCTCACAAATCACTGTCAAACAACTTGGCACCTGGCTCTAATTGGAAACATATTATATTTAGCAAACAATGCCTAAGCCATTTTCCCAAAATATTTAAAACACACAAAGGCATGACACTAAAAATCTATCTGAATTTGATGGATGGATGCAAAACTTGCTGGACTTCCTACACATTTATTCCTCAAATCATATTTTATCAATACTTTTGTATCACAGTCTTTCTTTGCCCTTTCTATAAAATGTTTTTATGATGACAACTTTATTGGTGCTGAAATTATTCCTTTCCTGACTTTCAGATCACAATAACCTTGTTTGCCTTTTGAGTATCACCTATCATTATTTTTTCTCCATATCATAATGACATGCATTCTTTCCTTTTTTTTTTTTTTTTTTTCCCCATAGCAATGTCTCCTTGAGAGAAAGAGACACAATAATTAAAAGGATGGGATATCTCTTGATGTTTCACCTCTGTGATGTGTGAAATCCTCAGAATTATTAAAGAGAACTCTGGCAAATTTGTAATGCCTTTGAAAACATGGAGAAGGATAGTCATCTAGGTCTTTTTTTACTTCCAGACATTTATGCAGGCTTTCTAAAATTGCCTTGTTTCTAACATATTCCCCCAGGGTACTTTAACTTTTCAGTTTGCTCGGTGCATTGCTGCGGTGAGCAATCCGGCGCGGTCCGTCAGCAATGCTCAAGCATGTCTCATCACGCAGCCAAGCAAAGATTACAACCAGGAGAGAACGCAGATGCTAAAAATCATGTCACGTTAGCAGCTTTACGTGTTCTTTGAGGTTTGAATGAATGACACAACCAGCCAGGCGGGGATGGCAATTCCATAACCCAGGCTGCCTTTGCAAAGTCACCGTGCCGTGGTCTCTCCAAGTGTCGGGGTCAGACCCCTGGCCTGCGTACGTCCCTGCAAGCACATCTGGGGTGGCTGCTGCTAGACCCGCCCCAGGAATTCAAGGCGAGTATATGTATTGGCAAATCATGAGCACGGCAGTGTTCGCGACACATGAATTTAAAATTCCTGATGAAATCAGGTGGACCGGAGATGCTCTTGAATTAAAGTGAATAACTGGGAACCATTTTCTCCTTTTCCCCAATGAGGATGGAAAGACAGCCCTCTCCTGTAAGGAGCTTTTCACTGCTTACAACACAAAAGTAGTGGCAGCGAACAGAGGGGTGGCTAGGGAACAGTCAGGGAATACACGGTATTGACGGCGCATCAACGTGTAGATTAACATGCCACAGGCAGAGTCACTCAGGACAGGGGAAGAGAACCCAGCAAAGCACCAAGGGCCTCTTAGGAATTGACTCCCACCTTCTCCATAGGGACACTGAGTAACTGCCATGATGTTACTCTAGAGTTCTGCAATGTGGAAACAGCATCTTCACAGCAGAAGACCCAGCACTCAGTGAGTATGGTCTGCCATTCAGATCTTCCTGGTGCCTCACATTTATTCCTGGACCTGCCATCAGGTGCCATTCCCTGCAGGACCTGCTGAGACCAGCCCCCAGCACTGCAGCTGGCTGTTCTCACTCCTGCTCACTTAGCTTGGCCAGCAGAAGAGCACGGCCAGGCTGGTGGTGCAGCAGCAAATATAAGACCAACACATTCAACCCCATCCTTGAGGGAGAGGTGATGAGCTGCAGGGACAGTCACTTCTGGGGCCTTTGGCTCATGGTAGTTAACATCAAATATCTGTATGTGTTGGGGCAGCCCCGTGGGTACCACCAGCAATGCATCCATAAAGCTACTCATGCTTTGGACCCATTATATTGGGCTCACATAAACCAACTTTCTGCTACATCCGCAGCAGTTGTGGCATCTCTTCCCTGCTTCTACCATATCTCCTTCAATTGTGTCTGTAAGGGACCCATGGAATGCTTAAAAAGGCAATGTGACTTTGTCTCATCTCAGATTTTGGGCCTCTCCATGCTCATTCTTTAGCAGACGAGGAAGCTGGCTGCAGCACCCTGGTCGCTGCCTGTGCCACTGGTGGGTCAGTCTTCTCTGAGTGCACAAGTTGAAAGGGTAGAAAAGAATGATTCAGATCCCTAAATACAGGTGCCTAAGTGCCATTTGAGATGTCCTGAGATAACCAGTGCATCCTCATGTTTGGTGGATAGGGCATGACATTGATCAACCCCTTTTCTTCTGGAGCAGCAGCTGAACATGTACCACAGAACTTCCCTAGAAATCCACGTTTAGGAAACTAAGTTCTGCCCAAAGGAACATATCTCACCCCTGGTGTGGGATACCATGCTCATCCCCTTGAATCCAGGAAACCCCTTGAAGCCAAATAACTTTCCCCACAGCAGTAAGCAAAGCCATGGACTTGCTTGAGACCCAGAGCCTTAGTTTGGCCGGAGCAGCCACCGCCACTGGGTCCAAAGACGAATCCTTCACTCAGCTTGTCTTACAGAGAATCCGGACCCATAGGCAGGTAGAGGAGCCATTCTGAGGAAGTTAATGGACTTGCCCTGGCCAACATCAAGGTGAAGCTTGTACTGCCAGTCACAGGGGTGCGTGAGGAGGAGGAAGGGTGCTGATGGGGGTCCTCCGCACGGCAAGCCCCCTGCCGACACGCTGCTGAGGGCCCCAGCCTCAGCCACTGCCCTCGCCTGACCGACAGAGCCAAGCCCCAGCCGGACGAGCCGCTGCAGTTTTCAGACGGCACGGGGCTTGCACTGCTGCGGCGGGGTGCACACTTGCGATGGCCACACAGAGAGTCCTTTTGCATCTGGAAAATCAGAGAGGGAGCCTCCCGAAAGTTACCCAAGAAGGAAGAGGCACAGTGGAGCAAGAGCACACGCATGCAGAAATACCCACAGGCAGGCTACAGATGACAAGGAGCACGAACGGGAACTTGAACAGTTTTTAAAATCTGTTAGAATTAGAAGGAAGACAAAGGAGCGTATAGGTTCATTAGTTAATGAAAAATGAAAGCTAAGAATATCTGGTGTGACAAGGAGAGCTTCATTTCCTTCAGCCTTCTCGGTGGAAGGCAAACGGTGACCTCCACTTTAATACATTTAAGCAAAGAAGTAGTAGAGACCCAAATAGGAAAAGACCTGGTTAAAGAACATTTAAAGAAGTAATGGCATCCCGAGGGACAGCTGGAGTTCTCCCTCCTGCGCTTAGCAGTCAGGTGAGGAGATCTCTGGACCTGGCAGCATTATCTCTGCAGGGTCCCTTCACCTGGGGAATGGAGGAGGGCAAACAGAGCGGTTCATCTTTCAGGAGAGAAAGAAGAACCCAGGAAACTGGAGTAACCTAATACCCAGACAGACAGAAGAGAAAAATATTAAACAATCTCTCTGTAGTCACCTAGGGAACAACAAGCTGATAAAACCAGCCAGCACAGATTATTCAAGAACCAACTTTCTCAAACCGTTTCTAATTTCATTCCTTGTCAGAGTAACCAGCCAAGTGGATAAAGAGGAGGCAGCAGATGTGATACATCTTGAATTTAAGAGCATGACGTTGTCTTGCAAGACATTCTCTTTAGCAAAGGGGGAAATATGGCCCAGCGGCTGCACTCATAAAACTTGTGGATGACTCTGTGTTGAGAATGGTACCAAGAGCTTTGGAGGACAGGATTAACAGGGGCCGGATCGGTTGGAGAAATAGTAGAAAATCAATGTAGATAAGTGCAGTAAAGGTAAGTGCAAAGGAATTCAGGCAGAACTGGATGATTTCTTCCTGGGTATCTGCCACCACAAGATGAGTTTTTTGCTGTAGCAGTTCTTTAGAAAATGTTAGCCCTTCATCAAAATGAGTTATTGTGCATTTTCTTTCCATAAAGGGTCACTGGAAAAGCACAAAACTACCAGGCTTCATTTTTCCAGAAAAAAAGCTGAAATTCTCCATTCAGTTCTGCTCCTCTCTTCATTTATCCCAGCCCCTAACTGACCACCAATTCTTAGTTTAGTTGGTGTTTTCAAACATTTGGGTCTGTCGTTTTTCAGCTAGATAGTCTTCATGGAAGAGAGCATCACTAACAAAACCAAGATCTCCTGTGGCACAGGAAAGGATGTTGGCTTGGGGTGAATCTTGCGGAGTAATCAGTTAATTAGCCGTGGCTCCCTTCTGTGCTGAGTCCCCACTTCTGGTTGAAAAGTAGGGGGGAGGGCACTGCTGTGGAGTTAAATGCTTTGGTTTTATATTGCTGTGGATATTATTTTTTCTCTGTTCATTCTGGAAAGGTGCAACTGGACTGTATTGCTGAAAGAAACTATGTTATAAAAAATAAATACATCAAACAACAACAGATTGCTTGGCTTGAGTACTATATGCCAAAGACTTTTAATGTTTGTCTCTTCATTCGCCACATTTTAATACCAAGAAGACTGAGCTGCTAACAAAGCTATATAAACTCTTAGTAAAATATGCTACAAGAGTTCAGGAGATTTACATATACATATATATATATATATATATATATATATATATATAAGTAAAAACTAAATCCTGTACCAGATAAAAAATGAAAATTCAACTGAAAACATCAGCACTTGCTAGATTTGGTTATCAGTAATTGAACTATTCCTCCTGACCTGCTTGTCCTGTTGCAACAGGAGTCACCACAGTGCCAAGTGAGCCCAACATCAGGAGGAATAAGGGCAATAATCAGGACAAAGGGCAATAATCACTGACACGTCTCAAGATGAGGCGGTGAACCAAGTTCCATAACTGCGATTCTCCCCTGGTCCACGCACAGGATTTGAAGTCTGCTGCCTGTAGACCCAGCTCCCCCTTGGGAATATGCCACATAAGATACAGGTGTCATAAAGTCTCTCTCATGCAAAATTTACACCTTCCATCCTTTTTCCTCACTTTCAATACATGGGGCGTGACTCACATGGAAATAAGTGACTGCCATTTACAAAAACAAGACTTGTTTGGAGAATTATACTTTTCAGGGAAATATTTAGGTGGAAACCTCCACATCCTTTCTCTACATGTTGAGCAGAGCAGGAAGGAGGGAGGAGAAGGAGTACTGGGGGGAAAATAACATGCAAATGCATTGTTTGGTGTTCAGTACACACTTTTTCCTTGACATAAAAAAATCCAGAAACACAAATTGGAAAGCCTAATTAAGTCAAAAGCCCTTTTCCACTAAAAAAATACCAACTAATTCTTCGAACAAGTACCAATGCCTTGACTAAGGAGTTTTCCTTTGAGCTCTGCAGGGTTCATTTTGATATTAGCCAACCCAGACAAAAATTTTGGTCATTGGACCACCACCTGTTTTTAGCTTTTCTTTTGTGGGGAAGGTAAGAGCCATGAAAATTAGTAGTGCAGCAATGTAAACAACCCTTGCAATACAAGGCAGAGACATTCTGCACTAATAATGTGCAAACTTACTCTGAAAATCATGATAATCAAGTTGTGTTTCAAGGCAACATGTTTAGATGTAAACTGGGACCACATTTATGATTCCAAAAACCATAAATCCTGGAGCTCTGGTTAAATGCACAGGCTCTGCCTGCAATTTCTAATATAAATTAAGAACTTGCTTTCATCTTTTTCCTTGAGGGCCTTTGCAAAGTTAATCAGGCCCAAACTCATTGTCCCTGACTCCGTACCAATATTGCCTCAGTAAATACAATATATGGACATTAACAAATGCCTTGCACTGCGCACATGTCGATTTTAGCCTATCGATATTTTTTTTTCCTATAATCACCAATCTAAGATACATTCAACAGACACTGATTGACGTAGATGAGAATCTGGGTCTACAGGTGTCCACTTGCTAGTTTAGGACCGTTTCAGAAAGCAGCGTAGCTCTGCCGAGATTCAGGATGTGCGGGAGATTCATCTCTCTAGCTTTAAGTGACACCAAAAGCAGGTCTGCGCTCTGTGACAGGCACCTGTGAACAGCACTGCATGGTCTTCCCTGGCTGGCTTCTAGGGTGGACCTCACTTACTCTGGGCACGTCTCCGCTCTTTCCCACTGGTGTTGCTCAAGGGGGCTGTTTGTACTCCACTGCCTGAGCAAGCCTTATCATTCAGGAAGAAATTTGTCCTGTGCAACTTTCTCCATCTGTGAGAAATGATCTCCACATGATTGTGGCACGCCTGGCTGGAGTTGTCTCACCCGGAGTCCCTTTGCAAACCACGGAGAGAGGCAGACACCTCCGAGGGTGCTTCACTCCACCTTGCGTAGCTCTGCCCACCAGCTTGGAGCAAATCACTCTATGGGGGTGCTGAGGTACCACCACAGCTATGAAGAGGACAACTCGTTTTTAGCTGGACAACCTCCTTGTGTTAGGTGACTCTGGCAAAGCAGGATGACTTCTTTCTTCGGGGAATCTGCCCAAGGCATGGCTAGTTGTGCCTAGAGGTGGGCTCCCTGAATGGAGGGATGAAAGTACGACATCATGTGCTTAGTGCAGTTGCTTCCTCTGGATCCTGAGGTCCCCTGACATTCCCAGGCAGAAAGTCCACTGTGCAGCCCAAGCTACGTAGCCACTTGCTCCTGGGATACCAGTTTGGTGCCCACATCATCACAGTCCACAACCTGGCAGGAGTGTTCCTGGGTCCCCTGCTGCTTTCCCATAGCAGGACAGAGCAGTCACATCCTTCAGGTCTTTAATCTCAATCATGCATCATCACAGACGTGTCCTTGGAGGCTTGCTCCAACATAAGTCAGGCAACAGCTTGATCCCTCACAAAATTATGGCTGAGATAGATGATCATTTCCCCCCTTCACTTGACTGCACTCATTGCTGCTTGGTACCTACGCAGGTCGCCTTCTCATTTGTCAGTATGCAATTTCTTTGTCAAAATCCTCCTCCACCATTTCAAGGTCAAAAGTTTCCTGGTATCCTGGCAGCTTGTTGGGTCCGATAAGAGATTAATTGTTCAGCCGAAAGATGTCAGAATTACTGAAGCATAATTAACCCTTATAATTTCCAGTGACGGGCCAAATCTAACCAGCTCCAAATGAAAATCATCCGCTTTATAAATCCTAGTTATGCTAACACTTGATATTATAAATGTGTGCAGTCTGACAGATGTATTTTTATTAGGCTGTGCACAATCTCCATTTGCATGGTAATGAAGCTTTCCAAAGGCATCCAGCAGGTGAGATGGGAGATGAACTCCCTCCATCAGCACCACTGCTGGCATCTCGTGATCAGCGGCATTTGTCAGAAACAGAAAAAGCTTATTGAACTGACACCAGCTGCAGGATCACTTACATCCTCACCGTGAAAGCATCGACCTCGTCTAAGCGAGCCATACCTGAGCACAGAGCTAGGACTGCCACCACCAGTGACAGGACAAGCTGCTGCTGAATCTGCCTGTGGTTTAACCAGCCCAAAGACATTTTAGGATATACTAATTTACACTCACTCTTACCGTAATATTGGAGAACTTTACCATCCTCACAGCTTTTACGTCCCGGCATGCTGTGGTTTCTGTAGGTGGCTCCAGGCCTTAATTTCTGAAAAATAAGAATTGTCTCAGTGGCACATATCAAAGTTAAACTCTTTGCAGCAGGGCCTCCAAACACATGGAGAACACCTAGCATCAGTTTGAAGGGGACAGTTATAGGGCAAAGACCAAACCAATAACAATAAACTTCTGCATTAACCTCCACGTTCCAGGTGTGGTACTTTTTTTTTTTTTTTAAAAAAAAAAAAGTCTCATTAAGACTCTCTATTTCAAATCTAAATTGGCTCCTCAGTTGATTTGTGGTTAATTGATGCAATCAGGGACACAGCGGAGGCACATTAAATGCTTAGCAATTGTAATGCAATAATTTCTGACAGGACTTCTGTAAGGGTGGCAAGAGTAAATCCTGCTTCCTGGGAAAGGTCTTGCACTCGGGGAGAGCCTGTCACTTCCATTGCGAGAGCTCCTGTCAGGCTGCATTAAAAATAAAGCCAGGTTCAAGTTGCTAATGGCTACCGTTATCCATCCATCTGCCGTCAGGGGCTGGGGAGTGCCCTTTCCCTTTCTGGCTAGGTGCAAGGACGGACATGGGGGAGCCCCTCACCGCTCCTTCAGTTAATGTCACTTCCAGCCTCTGCCACCAAACTTCTTCGCAGCCTTCCCTGTAGCAGATGCTCCAGCACACATCTCCTAGTGCAGGACTCAGCTGTTCCCTCTCGGCACAAGCACACGTATCTCTTGTACGTGATGTGACACCTGGCTCCCGGGCACCATTACCCACTGGCAAAGCAACATGGTGTTTCTCGTTATGGGACTAGATATCCCAGCGAGTTGTGGTTCTTCCCAATGTTTTATAACCTGGGCCAAATTTGCATGGCTAACCACCTCCTTCAGAAAGTTGCCTTGCAGAAGGCTTCAGCCAAAATGGTGTAATGGCTTTGGATAAAAGCCATTATTTTTTTTAAAGGCTCCTGCTTCTTGCTTTAGGGATTCAGCCTTACCCCCAGTGCTTTGCAGGAGAGGCTCGATGTTTGGTAGACCCAGCGTTCACGCTGGGAGCAGCAGCAGCTTCCTGCCTGTGAAAAGCCGCCTGCATTCGTCAGGGGCTGGGACAACAGCCGGGGCAATTTAGGGCTGGAATTAAATCCAGGGGAGAGTAGATCCCCACTAGGCATGTTTCGTGCCAGCACTTCAGGCAGCTTACAAGGATTTCTGCATGGAGGAAACCCTCAGGCTGGGCTCTCCCTAGCTCAGGGTCTGAGGGGCAAAGCAGGGCGCTGGTCTCGCTCCCACTGAGCTCCTGGGTCAGCCAGAGCAGGCAGGAGCTGCCTGAACGGGATTGCCAGGTCAAGAGGCAGTCATGCCATCACTTGGAGCGGTACTCTAATGCCACACATGCAGACAGGATGTGGGCTTTCTTTCTGAGAATACCCTATTAAAAATGTTCTTTTTTTTCCCATGAGTAATTTTACTTTAAACATGTAGCCACGATACAAATAATGATGCTCTAGCTATTTTTGTGCTGTGTGTAGCCCTCCTTCTTTGGTGTTTTGGGATGGTTCCTGCATCACCAGGAAGGTTATTTTCATGCTAAGCTAGTTCGTAACATATCCAAAAATACAGGAGTGGCATTTACCTTGGGTAAAATGTTTCATCATTTCTGATTCTAGCTTGTTCCTTTCAGCACCCCAAACAAACAAACCTAAAAGCCAGTCATAACAGTAATGAGAAGAGTGGACGGGAGACTAGGAATAATAATGTGCCTGTTTAACTGAGCTCTGGTGGGCTTTAGCCCCATTTGCCTAATGAGACAGGGTTTGCAAACTGCGTAGCACCGCTTATCTGCCTGTCTACTTTCTCATGACTAATACTGAAGCTGCTGCCCAATTTAAAGCTCATCAGACATAATTTGAGCGCCGGAAGATAATTAAAATCCTCCAACTTGTGTGAAAGTCGCTGGCTGGATAGAGAGATGCAAATTGAGCGCATACTCTGAGGGGGGATTGCCAGGAAGAGCTGGGGAGGTGTCATGCCCCGATGGCCAGCAGTGCACCTGGAGTGTGGGTCCAGCAGAAGAGGTCGTTGCTGAGGTTATGGCCTCGGCGATGCTCAGGAGGGTGGGAAACCAGGCGATGTCTCTTGCACTGCTGCACGGGATGGGGAGGAGATACAGCAGTCCTGGCCAAGGGGCTCTGCCAGGCTGGATGATGCCCCCAGCCTCCAGCTGTTTCCAGCTGGCATATCCTAGGTCCGGTTCATCCTGTGCATTGTGGCCCTCTGTGTAACCCCCTCTTCTCCTGTTCTCCCTTAAGCACACACATAAACTTCCTCCATCACCGTATTTCCCAGCCAAACAGTCCTAGCCTGCTGATCTGTGGTTTCCTAGCCCAGAAACCATGGCAGACCCTGACCATCCCCACTGACATTTGTTCAAGTGTCTCCTAATAGACCCTCCAGCGATGAGCGGACACCACATCCAAGGTGTGGGCTAACAGTAACCCCCACCCAGAACCATAAGAATGATGTTCTCCCACAACTTCTTCAACCCTTCTCTAATGATTTCTACCGGCGGATTTGGTTTTCCAGCACAGGTGGCACTTAGCCAGGCACCCCCTGATGCTACCTGCTGTCATGGCTTTCCCGGCACGGGTGCTGTTCACCAAATGTGGTGACTCCTGCTAACCAGGCGGTTCAGAATGTGTCCTGGCTGTTTGCTTCACGGCACGGGGTGGCTCGGCTGGGCTTGTGGCTCCCATGCATTCCCACTGTTTCATTACGTTATCTTGTGAGTTAAATAGATGCAGTGCTGTGCTGAAATCCCTCTCCCCAGACAGTGATTGAATTTTGCTGATGTCATAAAAGGATTTGTTCCCCTGTTGTTTTCTGAAACATCAAGTAATCCCCATTAAATAGTGAGTAATTGATTTACCATGTTTGGGGCTTTTTTTTTTTTTTTCCCTTAAGTAATTGATTTATTTAGTCATTGCAATTACAGTAAATCAGTTAACTAAAAATAATGCCAAATAATTAATTTACCTGGTATTTAAATATTAGAAATTGCCACGAATGACTGCAAATTACTCACAGACAAGGCAAATTTTTTTATCACTTGCAGGAAATGGGATGATTAATTTTCAAATATTATTTGTATGTGCTGGTTTTGGTGGTTTGCCACTGCTGTTCCACCTGCTGAGAAATCCACAGGGAAATCCAGTTACTGAGGCTGACGGCAAAGCACCGAGTCCTCTGGCGTTCCCTTTCCAACCTCTTCTCAGCCGCACAAGGCAGAACTATATCCCTAAAAACTGTGAAGAGGGGTAGAAAAACCGTAATGACCCTTAATGTAGGAGTCCGAATACCTTGCTAACAGGTTTCATCTCTCATCTGAGGATTCTCTGATGTTTAATAAGGCTTAACCTCACATTTCAGTTGTTTCACTGACAACCGCTCCTGCAATGCCTCCCCTACGTGGTCATCTCTTGGGGCGGGGGGTGGGGTGGGGGGAACAACAGCCCTGTTTGAACATATCAGCGTTGACATCTCTCCCCTACTGTTAAATCTGGTGGAAACTAGCTGAAAGAGTAAAAAAGTGATAGAGAGAAGGGTAAGGGAGACAGACACCACCAAGAAAAAACACAATATCCTTTCTTCTACAAGAAACCATGTGAATAAATAGATTTCATCCCTTTCATTTACTAAGATGCTGAAGTATCTCTGTGCTGGAGAGGATGGGATTAATGGTGTGTGCTGCTCTAAAAGTGCCTCACTCCTAGCAACCTATCCTTAATTGCCACACCTGCACAGCTGAGATAAAAGTTCATGCGCTTGGCTGTCACGAAGCAAGCCTCAGCTGCTGTGGCAGTAGCAGGAGTGGCATGCCGAGGTCAGACCTTGGGGTCCTCTCTGTGGGCTGCTTCAAAGCCCAGAGGCACAAGGGATGCTGCCCTGGCACAGGACACCGAGGCTTTTGGGGAAAAAACCATATTCCTACAATGTGATCAGTGCAAACTCTGTTAGGCTGCTCGTGATGTGGACCTGCTTGCTACGAGGTGGCTCAGCTTCCCCCTTTCCTTGGTCCCTGAGGCTAGAAGAATAAGAACAAACCCCCCAAAATAGCCTGATTCCCAGGAATAACTCTCACCAGGCAAGCAGGACCAGTGCTATGCACAGCCAGTGGGATCTCCTTCCCAAGGGAAGCCGGGCCATCTCCAGTCTCTACTGCAACAGAAGCCCTTTCCTCTGGAAACTCATTGCTGACGATGGTAAAAATTTAGCCTAAATAAATTCAAAAGGGCAAAACAGAGAGTTGTCTGGGGAGTCTTTCTTTCCTTTCAGTCTTGTTTGTTTATTTTGAAGCATTGTTAAAATATCCTGCAGAAAGATCAGCAGATCTAATCTCACACAGAGGCTTGCTCTTCCCAAGAGAAACAGCAATGCCAGAGAAATAAAAATAATAAAAGAAAACAAACGTCCTCAGACACCCTTCAGTGCCTTCATTTGGATTCAGCATGCTCTCGTTTGGAGGTGCACACTTGGAAACGTGGGGAACAAAACCTCCCCGTGCGTACTGCATGTCTCACGTGGTCCTCTTGTCATAGTCCCCGTGGGAGCAAAGCGAGCGCGGAGGGGGAAGGGCTTGGGAAAGTGCCAGCTAAGATCCGCAAGCCCCTGCATGCCCAGCCCTGGAAAGCCGTCAGGATTCGCTCGGCTACAAAGCGGGTGGTGTAATGCTCCCTGAGAGATGGTACAGCCAGCGCTGAGCACGCACGCAGGGACCGTAATCCAAGGCAGGAGTCCACGTCTGAGAACATCCCCCAGCTGTTCCTCTCACCAAGCTCTGAGTCACATTCCAGAGCTGCTTTGGAGCCTGCGAGGCAGATGTTTTTCATGTAAAACTGGGCAGGAAGATGTGCTCCAGGAACATAGCTCATGGCAACAGAGGGGGCCTTATTCTCTCCAGGGCATGAGGTCCTCATCTCCAACCGCATCACACCACAGAACCAAAACCTTCTCTGTATCTCCTCTTCTTTTGTAAGGAATTTTTTATTTTTTTAAACAAGTCAGTGGTTAAACATGAAAACAGAGGTTCAGAAACATGAGAAAACTCCGTCCTTGGAAATATTCAAAACCTGATGAGATAGAGCCACGAGAAACCTGCCTCTCCTGTCCTGGCCTTGAGCAGGGGGAGCAGACCAGAGCCCTCCATAGGTCCCTTCCAGTCCAAATCATTCAGTGTTTCTCTTGCTCGTGTTACGTGTTAAATCCTTTCTGCCTGAAAAGGCCCAGTAGTCAGCGTGTCTTAATGATGCCGCTCAAAACTTCATCACACACAAGACCTGCAGGATTTCTCCCTCTTCATTTCATCCTCAGTGTGCTTATGTGGGTGTTGGAAATCCAGGCTCATTACTTCAGCAGGTTTAATTAACTCTTAATTGCACCATTCTCATATTCTCACCAGTCTCACTCGCCCCATAATTTGGCTTAATGCCTTCACTGGAAAGATGCTCAAGGCAGGACGCTGTGTGTGCATGGAATAACGCTAGCAGAAACGCTGCCCAGGTCACTTGTTGCTCCCCACCTCCCCAGCCGTCAAAAGCCAGGGGAAACCTGTTTTGTCCGTCTTCAGCAAAGCTTAAAACAAGAATGGAAAGAGTGACTTCACAGTCAGCCCAAAAGTGCACCTGAGTCCTGGCACTGGGAATACAGATGACTCAGGAAAAGTATAAAAATAGGGCGAATGTGCAGCAATACTTCCCACAAACCTCAGCCTCCAGAGCCAGAAGCATCAGCTTTGTGCTCAACCACCCTCAGGGGACTTTCCGTCCCTCCAACATCCAACACCGATTTGAACCCACGTGTGCCACGTTTTGTCCAGGACACTACCATCCCAGAAGTTTTGCTTTTATGCTAAGCCTCAAATTAGAGGGGAATTTCCAGAGCAACACAAATAACCAAAAGCCTTAACATTTACTCTTGCATTGCTGGCGATGCCTGCACCCAGGATTAAGAAGAGTATTCAGAATCCTCTCTGACCAGAATAGTCTTAATATTTCCGACAAACACCAAAGTGTTTCTCTAAGTGCAGTGAAGCGTTGAAGCAATGAGGAACAGACATTTTGCTTTGCACAATCTTTTTTTTTTTTTTTTTTTTTTTAATTTTTGCATAAACAAGGGAAGGGAGCAGCCACGGAAAGATGTTTGGAGTGAATGTTTCATTTCAAAATACCAGGAGGGAGATTTTCTTCTTATCTTATTTGTTTTGCTTCTGATGTGATTAACTTGGCAGAACTAAGAGGAGCTTACCAAGTGTTGTGTCATTGACGAATTTACTTTTTATCCTGGGGAAAAAAAGTTCCAGCTGCAAACCTGTGGCAGAGCTTTACCCCAGGAAGCCCTGCTGGCTTCTGTTACCTCTGCTTTCTGCTTAGCTCACCCGTCTCTACTTCGTTTTATGAGCTGCAGGACACTCCTCCGAAAGCTTCCCAGACATTCTTCCACCTGTCTTCTCTCCAGGTGATCATAGATCAGCTGCTTCTTTATCTTCTCCTTGATGTTCCCTGCTCCAGTGGGTCTCTCTTTCTCCACTGTGCTTGCCTTGTTCTTCTGTTCCTCCTTGGCTTGCCTTCAAGTCACTTTCCTTTCATCACCATGCAATCTTTAGCGCTGCAGGAGAGAAGAAAAAGAAATATAAGGTGAAAAAAAAAATTTCAATGAACTGTACAACTGTAAACATATTTGCCAGGCTAGACCAGGAATGAGTCGTTAATGAAAATGAGGGGTAAAATTGTAACAAACGCAGGGTATGTTGTGCTTTTTTTTCAGTTGAAAGTCTTCCTAGCTTGGAGCTAAGAATAATCACTTCATTATTTCTGAAAACACCTGGCAGGAGTCCAGGCCCAGGATTTGATAAAGTGTTGAGAACTGAGGCAGGCATAAAAGAGTTATTTCTATCTCAATGAGATTTGATGTTCTACTTAAAATCAGCAGATCTTCTGCTAGAGTTAATTGGTGTCAGAGAACTGTTTTCTTCTGGAGCATCTCAAAGAGTCACCAGCAGAGAAACTGCCTTGCTCTATTTCCAGCTTTCCCTTCCTTCCCTTTGCTTCCCAAGGGAAAAAAAAAAAATCTTAAATATGAATAATATGAATACAGATGAGAAGCCTGGAGTTTACCACTCCTGAATTGTTGTAGGGACCCAGGTGAGAAGTTGTTACTGAGGTCCACAATTGCACGGCATTTAGGCACATGCTTCACTGATGCCTGTGCTTGTTGGAGGATTGCCTCTTCTGGATAGAGCCTGAAGGGTTCCCGTCGCTCCAGGCTGATGAGCCCAGGGAGGGCACAAGCAACAGCGATTTTAACTGCTTCCCTGTAATGCCCACCTTTCTCAGAGATGCCTGGTGGGTGAAATGTTTTTCACAAGGCAGACAGAATGCCTGGGTTTTGCAGGGTGGCTTATTACTGTGGCAACCAGTACACTTCCCTCTCTTCCCCTGCAGCACCGGTTTAGGAGGTCGGGAGAAATCTCAGAAATTCAGTGTGCGTATCACTTTCCCCACAACTGCAGCGGCCATGCAGGCAAGCCTGAAAGTGAAGTTAAATGGAATTCCAATTAATCAATATGCCCCACAAAACCAAACGTCTGGATGGCTTTGCTAATGAAGCATCTACGGTGCTGCCTAGTAGCTAGGGACTGAAAAGGGACCAGGAGAAGGGGTTTCAGCTCCGCACGATGACAAACAGCTGGGCTTTGGCACAAAGCCAGAGCCCAGCATGTGGGGCACACAGAAACAGGGCACGTCTTGTAACAGCACCCATTCAACCGCGGGAGAAGCAGAAAGTTTGGAAGCGAGAGGATGAGATTGGAGAAAGTTACATTTGCCAGGCTGTGCAGGAGTTTAACTTGCCATTGAAGAGAACATAAGCTTCTAAGGAAAATTACTTGCATTCATAGCTGCAAAAACACAGCTTGATTGGTTTTTAAGAGAGAAAAGAGTTCTCTTCCTCATTTCCAGTTACTCTCTAACAATTGTCAGGCAAATCACACAGAAGGTAGAGAAATAGCTTCACTTCAGGCAATCACAGCTACGCCAGCATTTCACTTTTGCAAAGGATGCTTCAGCCTTATGTGACTCATTTTCCTACAAAAGCAGCCGAAAGGGAATGCTTTCTCACCACAGGGCTTTGCCTGCCTTTTCATCCCATCCTTGGAGCGTTGATGTTTGTTGGTCCATCAGCGCCAGCACCTTCTGCACTTAGAGAAACACAACAGCCTGGGTACCCACTTATTTTCTAAGGTTTGTTTTCTAGGGGCAGACAGTCCCTTCCCTCCCTACAAAACCCACACCATGGTTGCCTCCCACAGATATTCCTTGTGCCTATCTTGACACTACCTGTTCCTTGCACTGCTTTGCCCCAGAGACCTCTCTGAGATCCAGATCTCAGGTGCCAGTGGTTTGTGAGGGCTCACATCAAGCTTCCCGTGAGAAGCTTTTCTCCTCATCACAGCCCTGACCATGAAACAAGCTTTTGGGTTTCATTTACAAGACTGCTGCTGGATTGTGGCAGACAAAACAGAAAGCATTTCTGAACCATTGCATTGGCATGCATCACTGGGGTTCCTTCATCCCCCAGAAACAAACCAGGCTGGCTCTGCTGTCTTGTCTCCACAGCACGTGTCCGTGTGTGACCGCACACCCGGTGCACCTCGTGCATTTTCAAACTCTTGTTCACCAGCTTATTGTAGTGTCAGTTCAGGGCATGTGGAGGAGGTGAGTAGGACGCTGGTACATGCTTCCCAGCAGCTATGAGGCTTATAGAAATTTAGGAAATGTCTAGGTGACTGTAACCCTTCCTGCACAGTACTGCTTACAGAGCAGTGTGGGGAGAAAGATGCTAGCTGTTGAAATTCCACCAGCCCTTCCTCCCTGACCTGGTCAAAACCACATGGGCTGTTATACCTCTACCACCTTCTGACAACACTATCCAGTAGCCACAATTAGTTTCAAGAGGAGCTAATTGTCCACAGAGATTTCATTCACTTAATGAAGCATCACTTCTTCCCTGAATACTGGGAGAAGACAACCCTACCACAGGGATGGTGCAGCCAGGGGGAACAGTGGGACATTCAGAGGGCCAGATCCTGCTATCAAAACAGTGACCCTGGTTAGTAGCCATCACGGGTGACAAGCGCGGTCAGCAGGGAAGGAAGGGACAACAGGATTAGCAGGGAAAGAACACCAGCTAGCTCACTGAGACCCACCCGTGGTGACTTTGGAGCAGACTTTGGAGAAAAGAATGTTTCACTGCTGGAGACGTTCCCAGTGTTCGTGATTGAAATTCTCTTCTCTCTACCCGCAATTAAACCTGACTTGTTTAACCCGATTTTTGCAGTCTGTATTGCATGAGTGTAATTAAATTTCCCAGGTTTCTGGACAGGTGGTGAGGAGACAACTTGATAAAGACCCTGCGAAATGGGGACTGGGTGTTTTGCTGCTAATCCGTGAGTTGAATGAGCTCAGTAAAAAGTCCAGGCTGGTAAATCTGAAGCAGTAAAATCCTTCAGCATGAGCTGCCGGTACCAAAATGCTGCAGGCAGCACCTGGGACTTGTTTGTGTAGTGTCTGGCATACAGAAGAGCTGTCCTTCAGGGCCAGAGCAGTGGTCCATCCAGCCTGGTGCTGTCTCCAGCACTGAAAACAGGAGACCACATGTGTCTGGCCTTCCTGGGATCCATAGCTGGCACTTCTCCAGCATCCTCAGGCACAGACCGGGACATGCTTGGGGAAACAGTCCTGCCTGTTCCCTTCAAATTCCATCAACAGACCTGCTGTCCATCCCTTTTTGAATCTGCTGGTACAATAAATTTCAATGTTCGCTACCTGCTGTGTAAAAAAGTATTAACTGTTTTAACCTGATCTCCTGCTAGTTTCCCCTCTCCCCTGTCCAGTTCTCATATCAGGAGATTTATTGGGCAATAACCCCTCCTTTGGTTGATGTGTTACTTTCACATTATCTCCTCCAAACTCATCCCTCTTGCAGTCTGGCTTCACTTCTAACCGCCTGTAAAGTCAGCACTGATGCTAATAAAGACGTGGTCCCAAGGCAGTAAAGCCCTTGTGCACCTCCTGTCTGTACATCTGCTGAGTCCAGCTGGATCTCAGCGCTTAAACATCGACTTTTCAATGAAAAAGCAGAGATTTCTGGCATAAGTTGGGAAGAGATGCTGCCCGCTTCTATTCTCGTTCACCAGGATTTCTGAGAAACAGGCTGTGGCAGGAGGTGTACTTTGGAGGGGCAACCTGGCTGCAGCACATGTGGGTGCTGCTGGGTGTGTGATGGGAGTGGGAGTGGGAACGTGCCTCCTGCCTCCCCCAGGGATGCAGACTCCTTTGCTGCATCCCGCAGAGCAGCTGCCCACACGCCTCTTCGCTCCACTTGCTGCCAGCACCGGCTGCGGAGGCACAACAGGCTTCTAACTCAGGTGAGAACAGGTGAAAGAAATTTCAGTTTCAATGTAAACCACATACTTACATCCAAGACAGTAAGCAAATAATTCCAGACTTGAGCCCAGCAACACCTCACTGATGTGCCTGGGATGCAGGCTGTGAAAAGAGATTGCAAAAAAGAGGGTTTCTCCCTCACAGAATCATGGCAGAGCTGCAGAGTGACTCTTTGACCTGGAGAGGAATGGATATGCCCAAAGCCTGGCCTCCACATCCAGCTGCAGGCAGGCAAGGTGGTGCTGTGCTCCCCTGCCAGCCACCAGTGACGGTCATAGTGGCCACATCTGCCTTAAGCTGGGCTCTGGGGACACAGATAGCGACACAACAGCCAAGGGCCAGAGATCTTGCTCAGCAGCTGAGAGCTAGCTGAGCATGTGCCACCCGAAATGCGGCTGGTATGCAAATATGACTTGAAGTCCATCATCTCACTCCACAAGTCATGGACAGCCCCGAGCCCACTGAGCTCCCCTGCACAGCAGCGGGCTGCACACCAGGACGTCCCCCGGAGCAGGGATGCTTCTCAAGGTTGCTCCTCGAGGCTGAGAGAATCCTTCTCTCGTCAGATACTTGGTAAGTGAGTTGGAAAGAAAAGCACTGAAACTTTGAAGTTTTAGCTAAGTGATATTAAGGATTGATGACACGTATGTAAACCGTGTCAGACACCACCGAATAAGTCTGGATCCAGCTGCACCTAAACTCCCCTCTGAGAAGAGTTTAGAACACAAGGGGGGCCTTTCTGAGCCTCATGACTCAACGGGAGTTTTGTCTGACCCTGTCCTCTGTGCAGTAAGTAATCACGTGTACCTTGTAATCAAATCTTGTTAAATCACTGTCTCATTTACCACTGAACTTTGTTAACTCACTGCCTTATATCAATAAAACGTACTGTTGCTTCTCTCTTGCGAGTGAAGTGCAGGACTCCACCCGTGACACAAGGAGACCCCAGCCCTTGGCAGATGCTGTCAGCGTGACTGCACCAGCAGGCAGGGCACGGAGCGGGGACCCGAGGCAAGACCCAGCCTTGAATCACGGGCAAGGTGGCTTGGACTGTCCTGCTCTGCGGAGATTGCTAACCAGCCGTGTTAGCCTGGCTCTGCACTCATGCCTGGCTAATGCACGTTGGCCTCCAACAGAGCTTGGCAGCCTGAGGTAAAACAGCCAGGCTGTTGCTCCACTGGGGAGGCTCTATCTGCGCCGCGTCCCTCCCAGCTCTTGCCACAGCTCACAACGGGCATTGGACTTCAGGCCATGGTTGCACAAAATCATTGTCCATTCTCAAGTTCAAGCCCGCTGCAACCAGAGGACAAGTTTGGTCCTCTGCCTGCTCACCCTGTTTCATCCCATCTTATCAAAAACTGGGAAGGGGTAACTTGGGCAAGTTTTGCAGCGGATCAATCTGTCTCCTCCTGGAGCACGTTGCACACCTCCTCCCCTTGCTGCACACTCTGACTGCTCCAGCAGAAATGTGATCCACTCTGCATCACCAGTCTGCATTGGCCTCACACTGCCAGGTGACTGGGCATTACCCAGTTCTTAAAATCCAGCAGTGATGAGTGAGAAAACACCGTGCAGGCTCTGGGAGCTCTGCTTTTCAATTGCTGAAGTGTCACTGATTTAATTGCAATATTTTATCACTTTCCTGGGGCTTGCACGCTTCTCAGAAAGAAGCAGCAGAAAAGGGGCGGTTGGTTTGTTAAACCCCCACACCCCCCTGCCCCAGATGTCCCAAATGAGAACTGTGCTTTTGGAAAAGAGAGAGACTAATTCAGGTCGGATGTGAAGAGCTGTGAGTTTGGTCATGCTGGACCACATGCGTCCGCATCTGGCAGGTGTCAGCATGTCAGAATTGGCAGGACAACCCTGGTATCTATCCGTCTGTCCGTATGGCTCACCGCACTTGAAATACCGCTTAGAAATAAAGCAAAATCAAAATTCTCATGCTCAACAGCTGCATGCTCCGATGATTTCAGAAAAGGAAGGGAGGGGTGAAGCAGCCTGCCTTCACGTAGTCACTCTGCCTGTCTGCACGGCTGTCAACACCTCCACCACCCCCCTCTGGCCTTTGAGGCCTCGGGGCACGGAGGCTGGGGTGCCAAGCTGGGCATCACTCGCTTTCCCCATGCTCCTGGTGTGTCAGATCAAGGCTATTGCAAGCACCCCCACACACCGCCAGGCAGTGGCACAGAAAGGATTTACAGCCCAGTCCCTGGACACCACTAGATCGAGAGAAGCCCTGACCCTCAGCGTCCCACACCCCAATGAGCACAAACGGATTTGTCTCAGGTCAGTTCAGGGGAACAGTGGAACCTCACCTGCAGGCGTAGAATCACGGATAAATGGGCAAGGGAAGGTGGGGAAGGAAGGGGAAGGCCTCAGCATTGGAAAAAGAACTTCTGCCCTGCTTTTTGTCCTTAACATATGGTCTGTCTCACAGAAAACAGCGTCCCATTGGCAGGCAAAAGCTGCAGCCTGGAAAATTTAATGTCCTGAGAGGCCCCAAACCTGCACTTGCTAAACGCACCCTGACTTTGCTCAGGGTGACCTGCTACTGATCGGCCAGAGTCTGGCTATCCTAAGTCCCACTGATGGCTACAACGTGGTAGGGGAACATGCCAGACAGAAAGGACTGAGATGCTTCCAGACAATAAAGGAGCTACTGTGGTGCTCCGGAACTCTGTCATCTGTTAATCAGAGCAAGATGGTCATTGCTATCTTCTGTGCATAATGTAAATTCCCAACATGCTTCAATTTACCCAGAATCATCCATGGTTTAGGATTATTATTGAAAAATGTTACGGTTTGTATCTATATATGTACCTTCCTTGGATGTTCTTATGAGATTTTTAGCTGTTACTAAAAAAAAAAAATGATCAGTGCAAACCACTTAATGAAACTTCAGTTTCTGAAAAGCAAAAGAGAGCATTCCCAGGGTTCACACTATGTTTCCATGTTCATTATGTATTTATCAGTGGGCTTTAGGTCTTGAGTAACACATGGAGGAAGGAGAGTGAGACATTGCTCGTTATTTGCTTTACGCTGCTTTGCAAAGACCCATGCAAAGAGCATGCCAGTTGCTCCTACAGCTCTGCCTCTCATCTGCTTGTGGAGCAGCCCCACAGCCCCAGGCTGCTCCAGCTGCCAGCAGTCCTGAGAGAGGGGGAAAGCTGTAACCACCCCAGGGCTTCCCCCAGAGCACCTCAAGAGGAGAGCGGCAGGAGTTTCCTACTGCATGTGCGGCAATTCCCATGGCGCAGCAATTTCTTTCTACCAAGCTCTAAGAGAAAAAAATGCGGAGGTGAATGAGCCATGGTCATCTTTCTGGGTGTGCAGGGAACCTGAAGTGGCCGCGGGTGCGTTAACAGGCACAAAGCTAAAGTGGGCATGAAACTAAAAAGTATCCCATTTCACATGGAGAGCTTGTTCTCCTTGGGGCAATTAACCTTTTGACCTCCTTGGAAGATATTACTGACTCCAGAAGGGAGAGCAGAACTCAAGCAAGGCAGCAGTTGTGCTTACAAAGCAGGGCTACAAGCACCAAAGGAGATTGTCACCATGCCTGGTTTACTCTGGATGTGAGCTTTTCATTGGAAAAGTCCTCCTTCAGGAGGGGACACCTGTGCCCTCTCAGGTAACTTCTCTTGTTGAAAAAGGTCTGAGTACCCACTTACAGGTATAATTTCCAACAGTGGTATGAATGGTCTCTATGTTATATATACTACAAAAAAAAAAATAATCTGGGTGGCTCATTTACTGCAAAAGCAAAGAGAGAAACCCTTGCTGCTGCACTGTCACCTCAGGGGCCATCTGGCAGAAGGGTTATAGGTCCCTTGGAGCCCGTAAATGTAAAAACATTGTAAAAACCCAGCCTAGTTACACCTACAGCAGCATCAACCCAGTCCAGCCCACCCCTCCCTCCGTCAGCATGGCTGAGCTCAGAAATACACCCAAGTGCTATGTAGCACCCAGCCGCCTGGTGATACATCCCTGCAGGGCATCAGCTCAGCCTGATGGAGCCCCGGAGGGCTGAGGCCGAAGGGCGAGTGGAGCTCGGGGTGGGACAGCCGGTGAGGTGGTGTACCCCTGCTCAGACACGACACTGCAAACCTCCCTGGCTCGACAGCCAACACGCTGGCGTGGGTGCCCGTGCAGCAGGGGCACGCCGTATGGCTGGTGTCCTGGCTCCGGCCCCACTCACGGCCAAAGCTTCTCAGGTCAGAGCAGCACTCTGCAAAGCCCCGTTTCTCTGCTGCCTGCCCCAGTCTCTGCTGTCCCCCTGATTCACTGGCTCAGAGCTTTTTCTACCCCTGTCCGCTTGTGACAGATATCACTGTGCTTTGACCTTCAGCCATAGACAGGCAAGAGGAGGAACGTGTTTCAGGGACTAGTGTTTGGGAAATCCTTCCTTACCTCATCCCATGCCGGGCTGGACATTATAACAGGGTGTGTTAAGATCTTTGCCAAGGTTCCTGTGGAAGGTTTCACTGTTGGAGAGCATTTGCTCTCTAGCAAGACAGCACTTGTAGACTTTTTTAGTTTGTTAGGCATGAATCATATCTGCATATGTTCAAAACCCTCACTGAGCATCCACGCACTCTGCAATGGACAAGAGATCTCTGTTCTCTTCATGCCAACCAATCTGTGAAAAATCTGCTGGGGGCAGAGCTGGTTATACAGCATTTTCCACCTCAAAACCCAGAAGGCAAACAAGAGGAGCCCCTGATTTTTACAAAGGTCTTCTACAAAAGAATGAGCTTTGTTGTGCCCATTTTACAAATGCGGGGCATTGTCTCCTGCTCCTCGAACTCACAAGCTTGGCAGCGCTACAGTAAAAGAAAGTACCTTTTACAAATTCAGTGGTACGAGCTCTTTCCAGCATCTGTCACTCATTCGTTCCCGAGGGAGCCAGGAAACTGAGATGATTGCCTCTGCTGGAGCCATCCCGCCTGGGCTGGTGAAGCGGGACTTGTCCCCTGCGTGCTGAGATTCGCCCTGGCTGTGTTTCAATGAGCCTTGTCCAAAGGCAGCCGCCAGCCGTGCTCTGGGAGGAAGGAGCAGTAATTAACTGATGATTTGGGAACAGTCCTGCAGTGAAGGTACAAAGAATGAGCCAAGGGCAAGGAGGCACGGGGCTTTCAGGTATGCATATTTGTGTCTGTGTGTTTTGGCAAGCAAAGCTCTAACAGTGGCTACCGTGAGGGCTTTGCCTAAGAGAAAGCCAAAACCAGTAACAACCTCTAGGAAGCAGCTGTCCGAAAATCTGTCTTCAGATAAAAGTTTCTTCCAGACCTAAGTCCAGTCCTGGACTTCTCAAAACCCAGGCTCCTCATCTGCCTAGAGCCTTGACCCTTAAATATGTCAAAATCACAGTAGGAGCTAGGAAAATACGTGGTTGCATTCAGAATCATATAACGATGAAATGGCCGTGCTTTTTAAAGAGGAAAAAAAAAAGGATTACTCAATTTGCCATCTGCTGTCTCCTGCTTTTGCTCTCTGCCCATTGTTCCCATGCTCCGTGGGCCAGGATAGGGGCCAGAGCTGATCCCCCACCTCCACCCTGATGGAAACTTTCAAACCCCAAATCGTGTCTGCCTCAGAAATAAGAGCTTCCCATGTTCAGTTTTTTTTCCTTTTTCATTGTTCATGTCTGACTTGCAACCAAAGGCATATGTCTACCTCTGCACGACAGGTACCAGGCTATATGCCTTCAAGCCATGTACGCAGCCAGATTAGAGAAGGGAGAAAGAATTTGACCTTCTAAGCACTAGGCTGTGCAAACTCGAGCTGAAGGCAATAAGTGACGGTCGATGTTCCTCTCGTGAAGGTCAAAAATGAACACAGTACACCACGTGGGTCAGAGGACGCAACGAAAGCCTTGAGACCTGAGGGGCTGCTGAAGGCCTGGAAGGAGCTCTGGTGGGCTTCTTCACCCAAGTGCCACCGTCAGAGGGACGGGGGAAGCAGTAGCCATTGGGCTGTGCTCAGGAACTGGGGCAAAGCTCCACTCTGGAAAGGACATCCAGGGCAGACCAGCACTCTCCCACCCCCTTCCAGCAGCCCCCCTAGTGACACGGATCCTCACCTCAGGGCTGCCACGGGCTCAGCCGAGCCGAGGGGCAGTGCCGGGTACCACGCGGGGGTCCTGGCCAGAGCCCCCGCGCGCCTGGGGAAGCGCCGCAGGGCTGAACTCGGGGTAACGGGCCGCTGGGCAGAGCCCGGCAACGTGTCCCAGCCAAGACTGCACGCACGCGTCTGCGGCTGGAGAGAAACGGTGGCTGACAGAGAAAACAGCGGGTGAGAAAAGTGCTGTTAGAGCCACGGCGGGGTCGTAGAGAAGATAAAAACATCTGATACCTCAGTGCTCCTGATGCGAAGAGGCGCGCTGCCGCAGGCCTTGCAGGCCGGCTCCTTGTCACTTCAGCAGCACAGTGCTCAGAACACCAGTGCCCCCAGCAGCTAACTTACAGAGCAGGAGCGAACATCCCAACCAAACCCAAGGCCTATCCAACTGGCACTCTACCTTCTCCACCACAACAGCATTTCTAAGCTTCATTTCTAAACATCTTAACCCACTGCAGTTTGTCATTTAATTATTTAATTCAAAAAACAACCTCCCAAACCTCCAGCTGATTAAGGGCGCTAATTCAGAAAGATCCTTGCCTGACCACAGCATTACTATTCCTTGAAGTCCTGACATTTGTTTTCTTATTCTTCTGCTCTAGAAGCCCTCCAGTGATCTAATGGGACATTTTCCCCCAGCACTCTCTGTAACAAATCCCAGGAGACAGGTAAATATTATCTTACAAGCTCTTGTTTGGCACCAGCTCTGATATTCAAGGTCTCTCTTCAGCATTTACCAGCTGGTTTTTTTTATATTATTTTTGCTCTTATGTACTTCTCTGCTGTGCTTCAACTGCAAAACCAAGAAGCACTTTCTTGCCAGGTCTTGGAAATGCAGAATTGAAAGGAACAAAATAAAGCTGGCTGCACAACTTTTACAAGGCGCAGATGCATTTCCAGAGAGGATTTTGACATGGGAGCCATCTGTATAATCTGGCATACAGAATCACAGAATCATTTAGGTCAGAAGAGACCTTTAAGATCATGGAGTCCAACCGTTAACCCACCACTGAACCGTGTCCCTAAGCACCACATCTACAGGTCTTCTAAATCCCTTCAGAATTTTTTCCTAACATCTAATCTAAACCTCCCTTGGCACAACTTGAGGCTACTCCTTCTTGTCCTATTACCTGTTCCTTGGGAGGGGAGACCGACCCCAACTCGCTACAGCCTCCTTTCAGGTGACAGGACCATACAGCAAAACAAGGTCTATGGCTTTTCTGAAAGCCAGGGGAGACCTTGGGTGATTTACACACCTGGCTCCTGTAGCAGATGTTGGACGTGGCCATCAGACCGTGCGGTGCAGTGCCACTCCAGCGCCCCAAGCCAGGCGCAGCTTCCCAGCACTGACAGGGACTCTCACCAGTTCTGCCAACATCTGACAGTGCAGATCCAGATTCCTGCAGCTAGTCACAGCATCAACCACAAGCAAACCAGCAATGCCTCCGTCTGCTCCCACTGAACCCATGAAAAAAATTCTTACTGCCAGTCACTGCAGGCTGACCCGTCCTTATGGGGACCCCAAATCAGACCCCTGATGCCCAGCTCAGACATTTGTCCCCAGTGGTACCAACACTTCAGCAGCATTTCAAACCTAAAACTTTTGCAATAGAAAACAGAATTGTGAAAAAACTGGGGGGGTTGAGTCTAAAAAATTCAGATGTTTCCCTTGAATTTTTTTCAAACTTCCTTTGATTCTCCTCTAGCTTTTATTTCAATGTGTCATGCTTGTGGCACAAAATATTCTCTGGTGTGGGTGAAATGTTTAACTTTGCCCCAAATACTTTCATTTATATGTGGGTATTTTTCAGTTTGCTGAATGTATTGGGGAAAAAATCAGGTTCATCTGAAACTCTCTCACCCCACATCCATACTTAGTTCTTTACAGCAAAATTAATATCAATAAATAATGACCATGCCAGATTTTGCCTTTAAAGGTTGAGAAGACCTTCTTCCAAATTATTTCTTAGGTGCTTAATTTATACTTGAATAAAAAAGTTTAATGCAACCTGGAAGTTTGATCCAAGATCCCCCACGGCTGAGACCCCATGGTGTCTCCAGCATTTGTCTGTAGATAATTCTAAACACCTAAAAATCACTACATCTCAGAGGAACCCATGGCAGCATTTTGCTCCCTTCGTTTGCTCTGACCTCCACTGAACACTTAATTCAGGAGTTTACACGGCATGGGGTGACCAGAAGCCAATGTCATTTTTACGCATTGCATTTGTGCTTTAGCTAAAGCACTTTCAGGAGAGAAGAGAATGCTTATTCAAGAAGAAAATGCGTATTCGAATGCAGTCTCACAACACTGTTCACAAAACCATCTGGACACCAATTAAATTACATTGTGAGTCCAAGATGTGTCATCTTCTTTTAGCTGGGGACAAGCAGAACAATGCCAGGATAAGACATTGTGCAAGCACACAGCTTCTGGTTACAACTTGAGGCTTTCATTAGGGAAAAATTCCATTTGGCCTTTCATTAGTTGTATTTTCAGCTTTTGCTGGAAATCCTCGAAACGTTCTTTCTCCTGTCTAATACTGACGACTCTTTTTAAAACATGATTGATGGCCCATTGTCAATAGCTATCATGCTCCTGACAGAGAAGTGGGAGACATGAAATAATTTGGTTTTCAATACTTCAGTCGATGTTGCTAATTTTGAAAAACAGGCACTAGGAGGAATGGGGACAAGGCAGAAACTTTTTGGGGAAAAAAATGAAGGTCTTGTTCACTGAGTTTTAATCCAATCAGAGGTGCAGTGGCATCAATAGATTTGTACTCCAAACATTGCTCCACTACCTGCTTGAGTGTGGCAATTAATCATACAGAGAACACATAGCTTATTAAATCTGATACCTTTTCCACAGGAGTTTTAGACATGTTCAGTCCTCTAGACCACTTCTGCTGTTCTTGAGTCCACCTGGAACTGCTGGGAGTAGAGCAGACACAGACATCTCACCCAGACCATCAGCCTGTGGACACATCAGATAAAGCAAAAGACCTGCATTTGCCCACCCAAGTCTGTCACTAGCCGGTGGGTAAGCGTCAAACTCCGCAGTCCAGCCCTAGGAGCCCTTAGATCAGAGGAGCCCCCTGGTACCATGTACCAAACCCCAGACGAGGAGGCAGGAGCTGGCTGGGTCCAGCCCTAGCCCTCACAGCTTGCTGTGGTCGGTCAGCTGGGGACGCAAAGCTAGCTGCCGTCCTTCCACCAGGTTCCCCCCAGGGCTGGTTCACTCCTTGCAGAGAGCTGTGCTGCTCCAGCTGGGGGGCAATGGGAACAGACTTAACACTGCAATCCTTTTCCCTGTCCGTCAGCATAATTTTACTTTCCAGCTGGTACGTGCTGAGTCCTGTGCTGCAAGGCCAAGTCCAGGAGTTGAACAGACTACTGATAGGTGTTTTAAAATCAGTGGAGGTATGAAATTAACTTTAACAGATGGAGAAAGACAAAAAAAAAAGAAGTTATCATGTCTTTCTCAGCTGGATTTAATAGTCTCTTAGCAGCTGACATTGTCTTTCTTGGAAGTAATTACACACTGTAATCAAGCCACCAATTTATCTCCCTGTGCACCAGTCCTCAAGTACCGCTGCTCCACGGCTCTGCCCTGCTCATCCTCCCCAACGCTGAAGACCCTGCCCGCAATGGAGGGGCATGACCTGGAGCAAGCTACAGCCGAGCACAAAGGACCAAAAAGGCAATCCCCATCTCGCTCAAAATCCCCCTGTTCGGAGAACCTCTTTCTCTGAGACACTTTTACCATTGATGGAGAGCTAACCAGGATAGTCCCTGCAGCCACTGTGTAATCTTTCTGTGGAAATCAGCTGCGTTGAAGACCCCATGCTCATTCACTCTGACACAGTCACCCAACTCATGCTTCTGCACTTAGTTACTCAGTGTTGCTGCCAGCCCCAAACTTGGTGCACTTGGTTCCTTTCTGCAGGGCCAATGCAATTTGGTGTCCTTGACTCCAAGAAACTTCTCAGGGACCAACCAATAGACCAGGCGCTGGGCTCCGGTGAAGGAAGCTGTAAGGCAAATGTTGACCTCAAGGCTCCACCAGCACCAGGTCATGAGACATGACCAAGACTTCAGACACCTAACGTTACTCTTTCCTCCCTGTAGAGCCCAAACAGTCTAGCGATGGTGCTTGTCACATCAGTACTTATGGGTCGATACTCAAGCACTGTCCTCTGAAAAGGCAGGAATGACTTGGCTGATGGCAGCCCTCATGCCACATCAGGTGTGCTGGGGCATTAGGGCGTCACCAGTGTTCCTGTAGCCCAAATATCCTCGGATGAACAGAGTATGCTATCTCCCATCACTTCTAGTCTCACTCCCCTTCTCCCAGGGCAAGACTGATTCATATTCTCTGTCAAAGGCTGATCACTCTTGCTAGCTACTGACAAACAGAAGACAGCCTGGGCGCCAGCTGACTCGTCCCCATCAGCTCTGTGTATTGTTTCTACAGGCATCGAAAAGGCTGTGTGGGAGAACCCACCACAGAGAATTAACAGCTTTGGTATGGAAGCTCCCTCCCACGGATGCTGCCATAACAAGTCTCGCTTGTGTAATTGCTCTATTCCCCAGTCACGTTGCATCTTTTCCTTTAGATAATGTTACCAGGGTTGCTCTACTTCACCCTAATGCCTTGAAACTCCCCACTGTTTTGTCAAATTCTGCTGGAATGAGGCTCAGAATTACAGGGCTGAGACACGCAGCTCTGCTTATGCAACTATGCACACACATCATCATGAGCTTACCCTCATTTCATTGGAAACTAAACTAAAAATCTACTCACTAAAATGCTAGAGCTGAGTTCTGTCCTTGCAAGGCAGAGGCGTACACGCCTGATCACGGTTTCATTAAGATCACATACCTAGCTGATGTTCAAGTCTCTAGATGGATACCTGAGGAAAGGACCAAGCAATCTCCTGCGGTCCTGACTGACGCAGGGTCATCTTAGCAAGGAGCAATCCAAACAGCAGTCGTGTAATTGGAAGAAAGCTATCCTCATCTACCACGTGGAGCCAAAGCAGGTGTATGATGCCTTCTCCATTACAGGTCATGCCTATATAGAGGACCAAAAAAAAAAAAAAACTGACCCATTCCACTTTGATGGTGGACAGAATCATCAGCAAGAAAGTGACGGGAATTTTAAGCGACAAAAGGAAAATTTAGCCAGCTGTCTCCTCTTCAGATACCTCTTGTCTCCCACTAATGCTCTTCTACCCAAGTTTTAGATATACCCTTCCTAAGGGGGTACTTCTCAGGGCCTTGAGAGACCCTCAGGCTAGGGTGCAGCCTGCTGAGACACCCACAATGAAAGGTCCTCCAGGCACTCTCCCAGTGCGGCAGCCCCCTTGCAAGCCAAATTGGCAGCATGAAGAGCTAACAGGACCTTCCAGGCGGGAAGCAGGACCGAGCTTACCTTCAGGATGCTTGGAAAAGCATCCAAAGCACCCCAAAGCACCGTGCAGATACCCCAGCCTCTATCCCCAGCATGCTTCTCAGATCAGCCCTGGCAACACCTATAACTAAGATAACTAAGCTTCCAACCCAAGCTGAAGAGGGCAGAGAAAGCTTGCAATTTTGTGTGCCACCTGCCCCCTATCTCTAACATCCAGAGCAGAAAAAGCAACTTAAAACAGAGCGAGCCCAGTGACCTCCAGATGCATAAAGTTTACAACATCAGGGCAAACGTACCCACAGCCCCCCCCAAGCCACTCTCCCAGCTGCCAGTGATTTTGGCTCCTGGAGAAGAGACTTTTCGTCCCGCCAGTTGCCTGAGCACTGTTTGAAGACAAGCACGCATCCGCTGGCTCCCACACCGTGCAGCAAGAGGTCCCGCAGCGGAACCCTGGGGGGGCGCAGAGAAGCACCAGCATTTCGCGTTTGCAGCCCAGCTCCTTCAGTGCCTCTCTCCATCTGTGCCGCCACGTCGTACCTGGGAATGCCCAGGGGTTTCCCTCTCAGCAGAGGAGAGATGCTGCTCTAAAGCAAGATGTTCTCTGAAACAAACCCTGACAACCCCCCAGAAAACGTACGTACCTGATGTATTACCCCTCCTGCTGCAAGTGAGCGAGCATTGATTTATGTGAACAGATTCCCCCGCTCTTCGGTCTTGCTGCTACCACAGCTCGCTTGCTAACCTCCCCTCTCCTTTGCGCAGCTTTCTTTCACTGCACAAACACAAACTTCAGCTCCCAAACAAGTTCTCCCTCCCTTTGTGTCTCCCACCCCCCACATCAAGCTCACCTGTCCCACCCTTGGCAGGGGAGGCTGAATTACAGAGCTTTACTTTTACTTCATACTGCTCCTGAAGAACCAGATTCCAGGAAAACGGTGATTTTGAGAGAACTGTGACCACCAGATTGTGCCTGGGGGTGACTGGCAAGAACTTCATCAGGCCTCTGGGGCTCCCACAGCTGTCCATCAGTAACAAGATTCCTGCTCTTGGGGCTTGGGCTGGGTTTAATCTGTGCTGGCCCCCCTGGGGACACCAGCAGGGTCGTGCCCAGCACCCCAGCAGTCATTGCTGCTGCCAAAGGCAAAACAGCCCTGCAGAAGGTGAGCATCCTGGAAGGGTGATTTGAGATACAAGAGTGAGTAGACCACTCTGCTGGCAGAGCACAACCATCCTCATCCCACCCCAAGGGATGCTGCCAACTGGAAATGGGGAGCGTCCTGCCAGGAAGAAAACCCAAATCTTTAGAAATCTGTTTTCATTCTAGTTTGGAGTGAAATTCTGAATGTAACTGTCATGACACAGAAAGTTCTGAATAAACTTCTTGTTTAAGCTGATTGCTAAATGTCATCTGTTTCAGTTTGAGGAGGAAAAACTTCACTTTCACGGTGGCATATTTTAAACCTGCTCGATTTTCCACACATTACAGAGTTGTTTCATTGTAACATCTGTGGAGAAGTCAAGCCGAGAATGTGCAGAAAACACGCACTGCATCGTTTAAAGAAAAAATGGCACATTCAAAATGACTCACTGCAACTTCTTCCCCATTAAAAACATAATCAAAACTACCGTGTTCTCATAAAAGCATTTGCATTCAAAAAAAAAATGGCAATTTCTGATGGGAGGATCTGCTCTCTGGAGAACTTCCTATTGCACTACAGCTGGAATTCACCGTGAGATGCTGTGCTCTGGACAGAGAATAACCTGGTATCAGCGCCGCTCCTCCCACACACACATCTGTGCTCGGCCTCTCTCAAGAACCGTGGGATAATTTAGGAGAGAACCTCACGGATTCCTATGATGATTTTTTTCATTGCTTTTGCAAAGCAAGGGCAGGGGCCTCAGCTATTCATTCAAGAATAGTGAACGAGGAACTTGATGATAGTCACCACCACTGAGCCCTTCTAGCAGGGGCAATAACCCCTGGGGTGCAGAGTCAGTACTCTGCAGAAGTTGGGAGTACATCCTGCTTTTCTGTGGAAAGTTCTCTGCTTTCCAAAGGGGAAAGAGAAGTATTGAGACCAAAGGGGAAGAAGTATTAGAAAAAAATGTGCACGCTCCACTGTTCAGAGCATACGTAATTTCCCTTTGTGCTTCAACCAAAAATTTGCATTTCCTACTTCCAGTTAAATTCGCCCCCAGCTGTGAATGCTGCAGGTTTACTGCAAACAATGCAGGTGTCCCCTGGACCTTAAGGGACAGTGCTGTGCATTAAGGGATGTGTTTTGAGATGCTAGATCTGCAGCCCCAGATACACTGATAAATATTACCTCCAAATTATGTTGGTACAAAGTATTATTAAACTGGCGGAATTTGCTGTAAGAATTGCCTGTGTGTGGCCAGACACACCATTTTCCTCCTTCATTGATGGGAATTCACCAAACAGGTTTTTTATCTTTTGACAGAAGGAAACAGGGGAACGTTCAGGACAGTTTTCTCTGGATAGGTGAGTTACACAGATTTAATCAGCTCCCATCAACTGAGCAGCACAACTCCTACCAGGGACACAGATGGTGCAGACTGCAGCATTATGCTTATTAAAGAGCCTGGTTTTGACTTCATCAGGATTAGTGGTGAGATTGCTGAAGAAACCTAAATAATTTAGGAGCACAAGTCATTAAGGATAAGAAATGCCCTTCCAGAAACACCTGAGGTGCTTCTGAAAATCCCACTAAAGATTATTGAGTCTAATGTCTGGGCCAAAGGCAGGGTTGCTCTGCTATGTCCAGTGAGGAACATCTGTTTTTTAAAACTGTATATTCCTAAAGGCTATTCAGTAGTGTCATCAAGTCCTTGACTGCCTGAATGAAGTATTTTTAATTTTTTTTTAACAAACCATTGTGGTGGGTTGACCCTGGCTGGACCAGGTGCCCACCAAAGCCTCTCTATCACTCCCCTCCTCAACTGGTCAGGGGAAAAAAAAGTACAATGAAAGTTGCATGGAGGGGGAGATCACTCAGCAGGCACTGTCATGGGCAAACAGATGTGGCTTGGGGGTGTTGGTGACCATTCAAATCAGAGGAGGATAAGGAGAACTGAAAGTCAAACCTTAGGAACACCTCCCCCCCAACCCCTTCCTTCTTTGCAAATTCTTCCCTGAATTCTCTCCCTCCTCCCCAGCAGTGGCACAGGGGGACGCGGAATGGGGGCTGTGGTCAGTCCATCACATGTCGCTTCTGCTGCTCCTTCGTCCTCACACTCTTCCCTGCTCCAGCGTGGGGTCCCTCCCGTGGGAGACAGTTCTCCAAGAACTTCTCCGATGTGAGTCCTTCCCATGGGCTGCAGTTCTTCACACACTGTCCCAGCGTGGGTCCCCCACGGGGTCACAAGTCCTGCCAGCAAGGCTGCTCTGGTGTGGGCTGCCCAAGGGTCACAGCCCCCTGCCACGGGGGGGGGGGGGGGGCTCCCCGGGGTGCAGGGGGGCGCGGCTCCCCCCCGGGGC
>JAVJGJ010000032.1:32812004-32833081 GCA_035590215.1 Microhierax caerulescens | reverse complement strand
GGCAGTTCCCTCCCGGCACAGCGGGCTCCGCCGGGGGAAGCCGGGGGCCTTTGGGGCCGGCCACAGCAGGGCAGGGCGGGGAGAGATCAGCCCGGCCCTGACACCCCCCGTGTGCTGCCCTCCCCCGCGGGGCCCTCCCCGGGCGGGGGGCACGGCCTGCCTGGCCGGGGGCTTCCCCATGGGCTGTCGGGGAATCTCTACTCCAGCACCTGGAGCCCCTCCTGCCCTGGCCTGGGGGGCTGCAGGGCTGCTGCTCTCACTCAGTCTCACTCCTCTCTTCTGCTGCAATTGTTGTGCAGGTTTCCCCCCCTTCGTAGCTGTGCTGTCCCAGAGCGCTACCGCTGTCGGTGAGGGGCTCAGCCTCGGCCAGCGGTGGGTCCCTCTTGGCGCCGGCTGGCACTGGCTCCACTGGGCATGGGGGAAGCTTCTGGCAGCTTCTCACAGAAGCTCCCCCTGTATCTACCAAAACCTTGCCATGCAAACCCACTACAGCCATCTGCTTTCCTAAGTGTGCATTGCTCCCTGAGCACGGTGACAGGCACATAAATGCTGCGTATGTCCACAAATGCTGTAAGCGCTCGGGAGACATTTTCTATGAACATGCAGTAGCACGGAAATGAGTGCTGCTCCCTAAACCATCCCATCAACCACTGGGAGCCATGGGACAATGGACATATTTTTCCTGGGCTGCCCAGAGCACAGACAGAAGGGCAAGAGCACTGCAGAAGAGATGCTAGACCCATGATCTCCATCCCTTCCTCTTTCAGGGCTCCTAATTTAGAGGCAACAAGGCACCAGCCTCTTGCTGATAGAGTGATGGGGCTGCAGGCAGAGTAGCTGGGAAAGGAAATTTTCTAGCTGTAAGCAACTGTCTCATATAGCTAATTGACTTTCACTGTGTTATTGGGTGCTGCTCAGTCCCCTACTGGTGCCGGTACAGGAAAAGCTCCAGGAAGAATCAATCAGCTGCTTAGCTGAGCATAAAAAGAAACGTTAGTGTGGCCTCAGGGATGTGGAGGAAAATAACCTGAGAAAATAATTGTTGCAAAGGAAGCAATTCTGCCTGCTGCTAAAACAGCGCTAGCAATAGAGAGGAGTCTTGCTCCATTTAGGGACACCTGAATTTCTTCTGGGGGAGCTGATATTTCCAGGTCTCACGGCAGTGATAATAAATGGAAGAAGCGATTTGTGCCTAGCAGAATTANNNNGTTCCTGCTTGCTTTGCCAAGGCATAAATCTCTTCCTTATTCCCTGGGTTATGGTTCTCCTCATCGAAGCAGGGAGCCCTTCAGTTCAACAGCAACATTCACTTACTCTTCATTTCCATCTGCCTAATGCCACGGGCAGCCGGCAGCCACAGCCTGCAGGTCCCTGCTCCAGTGGCAGTCCCAGGTCACAGCGATCTCTCTGCGTCTGCAGCCCCTTCTTCACATCAGAGATTTGGGGCGCTGCCTGTTCCAAAGGTGAGGATTGCCTTTCCCTGTACCATCTCCCCTCATTAAGCGAAGGGCTGCTTATCCAGCAGAGGACAGCAAATGGGGACCAGCCGAGTGTTTCCGCAAAGCACTGTGAATAGAGGGACAGCTCTAAGTCGCATCGCTCCCAGAGCATCACCTCCCCCCACCCCCACCCCCACCCCACCCCCGTTCTCCAGCCCCTCTGCCTCCTTCAGCAAATCCTGCCTACACCTACATAGCATCTCCAATGGTAAACCATCCTCCCAGGGGAAGGTGGGGTACAACCCCACCAGTGTCCAAGGAAGAAGCAATGTCCCTGGCAGCCTCAGCCCATCCTCTAGGGCCTAGAGAGACCACTCACTGATTTATGGTCTTTTCATGGCTGGGGTCCCTCTCCATAGGCACCAGCCTGGGGGAGCTGATGCATTCTCTAGAGGTTTGGTTCAGAGCAGTCAAGCCAAAGAGACAAAAAAATTCTCGTGCTGGAGTACTGCTAGGGGGAGAAATCAGTTGTGTGGGGGTAGCTACCTGTGCAAAGGCTGCACAGTTCGCAAACCAGACCCCCCAAAAAAAAACTAACAGCACCAGAGGGGCCAATGGAGTCTTTGTTTTGCTGGATCAGCCAGTTGATAAACTCAGTGGCAGCCAAAACTTACTAAGTGGCAGAGTCCTTTATAAATAAGTAATGCCAAAGAGGCAAGGCTGGATTCTCAAATGATAAAGCTCTATTGATCTTCTTCAGTTTTCAGGGAACTGGTCCGCACAGCCGGTGGTTGCCTGCCGCTGCGGAGGGAGGGGAGGTGGGGGAGGCAGGGGCATTGAAGCATCCTCACCCTGCAGCCAGAGTGCTGCATCTTCACTTTGGCATTCCAAAGCTCTCCAGCCAGCTACGTGTGTCCTTTTCTGCACAAATATCTACAAAATCCCTGAAAACTGTTTTCAAAAGGTAGGTAAATGTACGATTTATGCAGCTTACATTACAGAGCACTTCCTAACAGGAAAGAAGACTGAAGTGCCTTGTGACAGTGCTTTGTAGGCATCATCACTGGGTTTCACAAGCAAGACAGCTGGGATGGATGAAAGAGAGCTGGTCTGGCCAGAGGCAGAGGAACAGCGACCTCTTGGATCCCTGCAAGCCCTGCTTTCTGTCACTTATCTGCTGGTAATCAGCGCCAGTATTAATGGCCATTCGCATGGCAGTGATCTACCTCGTCACAAAAGGGACAGGCAGGGTGAGAAAGGAAAGGAAAGAAAAGTTGTGGTTAAGTTGCTACAGGGTCTTCCTTTATCCCCCTCTGCAAGTGTGGGCACAGAAGGGTTTGCCGGGGAGAGTCCTGCCAGGTGCATCCTTGGCAGATGGACGTGTGAACATGGGGAGGGATAATCCCCAGACCAAAGCAGGGGGGAGCTCAGAACTTAGGTAGACCTGGTCTCCTTCTCGAGACACTTCTCTATGCCCATTGACACCCAAGGTAGCCCAGAGCTGGTCCTCTCTGAATGTAGCCAACATAGCTGGGTGTCCTGCTTGCAGGGCTCAGGGACGTGCACTCTAAGGAGGTTAAAACCATCCCATGATGCTGGCTTCTGTTCCAAGGCTGGTTTGGTGCTGCCTGTCCAGGAGCCCTGTGAGTGAGTTGCAGCAATGGAAGCTGAGCACCTTCCCTGCCTTTGTTCCACCTGGAGCAAAGGTGGCAACTGAATACATTTAACATTTCCCATGGTAAGTCCCCTGGGAATTGCTCCTGCCTTCCAGCCTCCTGACTTCTCACATTCAAAGTGTGTTTTCAGGCTCGTGTTGAAAGGAAACCAAACCTGTGACCACCCCACCTCAGCACAAGCCATCAGGAGCATGCTCATCATCTTTGGAGAGACCCTTTGTTTTTTCAGACCTGGGTAAAAAATGGGACGTTAAGTCTGCTGCAGCAATAGTCCCCATTCCTGCAGAGCACAGGGACCCTAGGTCCCAGAGACAGGTCCTCTCCTTTGCCTTTCCCACTCCTGAGCACAGGGCAACTGCCATTTATGAAGGGTACAAGAACCACTGGTTGCCTGAATTACTGCCAAGGCACTCCTTTGTTCTTTCGGCACCTGAACTTACTGGGTTTCCAGTGAAGGTTAAATTATATTGCTACCTGGGGGTGGGTTTTCAAGTCATCTGAAAGATGCCAGCAGAATACAGAGAAGCAAATCCTCCTCTCCCTCCTACCTCTTTTTGGGTTTTAGCACTTCCAAGTTTCAGTGCATGCCTTACTCATACAACTGCACTAGGTGCTTCAGTTGTCCCCAGGGTGAAATCATCTCCTCCTTTTATAAAACATCCTAGATTGTCCGTGCAATTTGTTCCAAAGGCATAACGCAGTGAGTAAGGGTTTTTTGCTTGTCCTCTTCCCCAGCGATGCACTGATTGATCATCCTTTTCATCAACTTATTTCTTGCTTTAGATGAAGTGAAATAACATGGGAAATAAGCCGGGATCTAGACATTGTTCATAATTGATTTGATACAAATATTTGATAGTTCTGAAACTCAGTCGTTTGAACAGACTGCAGAGTATTTCTCAATACTCAGAAACTGCTGCTTTTCTTTTTTTTCCCACAGAATTGCCCCCCTTGAGAGCCTTTACTCCCAAAGTTTCAGCAAATGGACACAAAACTTTTAGAAAGTAAATTACCTGGCGGGTTCTTTTTTTTCATCTAGACTGTCTTTCAGGACTTGAATTTCTTCTTAAATGGTTTCGGGCTTTTGCCAAGATCTACTTTCTGAAGAAATGTTCATTTGCTCTGTTCTGTTGAAGGGGTTTGTTGTTGTTTGGGGGGGGGGAGGGAGGACAATATTAAATTAGGACTACAAAATAAATACATTTTTCAATGGTTTCCCATTAGAAAAGATATGACAAGAGAGTCTGACTTATGTGGGAAATTAGATGCTTTCTCGAGATGACAGCCCTCATGTGCCACTCCGGCAATTTCACCAAATAATTGTATTACCATATCCTACCACAAAAATAAAATAAAAAATTTAATTTTACCAACATTCTCCATTTCTGGACAATTTTCATTATGACAGTTTCCATTTTTAAAAAAAAAAACAATTCTGTGGTCAAGGCAAACAAGAAATTCTTGAGCAGTCCCTGAGGAACATAGCTGACGTGCAAGAAAGTCACGTGAAACCCTCCTGTGACAGACAGGAATTATTGTCAGCTCCACGGACCTCCAGGTAGGAAGTCACCACCTTCTTGCTGTGTAAGTCAAACAGAGAATTGGCATCCCTCTGGGAGAACACGGTCCCCAGTGACCACGTAGATTTGTAAGGTTACAACAATCCGTTAAAAAGAACAATATCTATGTATTGTAAAAGAACTGTATGTGTGTATCTATATAATAATCTTGGAATTAATTCTCTTGCTGGAGGTTTGCTTTCAGATGAAGACAAGCTGACTATTTATAGACACGGTAAGCCACTGGGTGTGTTATCACAGAGCCTGGGGTGGCTGTTCCTTGTTCCGGAGCTATGAGAGACATTTCCTTCTCTGGAGATCCTACAGGCAAACAAGGCATTGAACTAGGAATGTTGTGTGAAGCATCATCATTATTTAAAGATGAGAAACCTTGCTACATGGAGATGAAGTGATGTGACCAGGAGCACACCAAAATCCAGTGGCAGAATAGCAACCTGGCCCAGAGATAAGCTCCTGCTTGCCCTGATCGTGGCTTCAGTGTCCTTGGGACTCATGGAGTGGCAGGTCAGATGCAATTATCAGAAAGAGCTCCTTCGGCTGGAAAACTCAGCAAAGCCCAGAAAAGCCTTTGGATATTTTGAGGAGGAAAATATGAACCCCGTCTCATTGGGGTCTTCGTTATCATTGGCCAGAGCAGGAGGGTGAAATTGGTAGTCTGTGGATAATTCTTACAATTCACACTTCCCCTTTGAAGAGTATATTCACTCTTTTCCCTCTCAGTTGGAGACAGGCAGCTTTTCCCAGCATACATCCAAACCTGCCCCTCCACAGAACAGCTCTTCAGCCCACCTGGAGACACACTGCAGGAAACGGCAGGGAAGAACAGGTCCCTAAGCACTGTAGATGGCCTGCTCTCCTGCCCCATAGCACCAGACCAGAGAGCCTCCCCACCCAGGGTGATGGATAACCCTTCCAATCTGTAAACCAGAGTTGCAGTACCTCTGGCTAGCTCTGAGGCAGCCCCCCTCCCTCCCTCCCACCTGGAGGATGATGGATGGGTAGGGATGTTTTGGCACACAGAATCTTCTCATTGGAAGCCATGGGTAAGTGTTAACCGTTGTGGCACGGTGAGACGCTAGGGCACTATTTTTTCATCAACTTGGAGGAGAAAAGGGAGTCACGTCTGAGTGAGGACAGATGACAAGTATGCATGCTCAGAGCAGGGATGGGCAGCGTACTCAGAAATGGCCTGGAAAAGGCATGAGCAGTGAGGCGACAAAGTTTGCTGGTAATTCTGCTTTTCAGGGTAGTCACATTGAAAAGGGCAGCAGAAGGGCCCTTGGGACTGAAAGAGAGGCAGGAAAACTGTACCTGGGTGTGTGTACTATTTCAGGCCAGAGCAGAGTTGGACTGTCACCATGGTCCAACCCTCTGCACAACACAGGTGAGACACCCCGGGCTACCGCCTTCCTCCTGAGCCCACCAGCTGTCTTGGCAATGACTGTGCTGGCCAACGTGCCCCAGCCCACAGGCCAAGCATGGAGATACTGAGATGAAGACCACCATTTCACTGATGGTTTTCTCCAGCTGGAGACTCATGCCCACATCAACACCACCTGTAAGGACAATCCATGGGGACCTCCCTCACGCAGCAGTTGAGATGGGTTTAAAAGGTCACCCTCAGCCACACTTGAATGTCTCTCAAAATATTTTGGACGTTTGACATTCGTGTCTAAAATGAGACCTCATTGCTACCAAGAAACAAACACCGAGGAAGAGTATGGGCTCCTCCTTGGTGTCTACTGGCAGAGGGTGTGAGAAGGATGGGAGCATGCCAAAGGCTTGTGCCCAGCTTGGCTCAGCTGGCTTATGCTCATGCAAAGGACTGTCTGTCATTGCCACTTGCACAGCAGGGGACGAGAGGGAACACCCCACCCTGTGCCTTGGAAAGGGGTGGCATCTTCCAGGGACTGTGCTGAGGACTGGAAGAGTTTCACCCCCAGGGCACTACCTGGTTGGGACTCTCCTTGATAAAACATGATGCCTTTTTGTTACTTATGGTCTCCCTCTGGCGTAAGGTAAGTTAGGGCTGTAAATGAGGAATCCAAGACTCTAGAGGAACAATTCTGAATTACAAACTGGGTGGCAAAACACAAAGAAAGAAGCAGCTGTCCTGGGAGAGAAAGCTGAAGATTCAGGATAAGGTCCTTGACCCACCAGGACACTGACTTCCCGAACCCTAGCGCAGCCTGTGCCAGCTGAAGGAGCTGTTAAGTATCGGGGTGAAACCCCCACATGGACATCGTTTGCTTTTGTTGCTAAAAGACTCCCATCGACTTTGACTTCATTGCAAAGAGGCCAAACACTCACCGCAGGTCTTGTTCCTCCAGCCTTCAAGCAGGAAGAATACTCTCTGTCCAGCTTTTCTCCAAGCTCAGCTTTCCACTTGATCACCTGGACGAGCTGTAGACAACTCGTCATCAGGTTTGGCCCCGCTTCTTGTAAGAAATGAGACGTTAGTAACCCTGTGTCTGGATGTCCAAGGTCTTTTGCTCTTCCTTGCCTGTTGACCCATTTGAGCTCACTTCAGCAACGAAGTAGCAGCCTTCGTGATGCTGAACTCCTAAACATTTTGTGAAGAATGCTGGCTGAGGAGACAGAAACCTGAATTACTGCACCCACAGGCAGAAGAGCCTCTGCCTATCATTAAACATTGGGAGGACTGCCAGGGAAAGAGGCAATACGTGTACCTTGGGAAATCTGTCTTCATAAGCTTAATGGCTCACAGTTTTTCTTGGATTTTGTTACTTTTCACAATTTACAGATTAATTTATACACACATCTGATCTTAAGAATTAAATTCTTGAATTTCACTCAAGCCACCACATCTGGAGCAAAAAAGGTGTGGTATAAAGAAAGGTCACCAAAGGCCACCATACCTGTGATAAAGGAGTAGATCTTTCAGAGCCCGTATCTGCACGTTGAGTGCCGTGCCCGATGGTTGCTGAAGGTGCACGGAGGCCAGAAATTAGTTTGTAAATTACTACCGTGGGTTATAAAGAAAAAGTATAGGGAAAAACTGTTTAGGAATACCTGAGATAGGGTAGTTTCGGCTGCATCAGAAGCAAGCACTAGGAAGCCCATCATCCTGCCTCCATCAGCCCCTGGCTCGGGTGCGGGAGGAAGGCAGGAGAGACCCCGAGAGAGCTCCCGCGTAACAAATGCCCTGCAGAGCACACGGGTTTCCACAGCTGCTCGTACGATAGCCACAGTTGTTTGTATCCCTTCTTTATCTGTTGGGTTTGAAACGAAGGAATTTTTCTGGAGAGTGCAATCAGCGCTCTGGGTGTCAGCGCACAACTACCTGAAGAATTTTTCATTCTTGAAAGGAAGACTTTGCCTCCAGCACCATGGGGTGTGTGTGTGTGTGTGTGTGTGTGTGTGAAAACTCCCGTTGTCCCTAAGGGCATCGTTTAAAAAGAAATGTAAGGCAGCCAGCTTCCTTTCCTATTTTCTAGTACTTCTGATAAATAATTTGTATTTTTTAAATGTTTATGTTTAAAATCTTCAGCATATGCTAACGTCAGTTCTGTCTGGCTCTATTTTTGTTTATGTATTTAGTGCCAGCCATTGGGAGCAAGAGAAGCAGCACCAGTGCACTGATAGGGATTCTGGCAGTGCCCACACATATGCATGCAATGATATGGCATACTGACCCTTTTCAAAATGCATTTACCGGTACTTACTACAAATCAATTATGTTGCATAATGACTTTAGCCTTATCCACACATGCACAAATTAAGTCATCTTGGGTTGTAGGGTTTTTTTCCCAAATCAGCTCTTAAATCTTTCATGAACAGCTGTCACACCACTTTTACTGAGCTACAGAGATGAAGTCTGTCTGGATTTACCAGGGTATGGACTCAGAGGGGAACTGCAGGAAGTTTAAATATTTGCAGGAGTGTTAAATTAAATGGAGTTCAAGAAATATATCCACTTCTGACAGAGTTTAAGAATTATCAAAAAAAAAAAACAACAAAACAAACAAAAAAAAATCTCCTTGCCTAATCCTTAGGGAAAGCAGGAATAAATGAATTATTGGTTGAGATAGCAATTCCCCACATTTCTTCCTCTTAGAAAATGTCATATTATCTAAAAAGCACCAAACAAATTACAAAATCATAGAACCATAGAACAGTACAGGTTGGAAGGGATCTCAAAAGATCATCTGGTCCAAGCTCTCATGGGAAAAGCAGCCTCGATGAGATTCAGTAGCACTCTGTCCAGTTGCATCTTGACAATCGCAGCGAGGACTCTACCAGGTCCCTGGGGAGGTTTTGTTCCAGTGAATGATCGCTCTTACTGTAAAATATTTCTTTCTTATGTTGAGATGTCCTTTCCTTCTCTACCACTGCGACACCTGAAGTTGAGTTATAGTGAGTAAGTTTTTCCCCCACCTCTAATTCAGTAGAAATTTCTGCCTCAACTCCCCACCATATGAAATCTAATTTCTTCCCAAAATATTTTTTTAAAAATCCAGAACCCAAACTCATCCCACTGGGGCTGTATCTGGTTGCATAGTCCACCTTATCGTAATACTACAAAGGGAAACGAAGGGATGGTGGATTGCTTGCCGCCTCTGTGTCCAGCTGTCAAAAACCACACAGCAATTCAGCAGCAGGACCAAGCAAAAAGGCACAGTTTGCTGCTATCCATGCCTTCCTGTGCCCCAAAAATCCTTGCTGGCATCACTGAGACAGAAAGGACGCAGAGGCCCCAAACATGTCAGAGATCAGTGACCTAGAGAGGAAAAAGTAGGAAATCAGGTGGAGCAGCAAGAGTTTATGCCCAAACAAGCCTGTGCCACTGAGAGTCAAGGAGTTCAGTCCCAAACAAGCCTGAAGCAAAGATGCAGCAGAGGGGTTCTGACTGTGCGTTCCTCCAGCCACCAGGACCGTCTGGGGCTGGAGCATTTGCTCGTTCAGGAGACACTGAAAGAGCTGGGTTTGGTCAACCCAGTGAAACACTGGCTGAAGGGTCCCTAACAGCACGCCCCATACCTGCGAGGGGTCTGTTGAAGAGACAGAGCCCAACTTCATGCTGGTCCATGGAGGCAACAGGCATGCGCGGAAATGATACGTTCCAGCTGGATTTAAGGAAAAAAGACTTTATTATAAGGATAGTCAAGTACTGGAATGGGCTGTCTAGAGAGCTGGTCAAATCTCCATCTCTGGAGAAATTCAAGTCCCAACAGGACAAAGCCCAAAGCACCCCCAGACTGAATTCACTGTTAACCCGTTCTGGACTACAGACCTCCAGATCTGAATGAACCTCTGATCTTGTGTGATACACTAACCTCACTTCTCTCCTGGATAGAAAGGTTTTTTCCTGGTTTTATGAGTGTCTGTGCTCTTCTCTCTGCCCACAGTTAGGTTCCTGGAGGGTGATATTCCAGGCCGAGAGCTGGGCTGACTGTTCTGTGCAGGAAGAAGAAATGTTTGCTCATTGTTGCTGTAGCTGAAACCACACTGGCACATGCTTCACCTCTCATCGCTAATTTAAGAGGTGAGGAGTCTGCACCAGGTATTACAACCTGGTGAGCTGGTGTGCAAGCTGCTGTCAAGTGGGTTTGCACCATCAGAATTCAAATCCTGTGCTTCAGGGAGGCACGGTGCTGTTTAAAAGTTACATCACTTTAAAAGACATCACTCCAAAGTCAAGCAGAGAAAATACCAATTGTAAAGTGTTGGGGGACTTGGTATTGGGCTATGGCGAAAATCTAGATAGGAACACTCCTGAAAGTCATAGCAGTAACTGCTTATTTCTCCCTAATAAAGCAATTATGGCTGTGATTGATGAGTTGATGAATTCTGCTCATAAAATTGAGAGAGCTTTTACTAAGTACAGGCATCACAGGCATCTCATCATCCTATACCTCGTCCAGAGTGTTATGACCTGCAGCAAAGGCAAGCTGTATACCACTGCTCGGCCAAAATGCGTAACTTGCGTGAAGCCAGGAAACTGAAAAGAGGGAAAATAATGCTTATCCTACTGGGACAAAACCAAAAAAGGAGAGGTAGGAAAAGGGGTCCCTTATTGATGGGTCTGCCAGGTGGGGGTAGTCCCAGAGAAGTTCAGGGTGGGTTTGGTTGAAAGTGCCGCATTAATGACATCTCCATGTATTTTGAAGTGGGGGGGCTTTGTTCATCCCAGGCAGTGCGCCCAGAGGGGGGGCTCAGTTAAGCTCTGCAGCGGCCAGGACGTGTCTAGGAGGGGGAGAAGTTGCCCCACAGCACACACTGAGCACCTACCCACTGGAGCATGGAGGTCCTGCCACCACTGATCACAGCGAGACGTGGCCCCAGAGCTCATCACCCCTCACAGGCAGGGAGGGCACAGGAGAAGTCTCCCAGGGCTGGCAGTGTCACAAGGCACACAACAAAGTCACTTGCTGGGAACACTTCCCTTGATAGACACCATCTCTCTCTGCAGCAGGAGTGAAATGGTTCTGGAAAAAGTGTCTTCACCCTGAATTATCTGGAAGCATCTTTAGTGACACATCCTCCAGCAGCTGGCTGCTTCAGCACAATCTGCTGTAAACACCTCCCTGAGCACCGTGGCTGCTTGCTGAGCAGCGGCGTGCACCGTCCCAGCACGGCGTGCACTGTCCCAGCACGGCGTGCAGCATCCCAGCACGGCGTGCACCGTCCCAGCATGGCATGCAGCATCCCAGCACAATGTGCGCCGTCCCAGCACAGCGTGCACCGTCCCAGCACGACGTGCACCGCGCACCGTGCACAGGCACGGACCGCTGGCAGTGGGCTTGCTGTCAAACAGGCACACTCAAACTGGCTGTTCGCGAGCACTCAGCCCAGTGCGCGGGTGGCTTTTGCGGGAAGTGAGTGAACAATTGCCGACACGTTTAAATGAAATTCAGCTTCTGCACTTTGAACATTTTCAGGAAGCAAGCGGATGGGGCTGGGCCGCCCGGGAGCACACTAGCACCCTTGAGTCCTGGCGGGCCAGTGTCAAAGGGACCCGGAGGTCCCTGCAGGGCACTGGGGGCAGGACTCAGTAGATCTGCATAACTGCAGCCATGGGGAGAACCGTAAGGGCACCAGTCAGCAATGGTCACCCACCCATGGGGAGCAAGAGTTTTCCCATCACCTGCTGGTAGGGAAAATCAGCCAAACCCCAACCGTCAGCCACGTGAAGCTGGTGGCTCCTGTAGGTTTTTAACCTCCACAGATGGGAAGGAGCGTGTCGGTTCCAGCCACAGCTCCTGGTTTCGGTGGCAGGAACACGTTAGGCAGCGCGAAGGTGGGTAGTGCCCTGTGTGTGAAAACAGGAATGTCAGGAGCACGTTGCCGTCAGCTGTGGGAGGGGGGTTTGTGATTCAAAGACACTGGATAGCTGAGGCTATAAAATACCCAGGTTCGTTATTTCTTTTAATCTGAAGAGCCCTATCGAACCTCCAATGCCTTTTTAGACACATTGCGCGGGTCCTTTACGAAATGAGGGAAAGGCCTTTTTTATCTCCACAGGGGACGGCTGCACAGCAAAGGGACCGCTGCGAGGCTGAGTTTGGGGCTAAGGCAGGGATAAGCGGCATCCCCACAGGAGAACACCTGAGTTACTCACAGCTTTTTTATCCGCATGAATCCTTCCCTTCCTTCAGCCCTGGGGCTTTCCTGATGGGCTCTCCAGGAGGAAAAGCGCAGTTTTGAGTGGTGTCGTTGCTGCCCTGTTTTCCCCTGGGGAGGAGATGGAAATGGACACCTCTGGCTTGGTTTTTTGATTTTTCCTTACGACAAGCTCAACAGAGGCCACGCTGCACCCTGCGTACCAGCGCTGCAGGAGGGATGCACCACGGAGGTACCAGCCAAGCAGCGCCTGGCTGCAAACATTGCACAGGGACAGAAACCGCAGGGGGGAACACGAAGGGGAGACATTAGCAAGCAATGGGAGAAGGGTGAGGGAACACACAAAGGCACGCACCGGTGCGGCCACTTGGCTGTGGGAGGAAAGGAGAGCTGTGCGAGCAGGACACCCAGCGCCTTCACTGAGCTGGGGGGGGTCCCTGCGCACAGGCACATCCGTGGCCTGCTGGTGGCTGGTGGCAGGAGGCATGATACAATTTGCAGTGAGAATGCAATTAGAATTAGGAAGAAAAAAGGATGCATAATAAATTTGCTGGAACTAACGTATTTTTTGAAGGGGCTGACATGAGTCACAAATTGCATGAGATTTGTTCAACAGAAATGGGTAGTGGAGATGTTTCATTTCACCTTTTCTTTACGCATATGCTTCCATTCTTCTTTTTGAAAGGAGACTTTTATTTCATTTTCATATTTTAAAGGAATAATAGAAGGAGTTAAATAGCCTGAAAGTTATATGAGCTATTTTATCACAAGCCAGATGTTACAAAAAGAAAGAAGCAGGATTTTCTTTCCTCGTGGCTGTTAACTTCATCTGTGAACATGGGCACTTTCTCAAACCCAGGAATCGTTGGGCTGAGGATTCCTTAGCTGACTTCTGCGGGGGCAAACGGAGTCAAGTCAGCAGCATATGTACAAATGACAAAAGCTTCTTATTAGCAAAAGAAAACCAAGGGGCCCGAAGTATAATGAGCACCTGTATAAGAGCAATGCTGAAGGAAATGGGTCTGTGGTCTTTTCTACACTGTGTGTCCTCATGGAATGGCTACCACAGCTGCAAAGTTGATGCAAATTGGGTTTTACACCAGAAAGGAAGGACCTCAAGCAGTTAGATCCTCTTGAAACACCACAGTAGGAACAGAAAACCATCCTTCAGGAGGTCAATGACAGATCTTTCACAGGGGCACCCAAGAAGCCAAAACCATTGCTCAAAACATAAAGCACTTACCTAATGCCAGCACCCCAGGACCCCCACAGCAGCCTGGAACATAGCCCTGAAGGGCTCTGTGCTGCAAAAAAAGTCCTGCTTTGTGCTGCTAAAACGTAAGCATTGATGTATGCAGCTTTCAGAGACAGAAGGATGAATGTTGCACTGCTGCCAGAGGCAGAGCGAAATCTCATTCCCTGTCCATCGGTATGGGGCTATTTTCTATGAGCTAATGCTGATTCAGGTAATAATTAAAAGTGGGAAGGACAGCAAAACCAGGGCGTCGCAGGGAGCGGAGAGCTGCGCTGTATTCAGCTTCATACCCTTCCTGCAGCACAGCACTCAGGCGGGAAAGCCCAAGACTGGCGTTGGCAAAATGTCCTTTTATTTTGTGCATGTAATTTAGTCAGAGAGGGCTGAAACTGAGGTGCCTTTGAGTTTGCTCCCAAATATCTTTACTGAAGCCAGTTATTTGTCCAGGAGTGTATTAGCCATATTTTACTCCCACATCCTCTGGTTCTCACACACAGACACACACATCCCCTCCCTGAATCGGTGCAGGGCATTAAACTGAGCATCTATTGCACCTCATATCCCAGCTCCTGGGGGTCCTGCCTAGTGAGAGCAATCCCGGCCTTCTGTATGAGGCTTTTCTTTTTTTAGATTGGAATAAATATGAGCTTTTTAATAGAGACACTTCTCCTTCTACTTTCTTCCTTAGAATTGTTTTTAAAAGCGGTTTTCCCCTCTGCAATACTCAGCACATATGAAGGCTGAAAAGTTGCAACCCAGGATAATAAAAGAAGTGGCCAATTACAGCAGCTGCAAATGTGAGCAGCAGAGGTTATTGCTTTCTCCGTCTTAATTAACCAGAACTGGCCAGAAGTGGGTTTACTCCTTCCTGACTCTTCCTTCCTTTCCCAAAATAAAAAAAGATTATGAAATACGGGATGTCAGTTTGTAGCAAAAATGGCACCTTACGTTTGTGATATCTGAAATCAGTATTTTGAAGGACAACACAATTTTCATTTTAAAATCTAATTAAACAGGAAACGTTTAGCATTGCAAATCATTTATTTGCAATTAAAACATTGAAGATATTTTTCTTTTTGGTGTCTGTCTTCAGAACAAAAAGCAATTGCAAACCATCTGTCTTCCCCTCGCAACTCTTGGAAATAACCCCCCAAGGCCTGGAAGGAACAAGGCTTTCAAACATCTCAGCTAACACCCTGACTACCCTCTGCACCGGAGAGGGTTAAGAACACCATAACCCAAAGGCCTCTTGCTTTGATTAAGATGAAAATTAAATTATGTGAAATCGATATTGTACCGTCAATCTTCTGCCTCCAAGAAGGCTTCTGCCAGATCCAACCGACAGCTGGCTGGGGGGTCACCCCTCAAACGCGCCTGCGCTCCACCGTGCTGGGGCGTTTCTGACATCAGCTCTGGCAAAAACCTTCCACCAAGAGGTACCAGGGGACCCCCACGAGCAGGGGACTTTCCCTTCGCCGCACTGCCAGTGCTCGTGGGCTTGCTGCAGCCTGCCCTCAGCCACAGCATCCTCAGGGATGCGGGATTCCCTTCCTGAGCGACATGAGAGAAATGCCTGGGGTTCCCCAAGGCAGTGACCCATCGCCGCGTCTCTCCCGCTGGAGCTGCTCTGTTGCACGAGCGTGACGCAGAGCCCAACAAGGAGCACAGAGGGAAAAGCAAGAGCTGGGCAGGTCACGAGTCCCTGCCCCGTCCACCGCCCTGCAGGGATGCGGGAGAACGGCCGGGTTGCGTTTTCCAGAAGTCCTGGTGGAAGGAAAGGTCATTTCTCCCGGTGAGCACGGAAGCAGAGCCGGTGTGCTGAGGAGGACGTGTTCAGGGGGAAAAGCCAATGTCATAGCACGATGAGCTGCACTTGTCAACAACTTCTCCATTCAAAAGTCTCTGGTATCAATCAGAAAAACCATTTCAGCTACAGTTCTCCTCTGCATAAGCATCTTTAAGATTTCTACCAACTGTCAGCACGTCTGGCTCATCAAGGAGAAGCAGGAAAACTTCTAAGCAAAGAGATCAAGCAATCCAATCCCCTAAACATTTAACTTCTCTGATTAAACACTCAAAGCTGAGGCTCTGAAGGTTTATTTATCCTGGGGTGAAGCAGCCAATTAAGCACCCGCTGATTCTGCAGGCTGCCGGGGAGGTGTCACTCCCAGCCTGCCTCAGCTGCCAACATTTGGTGGCAACAAAAGGAATGAATAATGTGCTCTTTGAAAAGCAAGTCAGAAAACCATCGTCAGCTGGGGGAGGAATGTCACGCTGGCAGCAGCCTGCCCTCTCTCCCTCTCTGCTTGGGGCTGCCAATAAATGGGGGTAGAGCGATGCTCGCCTTGCTGCCAGGGGACAGCCAGCCCCACCGAGCAGTGGCGGCATGGCTGGAGATCACAGCGCTTGGCTGTCCCCGGTTTTCACTCCTGTGCTTTCATCCCTGATGCCGCCAGGCTCGTGGGCTTTGCTGCCACTGTCCCTGGTCCCTTTGCTCGGCTGCAGCCTTCAGTCCCGACCGCCCAGCCCCCGCTCCCCGGCTGAGCCTCAGCTGTGCAGCAGGAGCAGCCCCGCACCCCGAGCCACGGTCTGGGCGCCATCCATCCCGCACGCTCGCATGTTGCTCTGCCTCGAAGCATTTGCACGTATGCACCTTGCATACGGCTTCTCTGCGTCTGCCCGTCTCAGGCACGTGTGCCCCGGCAGCTCCGGCCAGTCTGTCAGAGATGGGGGTGTACCCAGCACCCCTTGGAGGTGCTGGCAGGCGTACGTGATCCAACACTTCTGCTCGCCCAGCAAAGCCAGCGCAGCCAAGCCTTGCTTTACTGTCCTTGCAGCCCCTCCAACAGCACCTCCTGGCTGGAGGCACCTCCCCAGAATTATACTAGCATCCCAACCAGACCAGGAGGATCGTGAAGCCCCAGTAGCTTTTATTGCTTCCTCACTACTCAGACCCCTTTAGAGCAGGTTTTCAGAAGCGCAGACCTACCGTGGGTAACGAATCGCAGTCTCAAGTGCCCAGCAGATGCTGGTAACTTGTTCAATGCGAAACTTTGAAACAACAAAACTATAACATGAAAAAAACAATTTCACATTCTTGCATCTGTTTATGCAAATTGAAGATCCTGCCCTGCCTGAAATTATTATCTTCCTTTAAGGGGAAGGAATAAATCCTATCTTCTAATAATTATTTTTTTTTAATTCGCTGAGAACTGGGAAAGCTTGAACAGGAAAATAAGGCAAGCACCTCAGCAGTTTATAGTCAAATTCATTGAAAATTATCCAGGCATCAGCAGCACTACCTAACAAAATCAATCCTAAAATTTTGACTCTTAAAGGTGGGTTTTCTTCAGGAAAACTTCATATCATACTATTTCAATGTTTCTTTCCAAGACTTCATACATAATCAGCATTTTGTACACTAGCATGAAAGTATGTAGCAGAAAGAGGCTGATGCTGCATAGCACAGTTAATTTCTCCAAGTTCCATATTGACCCATGTGTCATGAGGGTCAGAATGAAAGAGTTAGAAAATGTTTCCTTGCAAGGATTGAAAACTGCTTGTTATTCTGTGGGTGCCAGAACAAATTAAAAATTACATACAGAGAAAATCACTTTAACAGATAGGAGCTCGGTGCCTGTGCAACCACAGCAGCAAACATTTATATCTACCAGTAGTCTCAAATGGGTTTGGAATTTGGTTGGGTTTTGCAGAGGGAGAGGACCACCTCATTATTATTGACATTTTACAGAATTCGGAAACGGAGGCACAGAAGGATGAAGCAACTTGCCCAAGATCACACAAAAGGTCAGCAGCAGAGCCAGAAAATGAGTCTCTTAGGATCCAGTCGTGGTTTCTGGGCCATGTTGTCCCGTAGGAAGCAGTTTGGCTCCCTGTTGCCTCCACCAAGGCTCTCTGCCAAGCTAAGAACACCCACGGGCCAAACATGTAGATCTCAGCACCAACAGATGACCTTGCAAAACCTGTGGCAGACCTGTGCATTCCTTCCAGCGGATGGAGATACACAGACCTGCATGCTTGCCTTTTGGGTGAATGTGGACAAGTTAGATGTCAGTGATCAGAATATCATCCTGAAGGTCACAAACCCTGAGCAGGGCTTCCTCCACCCACTAAGACTGTGGGTGAGCAGAAAACATGGCAGTCACACAACAGCCTGAAGCCATGCAACAAAAAAAAACCCCACAGCACCAAAGACCACATCCTTGGAAACATGGCACTCACAGGAAGAGTCATGGATTACTGCAGGCTGCCGGGATGTCTCTTGTCCCACGCCATGCTCAAAGCACGGGCAGCTCTAGTAGGTTGCTCATGGACCTGCCTGGTAGGGTTTTGAATATCTCCATTTGGAGAGACCCCACAGCCTCTCTGGGCAAGCTGAGGTTTCCCCACACTCGCCCAACCTCATGGAAAAACCCAGTCGCATCGTCTCGTTTCAGTCTGTGCCTGTTCTCTCTCACCTTCTCACCACGCACTTCTGTGAAGGGCCCAGACCCATCTTCTAGGTGACCTCTTTGTAGCACTGGGAGTCTGCTCTTAGGTCCTCTTGCACCACCCCTTCTCCTGACTGAACCTCGCAGGCAAGTGCTCCAGCCCAACCCCCTCTCTGGTGTGGTGGCCTGGGGCCATATCAGAGAACCACAGGAATGTGCAGAACACAAAATTCTTCCCCCCTACAAAAGAGGTGAGCAGGGGTGCCCTGCTCCACCAACACCCCTGTGCATGCAACCCCTGCACCCATGACTCACCACCACCCCACCACCCCACCATCCCCTCCCAGTTACCCTGCAGCAGCCAGTTCAATGCGAAAGGAGCTTCCCTCCAGGCACCGCCACCCCTCTGCCCTTGGCAGCCCCCAGCTCCTGCCGAAGCACTCGGTGCAGGGCTGCCCGCTGGGGAGAGCTCACTGCAGCTCCAGCACTGCCCAGTAAAGGTGATTTGTGCCATTGCTAGGAAAAGGCCATGAGCTTCCTACTGTCCCGACAGCGCAAGATGTTGGGCACGCCTTGGCCAGGCTAGCTTTGCCTTCTTTTAGCTGTGACGCTAGATGTGAGGCCAAGAGCATGCAAGGGTGATACCAGAGGTCCCGGTCCACAAAAGCCAAAGGGCAGTCACTGCTGAAGGGAGCACATAAAAGCGTGTAAGCAGACAGTGTTAAGAAAATATATCAAAGTACACCCACCGCTGCTGTGCGACTGATCCATGCCAGGCTCCCAGGGTAACGCTGTGATCGCCCAGTCCCTCCGTGTGGCTCAGAGTGCAGCCCCAGCCGCAGGACCCCGAGGTGGAAAGGTGTGTGCCACCCACAGAAAGGGATAGATACTGGGACAATTTTCCATACGGCGTTAACCACTTAATTGATGAGGCTTTTCTGATTGAACTAAGGCAGAGTCCACAAATACAAGTGGAAGTGCACTAAAACCAATAAATACCATTTTATGATATTTAGGTTATGAGGGTTTTATGAAGCACTACAAATAAACACAGTTTGAGCATCCTTGCCGGAGTGGTGGCAGTCAGACTGGGAGAAAAAGCGGCTCCACCACCCCCACTCTAACCTCTTGCCAAATTTGTGGAAGCATCCCCAGAACCCCACTTCCTCCTTTTCCATCCCTCACAGCACAATGGCAAGGTCTGAGCTTTAGTCAGCCATGGTGGCTGGGAGCATCCCCGTCTGCAAGAACAAATCCTCATGTAAAGTACCTCCTGAAACGTCCCTCCAGGTAAAGGTGTTATTTTAATACTACACAGAGGGCTTCTGCCCTGGACGCCACCGGTACCTATGTCGGGCTCTGCCTTGCAATGGAAATCCAAGAGTTTAGGAGAACCAAGTAACCAGAAACCATCATTAGACACCTCCATTCTCCAGACTACTGGGCTTTGGTGCAGTCTGATGGTCTTACACACTTTTTATGGTACTTTATAATAGTAAAAATAGAACATACCAGGAAAACTGACCTGTGATAACATTCGACTCACTAAGAGCAAAACAGATGTTTAAAGCCAAGTTACTTCTGAGATGAACTCATATTTGTGAATTAAGTGTTGTCTCAGATCTCCAGATCCTCCAGAAATGGCAGATGGTGACCAAATCCAAAATGGGGCAAAACCCTCCAGTCAATGCTCCAATCCCAGTCTGCACATGGGTGTCCAAAGGCGTCCTCCCTCTGCTCTGGCGACGGCCTCAGTGGATGGTGTTGGCTTTGACCCAGTGCCAAACCATCCTGGTTTTAAACAGAAGTCACCACCAGCATCAAGCACAAAATCAGTTACTAAGCACAGAAGCCAAAGGGTCTCCCTCCACCTCACTGCGTTGTTTTCTCCTTAAATCAAAGAACAGCTGAACTAACCATCAGCCTGTCTGCTCTTAGTGAAGCTTTCTTTCCAGCCCCGGTAACTTCGGGTTGAGATGCAGCTGATGACAAGACAACCCGCAGCACCAACTCTGAGTAGCTGCTTAGTAGCTGTTTTGCTTCCAGGGAAGTAAGCGATTTACCTTTCACCTCCCCAAGCAGGTGTCACAGAGAGCAGGACCTTGCGGCGGAGCTCTCTGGGGACTCCAAAAATCAAATACTTTTCCCAAGTGACCAGAGGAGGCCTTGGAGGGGACATCCTGGCTCCCCCAGACAGCAGCTCATAGCACCGCAGCCGGCCCCACGTCCCTTACTCAACATCTTGCGTTCACTCACGTGCCACCTCATTAAACACAGCTGCTGTTAGCAGAAAAAGAGGAATTTAGCCCTGCCTGACCTGGGCACAGCCAGCACCGTCCCCAGGACCCTAAGCCAAGCGCTCCCAATTAATACTCGTATCTTCACAACCTTTTCCATTTGATACAAGACAATTTGCAGTTTTCCCAGTCTTGCCTCAAAGAGGGGTCTGTCACCCTCACAGGGAAGAAATAAGCTCTTAATTGATGGTGCAATGTCCCAGGAGCAAGAAAGCAAGCAGCGAGAAAACAAAAAATGATCATGATTTTCGTTTCTTCTATAAAATGATCCCAATTATACCATATATCACATCATTTGCATTGCCACAACACAGCCCTTCATATCTGCTTGAGTTGCAAGCCTTTTAATCTCAGCCTACCTTTAATAAAAAAAAAGGTTGTAGAAAATGAGGCACTTGCTTTATGCTGATGCAGTTAAGGGAGCTAATTTCAATTCTGAAGCAAACAAGATTAATACAAGTTAATAGCCTGAGGGATCCAGGAGCCAACTAGAGTAAGGCTCTTGTTGTTCTGTTTTAATAATCCATGGGACATTTCCAGGTTTTTACATAAACTGAATCCTCCAGATCTCATCTAATTTCCAGGCAATAAGTTCCTGGCAGGGAGGGGCATTTACTGCTAATTTCACGAGTGTGCACACGACTTTTGCTGGCTTTGCATGTGGTCCTGAAACATTTGGGGCAGCACAAAGACAATTTCCTACTTGGCACTGATTTTCCAGGATTAAATGCTACCGGTCTCAAAAAACTGGTGGTTTCAGCGTCTGCAGTCAATGGTTTACTCCCGTCCCCATTC
>JAVJGJ010000032.1:32791650-32808228 GCA_035590215.1 Microhierax caerulescens | reverse complement strand
AAACTATCCCTGAATTACCAGCACCGTTCCCAGCACACAGCCAGGCACAGCCCCACACCCGCCACCATGCAGAAAATGAACTCTACCCCAGGCAAACCCAGAACATTTTCCACCCCTTATTCCATACCATTTCTGCCATGCCTCAGTCCCACATATCCAATACATCGTCATTCACCACCACCCATCTTCCCATCACTTGACATAATACACAGGTATCATTCCTTTAGTCTATGGACCACCCTTGTGAAATGGTGGACACCAATGTCCACAAAATGTTCGAGTCCATGGCTTTGGGCTACGTCTGTTGTGGTGGTCACTCCGGAGAGGAGAGCTGGTGTGCTGGGGGGAGTTACTGTGCTCCAAAGCCAGCTCAGGTCAGTTCACTGCTGCACTTGCACTGCTTCTTGTAAGACTTGTCCTCCACTGGTTCAGGTGGTTCCTGCTATGGTAATTCCCATAATACGCAATTCAAATCATGGGTTATGACAGTTTGAAGGTATTTCCACTACGTCTCCACCCCTGGTCCCTTTGGGCCAGGTTATGGGGTTTAACATCGCACAGACCTCCTCCCCTTGCTCCTAGCCTGGCTGCCAGCAACGGCTTCCTGCTATAGTAATTCCCATAACATGCAACTCAGATCTCTGGTCACAATAATTTAAAGGTATTTCCATTACCATCTCCATCCCTGGTTCCTTTAGACCAGACCAGCAGGTTTAACATTTCAATGAACTCGTGCCCTTGCTCCCCAGCTTGGCCTTACCCACAGATTGCAGTCCCTTCAGGATGTACCTGCTCGAAGTGGAGCCTTACGTACGAGCCACAGTCTCTCCAGGAGGACACATGCTGTGGCATAGATGCACCTACAGCCACAGTCACTTCATGGTGCACCTGTTCCACAGTGGCCTTCTCCACTGGCCACAATGCCTTCCGAATAAAACTTGCACCAACATGGCCTTGCCCCTGGCTGCAGTCCCTCCAGGGGTGTACCTGCTCTGTCATGGGTTTCTCCATGGTGGTGAGCTGCTCCAGCGTGACCCCATGCACACCAGTGATGCTTCAAGGTGTGCCTGCAGCAGCTTGGGTTTATCCTTGGGCCAGAATCCCTTCAAAGGCATACCTGCTGCAGCACAGAAATAAGCACAGACACAGACACTTTGAGATGTACCTGTTCTGGCGTGGACTCACTCATGGCCACAGACACTTCAGGGTGTCCCTCTCCCACATGGATTCACCCACAGGTCACAGTTCCTTCCACTTGAGTGCACACTGGAGTTCAAGCCTGTCCAGTAGGGCAGCACAGACACAGCAGCCATGCCCTGGCCAGCCGCCAGCCCAGGCACATCCCCGTTGCTGTTACCAAACTGTTCCTGGGCACAGCACGATTCGGTGCAGCCGTACTGCAGCACAGCAAGCAGTGAAAGCAAAAAGCAGCCACTAACAACCACTAGAATCTAATATACAGTAAGACAAGCAAGCCTCCTGACAAGCACAGGAGCCTGCCAATTAATAGCTAAACAGCAATAACAGCTGTAAATCCAATCTAGCACATTCCAGTCAAACCTGTTATTATCTCGAACCCTTTGAGCCCCACACTGGGTGCCAGAAATGGCTGATGTGCTTTAACCCCAGCCAGCAACTCAGCCCCACAGAGGGGCTCGCTCCCTCCGCCCCCCATGGGATGCACCTTGGCAGCACTTCTCCTTTAAAGAGCTCGAAGAAGAAATGAAATGCTAAAGATTTCTCCAATCCTCTTTAAAAAAATAATTTTAAAAAATGTTAGGGCTGGCACGCAGCTTATAGCGCAGGCCCAGAGGCAGGCTCGTTTCCAAGCAAGTCACTTCAGCACACAGTGTTTTTCTTTAGATCGAAAATTGTCTTCCACACCAGGCTCTGCCGTATCACCGGCAGCACAGGCAAGGATGCTGTGGACAGCATCCCTGGGCCATGGCTTTGCACCAGCCCAGTGCTTCCCTGCGCAGCACAGTGAGCATCGGTCCCGACTGGAAGCTCTCCAGATAGCCAACATATGGGGAGGTAAAGCCGTCACCCTCGCTCCCCTCCTAGCCCCAGAGATGGTGAAGCACTGAGCGCTTTTCCCCTTCTGAGGACAAAGAGGCTAATTTCAGTGTACTCAGTATAAAATGTGGTAGGTATCTGAAACGTGACCGAAACATGCCAGACTGCGGCCAGTGTTTAATTTCCCACTCACTGCTCACTACTCAACCTCGCTACCTCCCGATCGAATTGCTCCTGTCAACAGCCAGAGGATGCTAGGGTCTTCCTAAGTGCCAGCACTGCAAACTCAGCAGAGGATCTGAAAATCTGTCAGGCACTGTCCTCCCTGCCTACTCCCCCCAGCTACCAGCTGAGAAGTCGGTGGTTAGCACTGAGCTGGCAGTCTTCGCAATGAGGTGGGAAAATAGGCTCGCAGCAGCCTCAGCTCTGCCACGGCGAATCCTACCCCAGCAGACCCCGGCACAGACCAGCCCTTTTCCCCATGAGTCCTGCCCACACATCAGCCTGTCCCCCCTCTGCACAAAAGACACTTGCCCCCGCCTCCCCGGGCAGCTCCAGACACGGTGGACCCCCACGACACCTGCTCAGGGGATGCAACACCTCGCTGTACCCTCCCGTGCTGCAGAGGGGCTTCCCCTACAGCAGCTGCTTCCCTCGGCGAGTGCAGGCTTGGGGCTTGCTTTATTCCCATTAGAGGTGGCAATCAAGGGGTCAAAATGAGATTTTTCTGAGAGCTCTTGATTTGCGCTGTACTGCTGAAAGCATGTCGGTGCTCCTTTTCCACTAACGCCCAAACACTGCTGCTTCTTGCTTTCCCATCACAAGCCGCCGCAGGAAACACTGGCTGTAGTTGGGAGAGGGTAGTTTAAAACAGCACAGAGCAAAACAGCCTCTTCCCGGTTCTCCAGCTTCTTATCACACTGAGATCCCAGAACCAGTTTTGTTGGAAAGCCTCTGGGCATGCCAGTTGGGCAAAAAGCACATCAGACATGTGGAAACACTGTATTTCATTATTCTCTCAACATTTTACAGGAGAAATAATTTTCACTGAGCTACCCAGGCTGTGCAGGGGACAAAGTGTCGGACTGAATAGGAAAAACAGTCCCAGCTATGTCATCTGGAAAGCAGTGAAAAGGCCTACTATTTGGGGAGGAAAAATGGATAATTAAAAAATCTGTAGCCACCTTAACAAACCCCATGAGTTTTAACAAGGGAAGGTCAGTGTAATTAGCCAACATGCCCTGCCGAGCCATGCTCAGAGGTCCCAAGGTAATTTAATTTTAGAGGCTACTGCTTTTCTTGAGGGGAGCCGGTTCCTGAAGAGTTCCCAGACACCCCTTTGGGGACCAGCCCTGTGACCCCCAAGTTCACCGAGTCACACCTCTGCACAACCAGAGTTGGTACATCCAGCGTCACCTGGACAAGCTGCAACACGGTATGTGAAGAGCATCTTTTCGAAGAGCTCTGGTTCCCTCTCCTCCAGAGAAGACGTGCTCAGAACTAGCATGGCTGCATTTGCAAACCAAAGTCACCCAAAAAAAGTGAGCCAAACTTTTCTCCAGCCTCTTCCTCATCAGCATGGTTGGCTTCATCCAGCTCTGTTGACTATCAACAACAGGCTCACTAACCACAGAAGTCCCCTGATGCTCCTGTGCGGCGGGGAATCACTGTGCTTTTGGCCTTTGGTACCCAGAACCAAGAACTTCCCTGGGCAGCTGCTTAGGGTGGGTCCTGGCACAGTTCATCTTGCACCTTGGCCAACCCAGGACTGCAACAGTGATGGAGCAAGCAGGGGCGAAGAGAGCCGGTCACCAGCGCTGCAGCTGTCACCGCTGCCGTGTGACGGAGGGTGGCATTTCATCGTCCTCTCTGTCACATAGCAATCTGCAGCCTGACAGAACTCGTCAGTGCAGCAATTCAATCAGGAGATGACAGGGGGCTGAAGATGTTCAGAGAGAGGCGGTCTGTGCTTCCCTCATCCCTAGGGAAGGCAGGATGTCTCCGCACCGGAGGCCTTTGAGGGTGACAGCAGTAGCCTCACCCAGCACTCCACAGCCAAGGGTGGGCAGCATTACTGGGAACGAGGAGGATTCAGGCTTCACTGATGTTAACGCCACTGGTTTTAAGCTGTTCTTAGCCACTTCTGGCACTTGGAGATAATAACTTTTCTCCGGGGATGTCAGGGCTTCCCTCCTTGGCCCCATCAGGAGGGAAGAAAGCTGCAGCTCACACGTACGGATGGGGGCACTTAACCTAGGGCAAGGGAAAGGGGTGTGCTCAGCGTAAACATCGCCACTTCACCTGAAACCATTCTTTTCTTGCTATCTTTTTTATTCAAGATCGAAAATGAATTCCCTGGCCAGGCTTGATTCCCAGTTCTTTCTGCGGCTGGGAGTTGTGCCCTTTGTGGTACCTGCACTCCACAGGAGGACACGGGATCATCTTGCAGAAGATCTCTCTTCACAAGAGTCCCTTAGGGAGAAAGCTTCACTTTTTAGCACTCACACTGGTTCCTATTTGCTCACATTTATTTTTTTTTTTTAATTAATAGAACGTTTACACACCCAGTTTTTATTTTAAGCTTCTTAGGTTTTCTTCCCATCGCTCTCCACGTTAAGGTGAGAGGATGAAGTGGTGTTGCCTCGCAGTGTCCCCTACAGACTGTCACTGCGAGGAGCCAAGACTCCCGTTTGCTGGGTGATGCAGATGCAGGCCAGGAGGTAAGGACCGGGGGGACGTGCCTTCACGTGCTGGTGATGGCCTCGCCCCAGGCCCAGCCACATCACCCCGGGGTGCTGAAATGAAAAGGGGTGGAGGCGGCGTGGCCCAAGGTATGATGCTTCTGAGCTGCTGGGGAGGAGGGGACAGTGCCTCCCAGCACGGCACGGTAAAACAGGGGCAACATGCGTCACCGGTGCTTTTTCTCCGGCTGGAAGCAGAGATAGGTTTCCCCATCATCAGCCCTATGCACGCACGTACCCACACCCACCTCTGGCAAGGTCAGAAACAACACCCAGCACACACCCCAACACTCAGGCACCAGCTTATCACGGAGAGGAGCTTCTGCTTCCCCACTGCAAAATCCTACAGTGGGAGCCCACTCGCTCACAGAGGCTGAGCAATGCCATGTGAGTGACACAGAAAAGAAGCTTTAGCAAGTGTCACCTTGAGCCCTGGGTCCTGCTCCAGGGTCCACTGTCACAACGAGCCATGCCCCACGTTAGAAGGGGACAGCAGGGAGATGCTCATGAGGGATTTGCACTGCGGAGCCTGCAGGTTGGCTCTCACTCAAGCCAAGTGGGCACCAAGAGTCCTCCTCACCCCTCCTTGCCAAGCCTGGGGCCATGCTCCCTGGAGAGGAGAACCAGGCACCTGGCCTCCCACCCTCTCACCAGTAGGCCACCACCAAAGCTGGGTGACAGGAGGAGCCCAGCATCATTAGCAGTGACCTATCTTAGGACACTTTCCTGCTGAACCCTGCAGAAATGGTCTCTAGATCACCACTACGTCCCACAAGGAAAGGGATCTGAAGTCTTTACCTCTCCGGTGTCGTCATCAGGAGGTAAAGCACCAAGATTCAAAATGGGGTGTGGGTTTGATCAGTAAATTTGATCTCCTGAAGGATCCACGCTACAGTGATTCTAAGGCATTGCATGTTAAGGATGAATACAACCAACCCAGCACCTTCAGACACTCACCAAGAGGTCCCCGAGCCTTTGGGTAAGCAATATTGCACATCCTGAGCACACGGGCATTGGCAACAGCAGCAGGCAGCCCGGCCGCAGCGTGAGCCGGATCCTCTTGTTGTCATTTCCTTCATAACTGCAGGAAATTGCAGTTTAGCCGGTGCGCAGAGGGAGGTGACTGTACCTGGCAGGAGTGCTGAGACGGCTTCCAAGGATCTCAGAAGGACCCTGCAGGGCCAGGGGCATGCCCCCCTGACAGGGCACAGTCCCACAGGGTCTCAGCACAGTCAGTAGAGCCAGGGGTGGGACAGGGTCCATCAACAGCCCCAGACACAGCGAGGGGATGAACCAGGACCAGGGGCCTTCCAGGGAGCCTGGGCTGGAGGCAAAGCTACAAGGTCCAAGGTCCATGCAGCAGCCAGGGCTGGAGATAAGGATATCTCTAACGCAGGGACAGGGGACCGAGGCTTAAGCTTAAACGAGGTCTTGGGCCACGGGCAGAAGAGGTGTGTGGGTGAGGGTCTCAGACAAGGTAAAAAAAGCCAAAGACAACCTGTATCACACTTCTCAACACTCTGGGCTCTTTAGTTCTTGTGGTAAAGCTGCTTTTTATCACCAAATCTCACACATGTCCTTCAAAAAAGCCAGATGGACTCAATCCTGCCAGCCTTGTCAGGTGGGATCAATACTTCTGCTTGTTCACGCTGATCAGGATATAGCCCCATTGTCTTCAGCTGAGCATGCTGTAGTTGTGGCACACCAGTAATGCTCACAGGCTCCAAAACCATCATGACTTTCACAGCTCTGTGCCTCAGCTGTCCTTTGCAGAGCTGGAAGCTACAAGTCCATGTGCTTATGGGCCTGCAGGTGCAGGCACTGCTAAGGAGAGCTACACTTCTCAGCCAGCTGGCCCCAAATCTCTCCCTGAGTCAGGAAAAAGCTTTGAGTTCATGAGCTGTGGCAGCGCCAAAGCTCTGACCCCCCCAAAATTTAAGGAAGCATGACCCCAGAATTGATCTGTCAGACACAAGCAGAGCATAAGAGACAACACAAAATAAATGCTTCTCTGGTCACTCATTCACATCTGCCACCAACATTTGAAAAAGGCAGTGAATGCAGCTAAAAACAAGGGCAGAGTGTTCAGCTGACCCAGCTACTGCCAGCCAGCCAAACAGAAGGACCTGCCAAGCAAAATGCTCCTGGCAGGGGAACTTCCACTAATGCTCTTAGCCTGCTGCAAAGTACCACAGCCCACAGTGGAAGGTGCTTAAACTAGGTCAAGCATTTTTGGTATTTGCTCCGAGTAGGGAGCACATAGGGACAGTCACCAAGGCTGCCACTCAGCAGCTTGTGAGGATGGGGTAATGTGCACCCTTCATTCATGCCTTTAGTCATTGGCATTTCAACATGAAAATGCAAGATGTTTGAATTCAGGAACTTTAAACACTCAAGTCTCATTTTCTCTGTCACAGCCACCCTTTTTCCTGCATGCTGTTCAGAGCTGCTGGCTAATTAATACAGCTACGGTGGTGGCAATGCCTGCTTACATCCATCTGCATCCTCTGCTCTTGCCTAGCCTCCTTACTAAGGAGACCGGTGCAATTACCCAGCCAGGCATCAAGCCAAGACAGTAAAAGGGAAACACAGGCAAACCCACCAAATGCATGATAAAGCCCTTTCACTGCTGCTGAGCACTTGTATAGACAGACTGGAAAATGGGGAATAAGTACATATGAATGAAGGGAGCAGTTAGAAAAATGGCAAGTGAGGGCAGCTGCACAGCTTGGCAGCAGGATTTCCTTGGTCAGCAGGGTTACTGACCCAACGGCACAGCAGATGAACACCTGCACAGTCACTGACCTGGTAGGCAAGAGAAACGGGCCATCTTCATGCACAGCACTCAAAAGGAATGGGACAACTATGGTGGGGAAGAAGAGGTAATAATTTCTGTTGGATCTGAGCATATCCTGGATGGAGCTTCTTGGTGTCAGGCAACCAGCTCATCTGGCATTGTGCTCACCACAAGCTCATCAGACCCTGGCAGTGATGGGAAGTAGCATTTCCCTTGGGAGAAAGAGCAGTCCACAGAAGATGCACTCCTAGGGAGCTCTATTTCCCACTAGAAGCTTGTTTTCCGATTACTTTCTTGTTTTTCTCTCCTTCCTTAGATCAGAGTTCCCCCATGTCCAAAGATGTCCTTGTGTTAGCTCTCATAATTTTTCAGGCAAATAACAGCATCCTTACACCTACCACCTCCAGCCATCAGGTCAGTTCTGCAGCTCTTCTCTGCACCTCTCCCACCATCCTTTCAGAACAGGACCAGCACAGGACACAGGACTCCTGGCCTTGAGGATTAACATAGGGCACGACAGAACACAAGACTTATTTTCATCCCTGGGTAAGATTTACGCCGAAAGGACTATGTTTACTTCAAAACATGGAAAAGCAAAGAACAAGTGGGAAATGCATTGTTAGGACTACAAAAAATAAGAAGCATCCCCATTGTTCACCTCAGCACCTTCACCTGCTCCCAAGACTCCTTCTCTTGGCCTTGTACCTTTCCCTATTACCTGAAAATGAAATTTCTTTCAGGGGAATCCTGCTCCTTTCCTTCCAGTCCTCTGCCAGGAGTAAAAATAAAAAGACCCCTCCTGTGCACGATCCTAAGCTTCCTTCTGACTTGATTCTGCTCAGGGAAGCTTCATTGTCTCTTTCCTTGGGTTCTGGGACATCACAAGACATTGAAAAGCTAGACATTTTTTTCCCTAGACCTGGAGCTGTCTGTCCCTGCAGCACCCATAGCACCACCAAACGTGATGCCCTGCTTACTGAAACTAGCAGCAATGCACTTGACTGAGAGAAAAACCCCCACCAGGCTTGTCCAGCCACTTGGATTTAGAGGGCTGCTTCTGGGGAACATTCACACAGAACAAAACCAGGTTGTCCGGATAATACCCATCTGCTATAAAACTACACTGGCTAGTAACTTACTTTCTTAACGATTATCCGCTTAACACCAACTTTACTGACTTTCAGAGGGTTTTTTTTTGCACTAGGCTGTCCAGAGGCTAAATAGGTTATGGGTATTGGGGTCACCTGTCCTTTACCATGCAGGCACAGTACCCCCAATTGCCCTGCAACACAAATTCATTACAGTACAATAGGAAACACCTCATCCAGCTCTTGTAAGAGTTCATGGGTGCTGATTCTTTCTGCCTGCCAATTTAAAGGGATTTGCCCACATCAGACATCATTCAAATCGCCCTCAGTTAATACACAGCCAGAGCACAGTTCAGTCCCCCCACCCCTAGACAGGCTTGTCACTGACCTGCTCCAGCGTAGGCGTCTCTGCTTGTAAGCGCAGGCTGTCACAGGTCAGGCACACACACAAAGAAGCTGTTCCTCCAGCTCCACAGATCACAGTTTAGGTTATAAATAAAGCAAACTAATGCTACTACTTGAACTAGAAAGCTCTGGGGCTTTCTGCTCAGAAAAAGCTAGGGACAGAACCTGTGCAGACCAGGTGCCACAGAAGAAAGGGTTCCTAAAACACATCAAAGGCAGCACAGGAAAATACCAGAGCAGTTAATTCTTAACACAGCACAGCTGCATTACCATGGGCAGCCTTGCAATGTCACAGTTAACAGCCAGGATCTGAAATAATCACAGCCTTAGCACAAGCTCTGGCTAATCTTCCCAAGATCAAGTGCTGGCATACTGAAGTGTTTTCACAAGCAGAGTGTTTCTTCAGTGAAAACAGCTAAGGACTTCTACCTCTTACTCAAAACCAGAGGTCAGGTGAAGGAGGCATGGATTACCTCCCGTGTCATCAGGCCCCACATTCCTTCTCACCCCATTCTTTGGTCATGACATACCAGGTCAAAAATAAAAGCAAATCCCCCCTCCAAGCCAGCAGGAGCTCAAAGAAAACCACACACCACAGCAATTATTACGTTTTTATGTTTACAGTAGTCACTTTTTTTAAATCAGAACCAAGAAAGCTGTAGGAAGACTAGAACAGCTGCCCTAAAATGAAGTTACCAAGAAAGAAAGTTGAGATCATACTGTGCTTTGAAGGAAAGTTACATAGTTTAACTTGCATAGCATAAGCATACATAAGTAGGTAACAGGCATCAATAAAACCCATCTCAATTTGTTAGTGCTTTATTTTTTTCTTTTAAATCTGAGTGGCTGGTTGCTGGTCTCTGCTGGAACAAAGATAAGCTTATTGGCAGCTACTGCTCAATAGTTTAATTTCGTTCAGCCAAGGAACAACATACACTGTGAAGTTGCAAACGGTGTGCTAAGGAGAGAAAGAAAAAGGCAGTTGTCAGATTAAGAGCAAAAAAACAATGTCACTGACCACTGTTCTGTTCTACACCAATTTACTACCCGATGTGATCCAGAAAATAAGCAGCTTCTGTGGCTCTCTACACTTGCACCCGCCTGACAAGTATTCTGGAACACCACCCTCATTAGGACTTGCTCAGCATGAATCATTTCTCCCAAACACTAACACAGCAGCTGCAGTCAACCTTTCTTCAGAATGGTTATCTCCTTTGTCTGTTGACACGCAGGAAAGCTTTCAGCATGGGTAATACTCCAGCATGAAGTCTCTGGGGCAGGTAAGCACACCTGCACAGCTATCTGTATATGCACATGCCAAACTGTTGCAACTGTCGTGATGGTACACACAAGCTTCTAGCTAGGTGCTTGACAACACTTGCGTGCAGTTACACTTCTCATACACGCAGGCAGAAGAGGCATGTACACGGAGAAGCTAAACCTATCACTATTAGCAGAAGTAACAAAGTACTATGAAAGAACCAGACTCAAGCCAGATGCAGGCAGACACATCTGGTGCTCTCACCTGGAAGTCTGAAGTACTCCTTTTAAAGAGCACTGCTGTTCAGCAAAAATCCCATATAACAGCTTGGTGGACACAGATAACAGGGGTAACTGCCTCTTGTGATCAGTGCTTAGCCAGGTCAAGCATGTTTACATCACCGTGGAACAAGAGGAGCAGTGAATGGTATGGGGACTCAAAACAGGGGACTGAGCGCCAGGAGACCTGTAGGCTTGGCAGTTTCCTCCACATATCCTTGTGATCCAGACCACAAGCACTTTTTAAGAGGACTGAGGCACACCAGCTTCCACATGCTACAGCCTCAGATCCCCACTTACAAAACAGGCTAAAAAGGCCCTGCCTTCTCCGTCACTATCATGTGGCAAGACAAGTTCCACAAGAGCTGTATCTGGTTAAGCATAAAGGCATGAGGTCTCTGATCTTAGCTGGGGCAGACAGGAGACACTGTCCATCACCTCTCCGTACTACATCAGCCAGAGGGAAGGGGCTGGAAAATCAGAGGCCAGCACACTGTGCTCTGGAGCGTACCTTAGCCATCTCCGGCGCATCATGGAAAGCACAGCTCTGGAGATCAGCTGCTGGCTTTGGGCACGTTGTCCGGCCAATCTCAACTTCCATTAAGTACTTGATTCCAGACACAATCTGCAACAAGACAAGTGGGTAGAAGCAGTTTTATTTGCAGCACATACATAAAGGTTCTCTGACAAGACAAGCCTAGTGGAAAGGCAGTTTTCCAATTACATGGTGCAAACCAGACTCCAAAAAGTACAGAGGGGACCACCTGTGGCAGCCTCCGTGGAAGAAGCACTTGGCACCCTTTCAAAAAGGGGAAACAAAATCCAAGTAAACAAGGCGCACAGTGCGGTCTCCTTAGTAAACAGAGACATGTGTTAGCTCAGCAGCAGCATAAGGCATTTACTAGCTGCTTCAGTAACACAGACTCCAGGGTATTCAGACTGGTATGACCCATACTATTAAAAAAAAGCTTTTATTCCCCTTCTGTAAAAAACGAGGCCTGGTCCTTCTCCAAAGAAATCCCCGATGAAAGCTGCCGCCCCCCCCCCACCCCCGGAGGGCGGCAGGGCCGACCCCCAGGGGAGCAGCCCCTACCACCACCACCACCACCACGACGGAAGGCGCCAGGGCCGGACCCAGCCCCCAGCCCGCTGCCCACCCCGGCACCCACCTGCCTCTGGGCGCTTAAGATCCGCACCACCCGGCTGGAGTACATGTCGTTGCTGGCCTTGTTGTACTCCGCCATGGCGAACTGCAGAGCCCGCTGCAGGCCCTCATCATTATCGGCGTTGGCGATGTTCATCGGGGCCCCTACGAGCCGCGGGCGATCCCGAGCGGCCAGCACGACGCCGGCGAACGTCAGTGCCGCGGCCAGCAGCACCGCGACCCGCCGCCCGCCCACCATGGCTGCGCGCTCTGCCGCGCCCCCTCCAGCCGCCGCCATTTTAAGGCCGCGGGGCGGGGCGGGCCGCGGCCTCGGCCCAAAACACACCGCGCGGCCGGGGGGCGGTGCCGGTGCCGGTGCCGCCCCCGGGCTCGCCCCGCCCCGTCAGGCGCAGGGCTGGCCTTCCCTGCGAGGGGCCTCGCCGTGCCCTCAGGCGGCCGTGGTTGTCCCGCGCGGTGCCTGGCCGCCAGCTGCTCCCCGCAGTGCCTGGTGCGGCTCTGCGTTCCCCGCAGGGAGGCCAGGGCCGTGAGGGGAGCAGGTTTCGGTAGCCCCTGAAATGTCTGTGCTGGGGAGAGAGAGGCCTGTGCTAAAGCCTTCTCGCTGGTGGAAAGGCACTCGTGTCCTCTGGGGAGGGGAGGACGTGGCACCGCCATTGCGCTGTCCGGAGGCGTATGGCTGGAGGAGGATGTTTTCCCACATGAATCCGGGAAGTCGGAGACTTTTTTTCAGGTTCTGCCTCCTTACGGGTTATTCTAGCCCTTACTTCCCTCTACTGCTGAAGGAAAACAAAAACCACAGGGCATTTTAGGCCAAAACGCCATGTGTAATTTCCCGTATCTGCCTCCGCAGCATTGGTGATACCTCACCTACAGTAACTGCCGTGCCAAAGGCCATCGCTTAACTTCCAGTCCCTTCTCAACCACAAACCTATCCCCCCCATCCCGTCAGGAATCCTAAATGTGGAAAGACAGGGCTGAATATAGCACGAGGGAGCGAGCTCCAGTGAGTTTTAAGGCTTAATGGGCAACGTTTTGCACCCAAGTACCTGCAGCATCCCTTCTAATGAAAAGGAAAGGGCCTGTGCCCTGAGCGAAAAGGCTGCCTGCACACTAGCAACAACCAGCATGAGTTATCACTGGAAAAATCCCCACAGCTGGCAACAAACTGTGTGACTAATTCAACAACAGCAGGGCACTGGGGTCGTTCACGAGCACCACCACACGCACCAGAGAGGGGACTGGGGTGTGGGTATTGGGATGTAAGCCAGAGCTGCTGGCGGCTGCAGGAGTCTTGTCTGTCTCCATTTTCCTTCTACCTAACTGGCCTCAGATCCAGACTGGATCAGTTTAAAGCTCAGTGTTAGAAAGAGCTCGCCTAGTGTCTTTAGAGGTGAAGGCTCTCTTCTGCACTGTCAGTGACTGCTGCCAGCAGGAACAGCCAGCATCTGTACCTCCAGTGTACCCACTGCCCAGTACTGGCCCGGGCAGCTCGGTCCATCGAGCACTGCCCCAGCCCCCAGCCGCTGAAGGTGCTCACCAGCCCACACGGCACATGCAGGGTTCTATGCCTCACACTACCACACAAGGGAAGCACCACGAGAGGGAAAAACAGTGCCTTCGGGATTCAGGGAGCTTTGACTTTGCAGGCAAACAAGCAAACAAAGTCTTTGCTCTGCTTGGGCCACCTCATTGGAGTTAAGGTATCCAGCGTGGCTTCAGCTCACACTGGCAGGCAGTAAGTCAGCTCTTGGTATAGTCCTGGTGATCTCATGGTTATTTCTGTAAATGGGCATCACGTGAAGTGCAGGACAACACACTTGTGTTCCCTCATGCCTCTGCTTCAATGCCACAACACACCCATTCTGCCAGCTCTGCCTCAGAAACCCAGGGTTTCAGTTTCTTCTCATGTGCTAGTCTGTCACTGGCCCAGTCAGTAACTGATGCCACAAAGCCACTCCAGCAGAAGACTGAGGAAGCAGAGGGGACTTGCTTCAGTAATGCAGGGATGGTGGTGGTGACACCTTTTGGGAGGAAAGGGTTCATCCCCAATCTTAGGCAGATAATCATTCACACGGTATGGAAGAGGCTCAACACAGAGAGGGACCATCCTCTCCAAGACAGGGACCATCTTGCCCCCAGGGAGGGGACAGCCTGGGCACAGATGTGGAAAAGTTTGTCGCAAGTTTTATGAAGCAGAGCCTTCAGCCTGGGTTCCTCCTCTCCCTGGGAAGTACCCGGTACACTGGCTCCTGGTGGGGCCAGTGTTTCTGGCTGCTGGGGAAGTGTTTCTATGCAGTTTCAACTGGAAGTTTCTTCCTCTTCAAACCATTGCCTACAGGTTCCCCAAGCTGCTTCTGAAGCAAAGGAATGTTCTGCAAGGAGTAATTCCCAACTCTTGCCGCACACTGCAGGCAGGCCTTCCAGAAACGCTCTCTGCCCAACTTTTGAACCTAGAGGCAAAGCTTACATTCAATTTGAGAGAGGGAGAGGTCTCAAAGACGGCAGCCTGCTGGCCACAAGCACCACATGCAGGGGAGAGCAATCCCATTGCCAGTAGCAGCAGCAGTGCCCAGTCTGCCACACCTTGCTTTTTCCCCCAAAAACAGTGCACTTGGCACTTACGCATTTGATCACTGTGATACTTAAGGTCACTGATGATCCCCGTTTAGAGTTTCCTCCCTAGGTATAAGTCCACCCATGTAAAGGTATCTTTAGCTCAGAGGTCAGCTTGGCCCCTGTCTGCCAAGGGATTTAGCCAGGTGCTAGAGGTCCTGAGCACTGAGGTCCTCGAGCATCAATATCAACATTCCCTGTTCTCTCCTCTGGTGCTTCTGCATTCCTGCTCCCTCCCACAGAAAACAGAGACATACCTGGAGACCTGGTAGATGCATGACAGCTTTCTTAAATGTCTAAAGGAGTTGCACATTGGTCAATGTCACGTTGTCCTCTTCCTTGGCCAGCAGCACTTCACTCAGTTGAACACACACAACAGCAGAAAGCAGAGCTGGCCTATGCTTACCCAGTGTCAGACCCTGGAGTTTCTTTGGTGTCCGGATTTCTCTTTGTCTTTCCTAACAGATACACCAACATTTATTCTGCGAAAGGGTGGCTGACAGAGTCCCTCTTTGACACAGTTCACATCTTGCTCTGCTTGTGCAGAATGGCTAAAAAGGTAAACTTGCCCTTCGGAGCTCCTGGTTCTCCAGCTTGGGTAGTGCCAGATGGCCCCTGCAGACCCACAATGAAAACAGAACAAGATGCATTTATTGACTATTGCCAGTCCAAACCACACAAAATCAGGACTTGAACCAAAAAATTATGAGAAAAAAAGGCTTGACAAAAAAAGGATGCTCTATAATTGATAAATAAAGGGGACCTGGTTCATTAAATAAAACTGCCTTTTGTCCTTTTGTTTCTGGAGGACACAACTATTTTTCTCTATCATAGTGCTTTTTTAAAATACAAATAAAACAGAAATTCCCAAATAAACAGATGACCGAAGGAGCTGGTAATTTAAGGAATATACCAAGCAGGAGGAGACTCAAGATAACATTGCAAAAGTTTTTAATACTGTGCACTATCAGGATAACCAGAAAAATAGGGTTTGTGTCTTCTTACAGGGTTGGTTCAACAGCATTTGTGCCATATCTGCTATATTTTCATCTACCTTTTTGTCTGTTTCAATTTCACTCAAGACTGGTGAGCTTTTTATGTTACCAGGCACGCTGGTTTATTTGGATAACTGCTACATTCCTTGCCCTTGCTGTTGACGCCCCTCATCTCTTTTTTAACATCCAAAGGAACAATTATAGACATCTCTGTAGCTAACTGAAAAGCTCAGGAATACTGTGACATGTCTGTCAAAGTACAATCAGACAAGGGTGTTTGAAAAAGCAGCTAGTCCTTTAATCAAGAACAACAGTTTTTCCACAGAGCTGAACTCCGAATGACCCTCAGAGAGAGTAATTACTGTGGTGGAGGCAGGAACAATGGGAAAAGCATGATCGAACACTACACATCTGGTTTCAATTTCTCTTAACCAAGGGACAGCAGGCCAAACCTATGCTGGGGTCAGTGCTCTGCATCCTGCTAAGTGAATCTAGAGCAGCGAGGGGTGGGATGCTGACATGGTTCCCTGTTCTCCTCCCACCGCGCTGCATCACTAACACAAGGTGATGGAAGGGAGGCGTTTTGTAAAAGGATTGCTTTTGAAGGCTGAAAGCCTCTTGAGCAAGATAGTCAGCAGTTTATGACACGGGGCTGAGAGTGATTCAATACCAAAGGCAAAGCGGTTTCACTGCTGTTGAAGAGTGCCCTCTGCTTATGGAAACAAACCCATCCCGTACCAGCTTATATTTGGTAATGGTGGGAGAACTAGGGGGACTCTGCCTTCCTCTGAGACTCAGGGCCACCTCTGTCCGCTCCCTGCTCTGGCATGCGGAGGCATTATTTTTCAGGAGAGGAATGGAGGAAATGCTATGGCTTGTCCACACAAGTAAAATCAGGGCTCTATCTTCGCTCTCAGCTTCAAAGCTGGGGGGGTCTCTGGAATCTAGGCAGCAGATTTGAAAGTCCACAGGGAACTAGGACCACAGCCACATCTCTTTTGCTTATACACACACCTTCACATGCTGGCAAACTTTCACCAAAAGCAGCCAGCACTGGCAAGGCAGTTCCTCAGCTGAAAAAACACTATGTGCCAGGACAGGCTTCAAAAGCACCAAAGGGCTGCTCTAAAATATTCCAGTTCTGGCAGTACAACTGGATTAGTCACTGCCCTCCCTGCAGGGGGGGGGGGGGGGCGGGGGGGGGGGGGCGGGGGGGCGGGGG
>JAVJGJ010000032.1:32769808-32784989 GCA_035590215.1 Microhierax caerulescens | reverse complement strand
CACACACACACACACACACACACACACACACACACACACACACACACACACACACACACACACACACACACACTCTCCAAGGATTTTGGCTCTAAAAGAGTCCACAATTTCAAGGTCATCCCAGCAGTCTCAGTTTTGGGCATAATTCACCTCTTTGCTTATACAGACTTGCACAAGGAAAAGGGGTGATTCTAACTTAGGTCAAAACCAGGACATCTCTCCCCACTGCCAGATGAAGGCACTTACTAGTGCCCTAGTTTCCAGCACCACAAGAGAGACTAAAAATGTCTCACCTTTCCTACTATGAATGCTAGTTTTCAGGCTGACTTAGCAGAGAAAAGGAAGGCTGCAGACCTCTTACCATGATACAGATTACAGCAGAAAAGATGCAGAGTACATCTATGTGGCACCTCAGCTGCCTGAAACCCAGGGGTTCTAACATCTGCTTCTACAAGTCCATTAAAGGACAAGTTAAGCTACTTAGAAACCTCATCTGCTTCATCATGAGTAACACCGGGGCCCTTCTAAGGGAGTTTCCACAGCCAACATGTGGAGGGAACATGGAACATGGATGATCAGTAAATTAAACCAAAAGGCTGTCCTTAAGACACAGTGTCTGTGTAACTGGACGTCTCCTAGCAGAGGGTACGGGAAAGAAAGCACAGAAGGTTCTCACCATTAGAGGAACAGTACCAGGGGAAGCCCAGCCCTTTGCACAAGGCAGAAGCTGGGGTTGAGGGGAATCCACAGAACAACGGAGGGTGAGAGAGCAGCCATGAGAAAAAGTAAATATGAGTGACTTCTAAGATGCCCCTGTTCTGCTCCCCTCCTGACTCCAGCCTAAGGATCAGCCAGGGTCTGGACATGCCTCCAGCTCTGATTCTTCCTTCCCTGCCTGGGTTGGGGTGAGACGACTGGAAGCCTGTGGCAAGCAGGGGTGATCCCACTGAACACTGAGTATTTGCCTCTGCAATCCTCTCTGACCCTGACCTCACATGAAAGCTGCTTTCTCCAAAAACCCTCTCACTCATGCTCAAGGGAACAGCCCAACCAGTCCCCACAAGAAGCCATCTTCTGCTGGGAAGGCCACGGTGTTGGATTTAAGTGGTGAAAGTGTTCTGCCACTGTAAGAGTCATTCAGTCACCAAATAGCTGAGATTAGAGATTTAGAGATTCTGGAAAGAGAAAAAAAAAACAAACAAAAAACCAAGCAGAAGTAAACCAACAGTTTGTCTCAGGATCAGAGAGGAGTCCCAGGCCGCATGGGCATTGGGGACATTGCCCTAAGATGAGGGTGGCTGGCTAGCTTGCAACTTCGTGAGACAATCCTTGGCTCAGGGAACTCCCAGTACAAGCAAATGGAGAGAAAGGGGAGAAAGAAGACAGATTTACCTAGGGCTCTCAAGGCACACATTAGCAGGGCTGAGACCTGGGAGCCAGCTTCTGAATCCCAGCCTTGTGCATACCACGGTCTTGATAAACAAGGAACACTTCTTTATGCAGCTGCTGCTTCTAGACTGTATTTCTCATGTATTTCTCCCTGTGTGTCTATTCCCATCAATATAAATCTAAAAAGAACCTCACACTGCTTTTTCATTGACATCCTTGCTGCCAGCCATACACAATTAAACAGAAGAAATACAAGACTTTAGCTGTAATTACAGTTTTGCCTATTTTGTAGAGAAGTCATCCTGTGAAGACTGACACAGCTGAGTACCTGCCTGGGTCACCAACCATACCAATTCTCTCAGTGGAAGTTTTCAAAGGGAAAAAACTTTTTGCGGCTGTGTAATATATTGAGCGCTCAGAGGCAGGCAATGCCAGTGATTATCCAGAAAAACAAAATAAAAAAGCACAGGCATCAACAGTGGAAACTTCCAAGGGGGGATAAAGTATTCTGAAGAGTTACCCCACAAAGCCCTTCATGAACATTGTCCAAATCAGTCAGCAAAATGTGCCAAGCCCCTGGAAACAAAGTTAATAACTACCACAAACTCAGTGCTTTGTATGCAGGAGTACTGCACTTCCAGTAGACAGAAAGAGAATGGGCGAGGGTGTGTACAGAGCCACACATGTATTTCATCCCCTTTACTCTTTAGCTTCTCTGTGAGACCTATAGGACCAGGCCAGTCCTATAAAACTTCGCAGACGCCTCACATTTGCTTGCAGGTATAAGCTGGCAAGTCCTTCCTTTTCCTCTCATTCCCAAGCCATGAAAACACATTGGCCAGCCTCCCAGTTCAGTCCCTGCCTCACCTCTGTTCCCCTCGGTGCTCAGGCACCAATCCTACCCTGTCTCTGGCTACATGACAAGGGAGCGCTCCTTAGAACTCTACTGCCCAAGCATCTCACTGATGTCAGCTTGTCATCCCCCCTTTCAAAAAACCCACATATGTATCTTTTCTCTAAAAAGTTCACATCTTGGCCAGGAAATTGCTTTCCTTCCTTTCCTGCCCACCCCAACCCTCCCCTGTGTTGCAAGCAGCCAGGTACGTCATGATGTATAAGCCCTGTGGCTCAGCCAAGCTCAGTGCATCTCCTCAGCTGGGATCAGGCTGAGCAAGCCCCCTAACAGACAGCAGGGAGGCTTGTTATTTATATGGAGCTGCAAGCCCACGGCAAAGCACGTGACATGAAGCAAGGCTGGAGGGCAGCAATGGATCTGCAGCAGTAAACATAACCCAGGAAACATGGAGCTGGTCTGGTAACCAGGCACACCTTGACTTGGGGCATGACTGTGAGGAAATGCAGAAATGTTCTCCAGCGAAGTATCTTTGCAACACAGCATCCCCAATGCCAAGTACGGAGGAGTGAAGATGAACCAGGCACAGGAGGGGAGGTAGTGCAAGGAGATGCCAGATTCTGTAAAGCCATCTGGGGTCATGGGCGAGATCACATTGCTGACAAACCCCCACAACCACAGTCCTGTCCACAGCTGTGCCAAGGCCAACATTTTCCAAGTCTCTCCTTGACACCTGTGGGAAAACAAGGGAACATAAGACCCACACAATTATCCTATGGCAGAATTCCAGGCATGAGGATGCTTCAATAGCATGTCCCACAGCAAGTAAACAATGCAGCTAGGAAGGATGACAAAGCACTACTCTGCTAATCACCACTGCAAGAACCCACTGCATGTTTAATCAAAAGCCCTGGCTTATAGAAGAAGGATGGCCTTCACCACCCCCACCACCCCCACATCCTTAAATTGGAAACTTTTATCATCCATTTGCCATAGACACTTTGCCAAAGGCAGAGGTCTAGCCTGGAAGTTCCCCAGATGCTGACAGGTCGCATCCAGCCAGTGTCTGAGACAGAGCTAAGGAAGGAAGCAAAGCCAAGTTCTCCTTCATCTGGGGAGTATCTCCTTGACTGTTCTGGATGCTTCAGGGATATACCTCCAGAAATACATGTGCACTGGGGGCTACCAGCAGATATAAAAGCTAGGGAGCCATCTGCTCTTTCCAAGCTTCCTTCCCATCTGGCCTGGCACATCTCCTGACCCAAAGTTCAGCACTGTTCCTGTGTTCCTGCTTGGCTCCATCCATTTCAGCTGTCGAGTTCACAGATGTCCCAGGATACCCGCAAAGGTTGATTCCTTTCCTTCCAAACCTACACCTTCTGCATATTACTCCAAAGAGTTTTATTGGAGGTGAGAGACAGAAATAGAATTCTAATAGTTAACATTTTCTCCACTTTTTTTCTTTCCTGCTACAAATCAAACCATCTGCCTGTTTTCCTCAGGCTCCTCAGACTTCAGAAGATTTAGAACAATCTTCATATCCACTGATGCATACAGAAAGACAACACCCCGGAATGCAAAAATCATTGCATTACAACTCATTTATCACAGGCAGAAAGCCCTGGCTTCGCCTCCCTCTACTACTGCCTGCCTCTGGCCAGGGTGATGGGGCCTGTGCACCAACTCTTTGCACCAGGTGATGCAGTCTTCAGGTCTATAGCAACCCAAAGCTGCAGTCTTCCAGATCATCATCTTCCAGATCATCATCTTCCTGATGGCGCAGTGTCGAAGTTACTCCTCACCTGCTGCCCCCTGACAAAGACAGTACCCAGCTTCAAAAGCCATGAACTTCCAATGCGCTTCAGTAAGTAAGCCTGCCGGTTAGGAGTCGTTTCTTAGGCCCAGGGCACACTGCAAACAAAGTACATAGGCCACCTCTAAGCTTAATGAGCTGCAGAAAGTCTTGTATAGATAGCAGAGGGGTGTGCAGGGCAGAGGTAGAAGGAAGGGTGCTGGGGACGTCGTGGAGAGCATGGCAATGCCTTAGCCATGCGTGTACTTTGTAGGACAGGAAGGCATTTGCTAGCCTTAAGGAGAGGGCTAACATGCCGCTCCTTTTGCACAGCACAAAACTTGCAAAAACTAGGGCTTACAAAAACAATCCGAACAAGGAATGGGGACGTAAATGCAAATCTTCCCAGTATTACATTGGGAAAATACATCATGACATTTCAGCTGAGCATCTTTGCAGTAAAAACACCCTGCCAAACCATTCACTAACTCTCCAAAAATATTCTGCAGCTCTTATGGCATTCCCAGGTCAGACAAACTTTTACCAGCTAATTAGGACAAAGATGTAGTGCCCCAAAGAACAGCTCACAAACCCAAAAATTCTGGGAACACAGAGAAAGGAGAGCAGCACATGAGGCAATCGCTCAAGCAAGGGTTCAAAGCACAAACATGCACATCTATAAACCAGACGCATGCTTGGTTTGTTTTGGAATGCATGCTCAAAGACATGAATTCAATAAAACAACAGATCCAGATTCCCTACAAGCATTGCAGGAAGAGGCACATCTAGTTTATCCTGTTCAGATGTGGAGCAGTTTCCCAGGAGAGGGGATGGACTCCATGACACTGGACAGGCAAAGAACTATGATGAAGTTTTACTTAGGTTAACCCTGAATGTAGACAGAGAAATGGACAAAATGGACGCTCAGGGTCTCTTTCACCTCTGATATCTAGGAGTTGGATTTTATCTGTCCTGTCCTAGCCATATTCTAACAAGAAACTAAACATTTTAGTAGATCACTTATAGCCCAGTGCTGAAACCAGTTTCTTTGCCACACAACTGAGCTTCGCTCACTCTGTTGATACTCTCAAGTTTATTGGCAAGAATATTTACCGAACCAGCCAATTTCAAGCAAGTATTACAGAACATGGCCAAAATGCAGATTCTCTGCATGCTCTTACACAGCAAACCCTGTTTTAAAATAAAAGGAAAAAATAAACTCCTCGCAGAGAACAAATATTCCACGGGAAACATTTGTCAGATAAGAGTATTCCAGCAAGCTGCTACCAAACAAACTCCAGCAAACCAGGCACAGGCATTACTGGCAAATATCAAAGACTGCCAAGAAACAGCACAGGCACCTTGCAACAACGCCCCAGCTGGGCAAGGAGAAGGAAGGAGAAATAAGCACTGAAGTCATCAGATCTGTCAGAAACCACTTCTCTCAGATCTACCACAGTTCACAGATTTAGGCTCTGATGGTCAAACTCCAACACACTCCGGAGTCTGAGAAGAGGCTGAGAAAGCCTGTAAAGAAAAATAAAAATTAGGATTTTTCACTCCTTCTGCTACTGCATCTTGCTCCAGCAAGCATGCCAAGTCCCACCAGCCTCACTCTAAGGTCATGCTTTCTGCAAAGTCCTCACTTAGGAATTTTAAGTAGCTGTTCAGAAATCAATGTTTTGAGAAGCAAAACAGTAAGCAGTTAAAAAGGTAAACAGTTGTTCTGGAGACAAGCAGTGCCACAGTATCTTCACAGACTTGGCCATGCTATCTCTAACTTTCCAAATCTCCCTCCACTTCTGCGAGTGCTTCTAATCACTATATGCCATTCAACAGCTTCCTCTGAAATATGTGTACACACCACTTAGCAAAGGCTACCAAACACAGATAAGTCTGTGCTATGAGGCATTACCTGATGGGTGGCTCAAAGGAATGCCTCTCCCCACTTCTCTCTCTTCCCAGCTATGCCACTCCTGCATTTACTTCAGCTGGGACAGCTCAGCCTCTCTTAGCGTGTGCCACAGCCTTACTTGGTGGCAGGATGCAGGGTCTGTTACCAGATGGACCGGGTCTGTTACAGATTTCCTACGTGGTCTCAAGCAAGTCCCTGCAACATAATGCTGCTGCATTTATCATAGACCAGTATTGGCTGGAAGAGATTTCTGAAGGTCATCAAGTCCAGCTCCCTGCTCAAGGCAGATCCAGCTTGATCAGGTTACTCAGGGTCTTGTCCAGTCTGTGGCAGCTAAACCTTGGAGGCACCTCTCTTTGTAGGTTTAAAATGGGAGTAAAGCTGCCCCTGCCCCTACCTTCTGGCAGCCTGTCGTATCCATTGCTAATGCATGGATCAGCCCTTGCCTTGTACCCAGCATATACAGGGCCATCTGAGGTTAATAACACTAGGAAAGTCTTGAATTAGATGGAATATATGAGCTTGACTGCTAATTATCCATTTGCCTTCGAAGGCCTGGACAGCCATGGGTCTACTAAAGCATAAATTACAGGATGACAGATACAAACGCTTAAGCTCTGAAAACAAGGACTCTGACAAACAGCAAGCCTGGCTATGGTCAAGGCATTTCCATCTCATATATATAATGCTCAAAGCTTCAGAACTCATTCTGTGGATTTCTAACCTTAAAAAAAGTAACTAAAGACACCTGGAAAAGAAAAATCACACCAGGGATACTACTTTGTCTCATCCTAAACACTGGATGGTCCAGGTCTAAAAACATCATTTCACATGGGTGAAACTTCCCCAGGGGAGAAATGGTCCTAAGTGCTGGGAGCCTGACCGCAGGAGAAGCTGGGAGACGGCAGTCTGCAAGGCTGGTTGCACAGTTCAGTACTGTGTGGAAGCACTAACACCCACCCGTGGTTTCTCCCCTAAATGCAGACACATGGGAAGCAATTTGCCTCCCACAGTCTAGGAGAGAAACCGTTATCATTTCCAAAACAGTCCAGGACAGGTTTAAAGCAGGTTGAGGGTCTCTGGAAAAGAGCTGCATGCTATACTGGCTCCAAAGAAACTATTTCATCCTACAGCTGGACTGTGCAGACATATACTAACTTCCCACCATCGTGCCTTTCTTTCATTCATGCACCCACAGCTGTCACACGTACCTCTTCATATCCTCTTCGGATGGGCTGTCTGCCTTGGACAGTGCTACACGCTGGCTCCTCAGCTTCCCTGGACCAGGACTTCCCCAACACGTGCTCCTGCCGTGAGCTTCCCATGTAGGTCATACTCATCCCACTGCTCTTCCCTGGGACTCCAATAACCAAGGCTTTCCAGAACCTTTATTTTCATTCTGCAAACAGGGAATACGGTTCACAACATAAAGCCTGCAGTCAGTCAGTCAGGTCAGAAAGGGGAACTGCCTTCTGGTCTGCAAGACAAAGGGCAGCATTAGGGCCTGGGATACAACAGGCTTTCTGTTCTCATTCCTGATTGCTAGCTTGAGCTCTAAATATTCATGCTGGAAGGACTAAGCTCAGGCTAACTGCTGTGGATGGGGCTGTGCCCAACCCAGCCAGCTCCTAAGAACAAGATCTTGGGCCCACAGCCAGTGTGTTTAAACCTCCGTATTCCGACTTTCAGAAAGCACCACAGTTTGGGCCAAGGCAGCATCTGAGCTTGAATTTGCCTGTTAGCTGCAGAATGGAGTGCAAGAACAACCTGGTCTGAAGGCTGCAGCATGGATGAAGATACACAATCATCATCCCCATGTCACACAAGTGGGGAATAGGAGAGAGAAGGATCTCTGTTTTTCATTCTCCAGCTTCTCTCACACCATACAATGGCTTCATGAGCAATACAGACACAAAGTTTGCTACTATAGACCCTCAGAGCCAGTTCTGCTTAGAGAACTGAAATTCCCTCTCCATTAATCCCTGTATTGTGCATGTCTCACCAAAAACTTAGTCATCTCCCCTGGAAAAACAAAACAAGCCAACAACTTACTCAGTCACGAGAACATGAGCTCAAATGTGACTTTGAGTGGCTGCACTGAGCCACTTGGAAACATCACACCCCCAGACGATAAAAGGCAATATACCCAGGGGGAACATCGCCCACCAGCAAGGTGGAATTTTCCAGCACCAGCTCAAAACAAAGCTTGAAAACAACAGGATAAAGAAGCCAAAATGAGGAAAGGAAGAAAACACCAAATCTGATGTCAACATCAAAACCTTGCCAAATGGAAATCTCCAGACAGAAATATTAAAGTCAAGAGGGGAAGAAGCATGAACCAAAAGAGATTCAGAATTGAATTCTCAACTCAGAACAAAACAAAATTAATTGAGAAACAAAACAAGAGACAAAATGAGACTCAAGCAATGCTAAAGGAAGTTTCAAAAAAGAAGTGTTCTCACCAGAGAAATATTAAAAAATATTTTATTTTACAGAAACACTTACTTTTTATAAAAATTAGTATTGCCTAACCAAAAAGAAGTTAAACTGATTCTGAAATCACATGTCCCCTCATGCCAGCAGTCAGGTCCCTAAAGTCATGTACTGACATGCTTCCAAACGGCATAATTTCTAAACCAATCTAAGGCTGGTTTTTTGCTGTCTTGGTTTTAAAGCTATAAACCATTGTGTTTGGGTTGGATTTCAACGTTCTATCTGGAATATTCAGTTCATGTTTTCAGGTTTTCCTAAGCAACCATGAGAGTTAGAAACTTACTTTTTTAAAATGAGAGAATGGAGATTCTTATGCAGTATTTTCCTTCCAGCGGTTGCAATTTTAATAAAAAAAAAATATACAATTTCGCAAGACTGCTGACAAAATCATAAGGCTTGGTAACCACTGCAATATGCCATAAAAAGAATGCTGCCCATTTCCCCTCCACACCTAAGTCTCTTATTTGTATAATTCAGTCTCTCTTCCAAAGAAATTACTGCAGTTTGCTGAAACTGTGTACTAAAATGAACTATTTGTAACTTCTTTAAAGAATCTCCCTTAAAGCATGACTTGGATGGCTCAACAAACAAGTATCATTGATACTACACCTGTCACACAAACAAACAACATCTGTGCTTGGATGTGATCAAGACATTGTTTTATGGAGAAGCAGTGCTCCCAAGATGATGACAAATCCACATGGTGCCTGGAGTTCCAGATTTTATGTTCACACCTCAAAGTAAACTCAAATAAGTGGAAAATCACAAGTAGACATCAAGCCCCTTAAAGATTTCATCAACAGCTTAGAAGAGTCCTGTACTATGCTTGTTCTGTCAATTATATGAACTACGTAAGCCTTGTAAAAGTGTTGGAGCATGTAAATAAATGATGAAGCAAGTTCTCCCACTCTAGAAGAGCCCTGGCTCTTTTTTGCGTCAGTGGGTATTTGCCCACAGATGCACACTAGCATATGGCGATCTTCCAATATGCATGCCCCCAAACTCGTCCTAGCTTTGGAAACATTTCCCCTGACCTGCAGCAGGCTTATAATTGCAGGGGCCTTACTGCTTTGAAGCACCCTCACAGGTCAGACACCTTTCCAGGACACTCATCCTCATCCAGGGTTTTAGTGCTGTGACGCAGTTGTGTTGCAGCTCTGTTGCAAAAGCAGGATTCCTCCAGGCTAAGAAGCTGTTCTGAAGATCACTGAAGACATACGTTCTCTCGATACAAGTTTCTAGTGAAAATATGGACAGCAAAAATGCTTCAGTCAAAATGCAACCAATTTCAGCTAAAAGTGGAACTCATTTCACAGCTGTGGCATTGGAGCCAATTCTCATTCATGCTAAAGATCCTTTATGCTGCTCAGGAGAAAACCGAACACTTTGCATGGCACCAGCATTAATTCACAGCTTTTAAGACATCTGCATGCTGGAGTGAGAATCAGGCTCCGCAGCCAGAGCAGGGAGCTCACCAGGAGGGAGTGTTTTGTGGATGAGATCTCTGTCGCTGCTGGTTTGCTTCTCAGCAAGGTGGAGCTCACTGTGTATGTCAGAGAGCACAAGCAGAGCTTCTGGCTCCCCTTAGCAATTCGGCCTAACCCAGCACTCATGAGGACAAAACCAACCCGGGGACCTCTTGCAAACTACCTAGAGTGGCTGCAGTTTCTAGTTGCAAACAGGGATGTACATGACAGATCTGTATTTAGGACTGCTACAAGCTTCTGTTTCTAGTTTGGGGCAATCTTATTTTGATGTAATGCTACTGCCCAGTGCAGCCAGAGCTGGTTGTGACCAGAGAAAGGATAACTTTGCAGAACTGGCTTGTTTCCCCAGGCTAGGACAATGGTTCTGGACTGCTAACTCCAGTCAGGGTCAGAAGAAAGCCACGTTGGACTGAGAAGTGCTAGAGCTGTGTCCTTGTTTTCCTGGTGTAAAATTATTCTCCTGGTAACTATCTGGATTTTGAGGAACTTCTTTCTCTTCCCTGACACTGTGTGGCTCAGTTTCCAATGGACACTGCACACAGCCTTTGTGGATCCATCACGGGACAGATTCCAGGCCTAAGATGAGGGGACTTGCCAGGCAGGTCTTTGGAGGTGTGCTTCCACTCTCTGTATGCCGCAGAACCTTTTGCTGAGGACATCCTTTCCTCTGGCAGATCAGCTGAGGGCATGGATGGAAGTTATACCTTTTTGATGCTGCTTTTGAAGAACCTCCAGAAAAGGCCATTCACTTCTTTCCCAAGTAACCTAGTCCACTGGTTTGCTGTCCTCACCCTTGGAAACATTCTTCTGATCCCAAATGCTGATGTTCCTTGCTATGATCAGATGAATACAGCTTGTCTTCAGCGAGCAGGAACGCATTACTTTTCCACAGCTGAACTCACATATGTTTAGAGATTGCTATAACCTCTAAACTACTCTCTTCCTTAAACTAAACAACCTTTGAGTTCCCTCCACCTTCCCTTGAAGATCATGCTTTCTATTCTAACACAAGCTTTGACCTTTACCTATGGCCTCATTTCCCCTATCCTGTGACTGCATGTCAGCGCTCAGCATAATGAAACCTGCAGGGAACCTACCTCCCAAGACAACCTGCAAGGACTCCAAGCAAGAAGCAAGATGAGCAGTCAAAAACAAGCCTAGGTCTCCACTAGGCCCTTTTCAGAGCACAATAAATTGCAATAAAAACTCCCACAGCAGGAAGGAGAGGGCCTCATGGTTCTGCATTGTCTTCCCCAGGAGAGCACCCTGGCTTTGAACAGGATTGCCTCTTGGCCACAGCTACAGCCAAGCGTGGCCCTCACTCATCATCTCCAGACCCCCAAGGAGGGGAAGGAGCCACTCTGGTCACAGTTGCACAGTTAATACCCACAGGTCTGAGGCTTTAGAGGTAAGGGCTTTTTTAAATATCGGACTACTGCTGCTTTTTTGAGGTACGGACTTTAGGTACTGCTGGCAGATACGTCCTTGGATGAAATGGCTCTAAAGCAGGACAAAAGAGACTAGATCTGATGAGAAGTGCCTGGTTTGAACTCTAGTGCCTTACGCTCCCCAACCCTCAGTTCCTTTGGGATTTGTGTCATGTGTAGGGCACGGCAAAAAAGGGGCATCTAAACAAAAATGGAGAGGATTGAGCAAACTGAGAGAAGTTGCAAGGATGAGCCCTTCAATCTCTGCTGGAGCCCAGAGCTGACACTGTTAGTCTGCAAAGTCATCTCCACCAAGATGCCATGGAGGTGGCCACAAAGAGAAGAACTGCTCCTTGGCTGCCATCTCACAGGCTCCAGGTGAGCCAGGGCTTCCTCAGGCTCTCAGCAGTGGTTAGGGGCAAGGAGAATAGGCGCAGAAGGCAGGTAAGATACCACATCTGCCCTGAAAGAAGGGGAGTGCAGTCATTTTTCCAAACTCACTAACATTCAGATTGCTCAACCAGGGCTAATTTTTCAATTATCAGTTTCACATATTCAATGAACTAAACCAATTATCCATCTTTTCCTCCAAGTGTGGAAGATTTGTCTCCTCAGCAAAGCAGAAATGTGGGAGGATGGAGTATGTGTTTGTGAAAGTGCCAGGTAAGAGCAGTGAAGGGAGCCAGGAAGGGAGGAGAGTGGATGGCAAAGGCCAGAATTACCTTGTCTGAGGGCGTTAACACTTCAACCTTGTAATTAAACAGCAGGAGTGATATCACTGGTGATTACAAACTCAAATTAGGACAAAACTAAATCTAATGCATGTGCCAACACTCCTTCTAGAAGTACAAGTAACAGATGCAAGCAGAAGTGCCTCTTTCTTCCGTAGGACTACTAGCAGTGAGGGTGTGCTCCAGGCAGACCTTCTCAAGCCCTGCTATTCTATCAGCAAGGCTGCCCAAGAGGAAAACTGTGTTGCTGCCACCAGATTCCCACCCAGACACTATGTTTTCTCTCATTAGCCAGCCTCAATATTCCCCCTTTCCTAATAAGTCTGCAATGAAGGGGCAAAACTCATCCAAGCACTAAAAGGCTAATACTTTTTTTAAAAGGCAGAGCAAGCACCAGAGTCCAGCCCTTACTACAAGAGCTGGGATGTGGTGGAGACTGAAGGACTTTTTTGCCGTGTTGGCCACTATTTCCTCACCCTTGGACTGGTGTGAAGGATGGGAGTTCCCTGGTGGCAAAATGCGCATTTGCAAAAATGCACTTTCAGTGGCCCCACTACTTTTCCCTGCTCACGTGGAAGGCACAGGAGCAAAACAGAAAATGGGTCCTGTGCTGCCCTCTCCTAGAGCACTGAAAGCAGTCAGACCTAAACACTGGACAAGATGAATTTTAGTCCAGGGGGTGCCTGTTTCAGAGCCTGCCACAACTCCTAGCTCACAGCCCACCTCTCACAACCCTGCAACCCCTTCTCCAGCCCAGGCACATAAGCTGTGCCGTGACGCACATTCACAGGCCAGGAGGTACCTGCATTTGGTTACATGACAAAAGCAACAGAAACCAGCCAGATGAGTTTTCTAGGCACTGCCATAACTCCAGTCCAAAGAAAACAGGGGACAGCACTGCTCCAGGAATCCAAGATGCCAGTAAGAGAAGAGGAAAGCTGATGGGATGTCTCACGGGAAGCCAACAGCAATATGAAAGGGAAGTGCGTGAAACTGGTCTGCTTGGAGAAACACCAGCAGCTGTGTAACCTGCCAGCCAAAGGAAGAAACACCTCTATCCTCACCATCTAGGTTTCACGAGACCCTCAAAACAGTAGCAAGACCCAGCTAAAAACCAAGAGAATTTGGGTGAGAAAGAGCTTGGACTGCCATGATTTTCACAACACAATAGGCCTCCACTTTCCTCTACCTGATTTTTGGCACTGCGTTCTTAGGGAACAGTCAAGCACAAGTGTCCAATAGCCCTCAAACAGTTGGGGTCTCAGGGGATCTGGAGGAGCCAAACCACCCCATCTCATACAGACAGCTCACGAGGCTTGCTCCTTAAGGCCCACCTTGACATCTGGTTCTCAGCTGTGTGCCACTGCTTCTCAGTGCTTGAAGATCAGCAGACCCACAATCTGGGCACATCTGGTCCCTCCAATGGACCTGGAAAAAAAAGACAGCAGTGACACACCACCAATCCTTTCTGGCATGTGCTCTGAGCCACAAGCCCCAGCATGAAGACGAAGATGCCCATGCAACCTCAGACAGCTGTTCCCACCTCCCAGCCCAGGGGCAAAAGCCCAGCTGCCCCTCCACAAGGTGTAAAGAACACTAGGAGTCTTCATGGGTTCAAATGGCAATGAGTCAAAATCAGAAAGGATGAAATCCACAGGAGGTTATTCAAAACAGAGGCACAACATCAAATTTGAGACGTTCCTGCCTGCACACTGGAGGCTGGCAGACCATCTACCTGATCTCCTGCTGCCAGTCACTGCCTTTGTTTGTCCTTCCCCAGGCATCTGCTGTCAGAAAGAGGCTACTAGGCTAGACAGACCTCTGATCTGACCTAGGACAACTCTGATGGGAGTGGAGCTGTCACATCTCAGGCCCTAGCACAGCCTGTCCTTGGGCAGTTCCCTCTGCACCTCTGTAATGCTCCTTCCTGGACTAAGAAATTGCACCATGCTCCAGGAACAACCTAGAGCTGGCCAAGTCTGTCAGCTTAAGCCTCTCTGCAAGAGATCACTGCAGCATCTGGGGAAAAACAAGAACATCGGGCAGTTAGGGAAAGCCACAGAGGGGCTTAAAGCCACAGAACATTAAAAAAAACCCAAACAAACAAACAAAAAAAAGAGTTGGAAATTACTAGTTTGGCTGAGAAAGGGACGGCTCCCTGGCAGACATGCAGACAAATTCCTTTCACGCCACCAGATGGCGCCCTGCTTTCAGTCCCCACCAGGCAGCTGGCCCGCAGGGCACAGCGTCGATGGGCACTGTCCGCAGCGCTGCAGGGAGACGGAGGCACCAGCCCTGCCGTGCTCCAGGGCCTGGCCTCCCCAGTGGGACTGCTCACAGCTGCAAGCTCATCTTCTCCCTGAAACGACTTGAGGCCGAATTTGAATCTGAGATCGAGAGACCCGGGAACCAGGAGAGAAGGGTAAATCAACTGCCTGCCTGGAGGCAAGGCCCCTGGAGCTGAAACGAACGTCAGAAGTACCTTTTGGAGCACTGCATGAGCAAAGCATTTCTACGTTGGGAGAAAGACTTCTGTGACAGGGCATTTGACGGGGGAAGCACTGTTCAGGAGTTGTGTTTGCATTACATTCAAGTCTTTTTGAACCAGCAGAACTGTCAGAGCCCTAGGGAAGGATTGCAGGGTAGCCTGCGCAAGGAAGAAGTTGCTCTGGCAGGCCAGATTCAGTCCATACACCATCAACAGGCAACCCATGTTTCCTGGCCTCCTTCAGAAATGCAGGTGCAGACACTGGTCCTTGCCAGAACCCATGTACGGCTTGTTGGGTGGCAACCCATCAAGAGACCTCTGCTGTGCTACTCAGGCAATCCAATGGCTCAGAAAGATGCCATCGGTTGCTGAAGACTGGGAGCACACAGGCTCACCAAGCTGGTTCACCCCACCAGACGAGCTAGCCTTTCTCCTCCCAGTGTGCCAGAGGACAGCCTGCACACCAAATGCGGGCCACCATCACAGATCCAGGCACAGAACAGATCTAAAGGGTGGGATGGGTCTGCTCCTCACACCCTCCTCTTCCTCCTCCTCTGCTCCTGGCCACCCTGCAGCCACCTCAGGGCAGGGGACAGTCCTGGGACG
>JAVJGJ010000032.1:32699126-32717492 GCA_035590215.1 Microhierax caerulescens | reverse complement strand
TGGGGCTGCTCCCCCGCCCGCCGGCTTGTGAGTCCCAGGACGGGGACAAAACCATGCCCAGAGCTGCTGATGGTGGCCAGTGCCACCAGCGTGACAGCTGTCCTCTGGGCACGCACCCTCCACCTGCCTCCTGGCCTGGCCCCGACCTTCTGTGGTGGGGCAGAAGAAATTGGAGGGGTATCACTCAGGTGCCTGTTCGTACCGGAGGGAACTGGTGCTCTGGAAGCGATCCGGATGCCCCAGTACCCTGGAAATGAAAAAGGCTTGGAAGGGACCAGCTATTAGGCTGAGCTGCTGGAGAAGAGCCAGGGCACCCTTCAGGAGATGCCACAAACATGAGAACCATGTGGGACCAAAGGCCTGTCTCCCCAGGAATGTGCCTCCAAGCCCAGCCAGCCACCCAGGCCCCCCGCCTGGCGGGAGCCACGGGCTGGCAGCGCAGAGGTTTCCCACATCCCCCGTAACACACATGTTGCGCTGGCCACACTTCTCACCCAAAATCGCACAAAGGGTCTGGCCTGGGAGCATGTCTCCCCTGCCTCCGCACCTTCAGCCAAGCTCAAAGCCATCTCCCCCCGTCCCCACGTTGTGCTGCACACCCTAGCTTCTGCACTCGCTAGGCGCCGACTGTGGGGTAGGAAATTAATTATAAAAGTAGCTGGGAGGGAGCGATAACCCAATGCCATAGCGCAGGCTGTTGGGACCTTCCAGCCTCCTGCCCTCTCTCTCCTCGCAGCCTGGTGTAGGTGCTTGGGGCACCAGCGTTACCGTATCTCGGTGGCTGGACCTCCTGGGGGGTGGCAATGGGGGCTGCTCTCAGCGGTGTCCCTGGGGTTTGCACCAGCCGTCGCCCCGTCGTCGCCCCTTGCGCAGAGAACAAGCCGTGCTATTGAGGCTGGGCTGGGGACGGGCGGCAGGGCCTGCCTGCAGCCTGGTACATCTCGGCACAACGGCCAAGGAGAATAAGTGACTGTTTCATGCAGGCTGATGTGACGGAAGAGGAGAAAAAAAGCATGCTAATGGATAAACATTTTGGCTAATTATGATAATACGGCTTCTGCACGGGGAGCTGAAATAGGCACTAGCGCTTCTATTCTCAGCATTCAGGAGAACTCGGAGACTTTTTTGCGTTTTCTACAGGCTGCAGGCAAGCTGGCCAGGGCAGGGCTCCCCACCTTGGGCAGGACCTGCACTGGGAAGACCCATGAACACAAAGGATGGCCCATAGGCAGAGAGCGGTCCAAGATTCAGCCCTCCAGGCAAAGGCGCAAAGGTGCGGGATCCAGCCCTGCCCCTGTCCCCCCAGCACCATCAGCTCGTTAAACCCACCAAGGATCTTCTCCAAACCAAAACGCTCGGAAGCAGGGTCTGAACAGCAATGACGTCCCAAGCTCCCCCCCTCCGTGGGTGCCCCTTTCCCCAGCTGCAGCCACGGTGAGCAGGCACCTGCCCAGCCGCCTTGCCTGAGCATCGCAGGGTACCTCATGCCTGCTGCACACGGGAGGCACAGGGCCAGGCTCTCTAGAACTCTCTTAGCAAAGCTCTGAGTACTTCATCACTCACCGGGGCAGGGACGGTGTGCGCTGCCCCAGCCGAGCACCCGGGGCATGGAGAAGTGGGCTCACTCTTGCCATCTCCAGCCAAATGAATAATTGAGTGTCTGCTGCAGTGTGGAACAACGAGGGCAGAGAAGGGCACACATGTGGGGAAACGTGTGTGGGGTGAAACCCCAGGCAGGCAGAGCTGAGATGTGAACCTGGGCGTCCTCTGCTACCGTGGTGCAGGTGTGCTCCGAGGATGGCTCCCTCTGCTCCACCTCCAGCTGTGCTGCACATCTGTAGACAGATGTCTGAAACCTTTGCTTGCCCTCTGCTCTCCAATACCTACGTGGCTCAAACTGCTTCACCCCACACCACTCCTCCCAGCACCCACAATCACCAGTTGGTCTATTCTTGGGTCTTTCTCCCCAGTTTTTAAGACATCAGGCATCTACCTCCCACCGTGGTGTTTCCCTCTGATTCTTGGACTGAGCTGCTGATCCAGGCCACTGGGTCCTATATTTTCAGTATAATTTGCTTTCACCCTGTATTGCAGGAGTTCTCTCTAACTACTAGTTCTCCCAACTCCTGCCCAGAGGGAGCATCCAGCCCAAATCCAGAGGTCTGTGTACCCTGTTGTTAAAACAACCAAAGTGCTGGCGATCATCCACAGTTGTCCTCACCGCTAGAAAGTTTTTCTTGGGTTCAATTTGAAAATCCCTTGCTTCAGCTCAAGTTTTTTGGTTCCTAGTTATTTTTGCATCCACAAATCTTTGGCTGTTGGTGAAGAAACTGTTGTTTAGCCCTGGAACAACTCCAAATCTTTCCACTGGATGTATTAGTTATCCTAAATTCACAACCATCGCTGGGGTATTTTTAGCTCTGCTCAGCATTCGTCAAACAAACCCTGCCGCAAGGTATGCAGGACTTCTCGGGGTCCCTCGCAGCCCTGCTCCTTCGGAAGGTCCGGGCTCAGTCATGCAGAGATGACCATGAAATCCTACCTGGGGAGCCAGCTGGGACTGTGACCAAGTGCCTCGTCCCATCCCCATGCGATCCATGTCCAGCCTGCGGCTGAGCACGCAGACAGCACAGCCTGTGTTTTACAGGAGAGTGGTCAGCTCTGCCTGGGCTCGGCGGTGCGTTTTGCTCCTGATTCTTTGTGGAGGTGCCTGCCACCCTCACTCCCGCTGTGGAATACTTACTGCTACAAAAATATGCCAAAAAAATGGTAGGAATAAGAGCATAAGAGTCCTTTGCTCCAGGTTTGGCTGCTGCCTGTGCTACGGACACGATGCTGTGTTGCCTACCAGCCGGGCTGATCCTCCAAGCAGCCCCACATCCACACTCGATCCCTTCAGGGGCTCTGGAAGCAGCTCCCCGTTCTTTATAAAGCAGGAATCAGTACGCCTGGCCTCCCCTCGGCTCCCTGGAGGTCCCTCCCTGCCCGCACGCCTTGCCAAGTGCTCGCCGGTCTGGGTTTAATAAGCGGTGGCTCTGCTCCAGCGATGGAAACTGGAGGTGGCTGCTGCCTCGCAGCACGGCGTGGGGCAGCGGTGCGGCCGCAGGGAGGTGGTGGCAAGAGCTGTGGGATTGTCCCTCCTTGCCCATGTTTCTGCAGTGGCATGGCTGAGGTTTGGATTAGAAACTGCTCCATGCCACATCTGTACCTGATTCCGGAGCGGGGTATGCCCTGGCCTCCCCTTTTGTCAACCCAGCTCCACGTGGGATTGGAAAATACCACCTGAAAATGAAATAGAACCAGGCAGGACCTCCTGGATACCCCCACTTTGGTGGGCTGGCAGGCAGAGAGCTGCCCAGTTCCCAGAGGGCACTAACGCCCTGTGTCTGAGCAGCTGGGCTTTGCCCTGGCTGTTTGTAAAATAACACTTTTCCAGGAGCACTCACGGTGTTCACCCCTTAGATCCCTATTCCGCTGTTCCCCCACCCCCACAGCCCTACTCTGTGAGATGCCCCACATGCTGGCAGGAGGAGCGCTAGCTGGGGAGTCATGGGGTGGGAGATGGGAACATCCCTTGGGAGGTCCGCGCAGCCTCTGCCATTCCCCACTGGGCTACCAGCCTCCAAGCAGCTGGTAGCCACTTAGCCAAGGAGGCGCACCCACCCAACTTGCCTTTTCGGTGAAAAAAATGCAGTTGCACTGCTGCTGCAGACGGGCATCACATTCCTGCAGGACAGAGCTACCCCAGGGTCAAGGAAGGGTTTTGGTGGAAGCCACGTTCCTCAGGTGGCTCCCACTTTGGGGATCTCGTATGAGCCAGAGGAAAGTGCTCATATAGCACAGGTGAACTTAGGAGGTGAGGCCAGGTAGCGGGCAGTAACGTCCTGCAACCTGCAAATCAGCTTTGCAAGTAGACATGTATAATCCCAAGCCCTTTCCCTCCGAGACAGGAGTGACAGCTGTGTAGAAGGAGAATTGCCCTTGGTCTCCTGGGGTGCCGTGGGGATGGCCGCCTTCCTCCTCAGTCGGAGAAGGGGGGACACCTTGTGAGCGCAGCAGGCAGACCCTGGGGACAAGATGAAATTCAGTAGTCCCGAGGGTGAGACTGTGCATCTGGAGACACAGCAAAGCCCAGGGGAACCCCAGCAGAGGAAGGGGATGGGGAGAGAAGGACCTGGGTGTGCTCGGGTGGGGGTGTTGAAGGCACAGGGGCGAAACCTGCAGTCACAGAAAACCCTCTGGACACCGGTGGCGTTGCCCTTGGAGCCCTCCGGGATGGCGGCTGCACTTCCAGCTGCTCCTGTTCAAAGGAGGAAGCAAATCCCTCCAGGAGCAGCTGCTGGGTGAGGCCCAGGGGCCACTGGGGAATGGAGACATGGAATTACGAAGAAAACCAAGGGGTTAGCTAGTCAGCCTACCCAGGGAGCGGGATGGGAGGCGTGCTAGGGAGGAGCGAAGGGCTGAGTCTGTGCTGGCACAGCAGCAAGTGGGTATCAAAGCACAGTACCAAAGCTGCAAAGCAAGGCACCTGGTGGTGCACATGGGAGGGAGGGCACAAAGCCCCTAAACACAGCCGTGACGTGACGGAGCAAGCATCCTTAGGAAAAGGATGCCAGAGTGCCACCCTCCCTCGGCCACGTGAGCCAGAGGCTGCTGGCCACCCCCTGCTCTCGCACTAACACCCCCACCTTGCCACGAGGAGCTTATTCCTCCCCTTTCCAGCCACTCCAAGCCTGCAGAAATGGCAACCAGAAGCCAAAAGTTCAGTGACTGTCTTTGGGCCCACTGACCATCAAACTATTCCAGAAGCAGTTGGTGTTAATGAGGAGCTTGGAGTTAAATCAGCTGATGAAGGCTTTGAGAAGGTAACCTCTTTCTTTCCTCCCCAGCAACTTCCCGCTTTGTCCACTGGCCTCCTCAAGAACTTTATGGTTTTGTGGCATCCTTTCCTCACCCCTCCCAGCCATAACAAGGCTCCCACTGCGTAAGTCCACCTGAAAGCTGGTGGGAGATTGCTCCAGGCTGTTTCAAGGCATGATGACATGTGCTTTGCAATGAGGCAAGGTCAAATACCTGTGTGTTCATCAGTTCGTCCATCCACCTTTGGAGATGTTTTAGGCAGAACTTTAATGTGTTCCGTCAGAGAATTTACTTAAAAAGACTTATCTCCTCTGAGGGAGGGTTGTGAAGCTACACCACATCCCGTGGCTCAGCTGGCAGTGTTAACCAGCTGGTTTCGGACCCCTGGACACATCTGCTGGGGATAAGGCTTGACACCAAAGAGATGTGCCAACCACTAACTTCAGCTTCTCAGTTGCATGCTGGACCAGCCCAGCTCTACAGGCAGCTCCAGGGCACTCAGGAGCCTCTGACTAATCACTCTGTGTGTGTGTGTGTCTGTCTGTCTATCTTGTTGACACTTATTTCACATTCTACTCTTAATTTTCTCCCAAAACTTCATGTTGTTTCAGTTCAGAATGATTCTTGGCAGCAGGAAAGTAGAAACGGGTGAGGCACTGGCAGAGGGATGCGCCAGGTAGGCTTGGACCCACGTAGCCAGGATGGCTTAAGATACCAGAGCTGTGCATCTTAACCAGTGCCAGAAATTAGTGCTCCCTCTGCCACGATGGCAGTGAAGGGGACGCATCCCTGTCCCAGCTGCTCCTAGTCTCCATCCAGCACATGCCGTGCTCCCCCAAGCCTCCCATCAAAGCTTGGGCTGTTGAAAGTTTCCACCCCGCTACGCCAGGCACCGGCGAGCTGCAGGGCAGTGGGACCAGCTCTCTGTAGCCTCAGCATCGGCCCGAGCTCACTCGGGAAAAGCCAGCCTAAGGGCAAAGCCAGGAGCACAGGCTAATTGGGGAACACAATGGTTATGCTAATTAAAACACCTTCCAGAGGAGATGGGAAGGAAATTACCTAATCCTTCACCAGGCAAGGGGGTGTCCCGGTGCCCACTCTGCAGGACCAGGGCTATATACAGCTTGGAAGAAAGGGCATTCCCATCTCAGCAAGGGAAAAAGCATCGGGACCTCTTTCCTCCAGACCCTCTTCATCCACACTGGATGCAGGAGAGTCCCGCTCTTCCCATCCCCAAACTGGCTTTAGGTCCAGGTAACTTCACACCTCTCTCGAAAGTTTGGCTGGACGCAGACTCAGGTGGCTGCAGGAGCTGGGGCTTAACAAGAAACTTCTTCAGGAGTTGGAGAACCTGGCGAGAAGGGTTGCAGCGATTCTGGGACCTGCAACTTGTCTTGCTCCACCGTCAACAGATAGTGATTAGGCTGGTTACATCAAGGGAACTCTTCTCACTTTCCAAATTGCCTGACTCAACATCTGGAAATTGTAAGCCAACTGAAAACAGCCTAGGAAGGACCTCCCTGCATGCCAGGAACAAACGCAGCTCCCAGCGTTGACAAATCTCAGGGCATGGCTCGAGATGGAGAATTTAAGGTATTTTGGGGATGCTAGCACCACAGAGCACAAGAGGACACGAATGCACTCGCAGGATTAAATAAAAAGCCACAAAGTACCTCTGGCTCAAGAGAAACACTGCTGCTGGGAGCAGGCTTCCCTGGCTGAACCTCTCCCATGTTCACAAGCCTCCTCTGCCTATTGCCACCACACTCAAACATGAAACTCATTTGACACTTCTCGTTCCCTGGCTGAAGGACCCCCTGGGGAGAGCAGAGGCGTTTGTTCTGCGCGTACATTTTGCCTGGTGCAACCTTCATAAAGCACAGGGGCAGGGAGAGAGGGTGCATCCCTTCGGCCGTGCGCCAGGGCGAGCCCCTCCGTGCTGATATCACGTGCAGATGGCAGCACCGGTGGGGGACAGTGAGAAGGGTAACTGACTGGCTAGTGACACCAAGAATTTGCAGGCATGGTTGCGCTGTAGGGATAGACAAAGGGGAGAGGGAGCTGGAAGCACGGCAGCCATCCCCCTGCCACACCGGCTCCTCTTCTCTTTGGGCTGGGTTTGTCGGGAAAAGTGTGAACCGTGTCAAAAGGTTTGGAAGCACCCGGAGGGACGGCAGAATCTTCATCCAAGATCCAGGAAGGGAAAAGAAGGACCTGAAGGGGTTTCTTCTGTTCCACTGCTGCAGACAGGGATAACGCCTTCTGCCCAGACCCTCACCGCCAGGCAGGTAATTTGTTTTTATGCATTTATTTATAACCGCCACATCACGCCGGCACACAGCGTGAGCCTCTCTCACCTCGGGTTCTGCCTGTCAATGAGAAGCAGGAAAAACAAGGAGCACCTTTCTAAAGCCATCCTCCCGGGCTGCTCACTGGGACTTCCAGGGGAAAAAAATCTCCCTGTGGCTTTGTGTCACATCTTTACAGACACACTACTGATGGCAGTTTCCAGTATGTCACTCCAAGCCCCTACAACACACTTGATGTGAGAGATGCAGGCAGAGGGAGGGTGCAGCTTCTCTTAGCTCTCTCCTGGGTGGAGGCACCTCCCAGGCCCCAGCTAAGTGTGCTGACCCCCCCGGCTGGCATCGTCCCACCATTCACATCTGTCGATGCACAGTGGCTTTTCCCAAAAAATCATGTTCCACACTCATATAAAAAAAAATACGCCCTCTAAGTGGAATATTTTTCTGGAGGAGAATATTTTTCTATTTTGAATAGGGACTATTCAAAACGTTTGAATATGAAATTCCCTTCTCATTCCACCACCCCAAATTCTTAAGGGCCTTTCTATGGGGCAAAAAAAAAATGGCAATTTATTTTTTTTTCTCCCATTTGAATGTTTCTCCAGCCCACAGACACTAAAGGGTCAGATCTGTGAGTCGGCAGGTGGGATGTCAGTGGATGCCTGGGCTGGGGGAAGGACCAGGGCAGGCAGGTGTCCTGGGACCCTCTCCTCCAGCGCAGGACAGGGGTGCTCCACCGGCTCCCACAGTGCGGAATGGAGCGTGGCTGCTGGGCCGGGTGGTGCCTGAGGCTGGGTGTCCCCAGGAGAGGTCCTCTGGGGGACCTGGCCACCCCGGCTGCCCCTGCCATCCCTCTGCTCTGCTCGGGGGGGACATAAACCTTCAGCCTTGGAGCTCAGCACCACCGGAGCTCATGCAGTATCCACAACGCTGCTTATTCCTCTGCACCCACGCACTAGCAAAAAGCAGACAATTCCTCCACCTGCATTTTGTTAAATCTCTTTATTTCCATGTCACTTCAAGCCCCATCCCCTCCACACACCTCAGGATGAATTTCTCTGGCTGGGCACTGGCACCCAGCATGTACCCACTGTTGCAGTGGGGGCTTTGCGAAGGGCCAGCAGCCCCTCTCCATCTCTGCTGGAAAAACTTTGCTTTAGATGCCCTGGGTTCTGCCACATCAGCACTGAAATGTACCAGGTCTCTCGACCAGAAAGACACCCAGGGATGGTTATTTACCCAGGTGAGCCGAACCAGAGAGCTCTGAATGTGCTGACTCTGCAACAGGACCAGTGAACCACGATCCTGAGCAGAAGAAGGAGGAGGGGGGGAAAAAAAAAAGAAAAAAAAGAAAGAAAAAGAGAAAAATAAATAAATAAATGAATGAATGAAAAGAAATAATTTTTTAAGCTGCTTTCCTTGCAAAAAATACAGCAGGAAACCTCAGGCTTGGGAAGAGGTTAAATCTGTGTGTGAGGTGGCACTGAATAATGCCAAGGTAAATCCTAACTCTGAATTACTCTTCTGAGGGCAGAGCTCTGTACCTGCACACCGCTGCCCAGGAACACGCTGTGCTTGCTGCCTGCACACAACACTTTGTACTCAGGATCCTGACTCCTAAAAGAGCCGGGATGTTATAGCAAATAAAAAGGCTGCTCCAAGTACATCCACGATTACACTAAGGTGCCAAATTGACACTTGGCCCAGGTGAGGGGCTTGACGCAGCGCGTGGCTCAGCAGCATCGGACCACGCGAGCCCCAGAGCTTTTGATGCTGGGGTGTCAAAACACCAGGGTTTGGGGGAAGTTTTTGGGTGTACAGGGGGGAGCTAGGCATTGTGGGAGAAATTCAAAGTCCAGAGGTACCTCATTTGTCATGTCTCGTCCCCTGTCCCCCATCCCCCCTCCTCAAGACAACAGACTAGTATTGAATTAACACATCGGGGTGGCTGGTTGTGCCAACCCTGTGGTAGCAGCGCTGAACTCTGGCAGGGGAAAGGCACCCCAAAATCCAAAAATGCCCTGCCCTGTGTCTCTAAGGGTATCTCTAAGGGATGCTTGCAAAACACCTCTTCCCTTGGATGCTCCATCGCTCAGCCCCTGCTGTTTGCCTGGCGTCACCCAGGAGCATTTTAAGAAGTTGCCCAGATACTCATGTACCACCTAAGACACCAGCACCTTCAACCTGGCCCAAACCCTCGGTGCTATTACCTGGTCCTCCAGGTGTGCTGCAACAAAACCCGCCCTGGACAGGGGAGGCATGTCCCCAGCCACCCGCGCTTGGGGTTTGCTCTCCCGGCACAGCCACGAGCGCTGGAAAACCATTGCCTGCGGCTGTACTGAAGGAGGACTTCTGGCCAGCATCGCCTTGGCAAGGGGCAGCGTTATTTGGTGTTTGACAAGGGCCTTAAAAATAAAACCAGAGCGAAAGGCGATCGAATGGGAGAAAGCTGGGGAATAAGGTCATGCCGACACAGGTCAGTGTGAAGCACTGACGCAGCCGAGCCGTCCGGTGGGCAGCGGTCTCTGCCATGCCCATAGTGCCGGGGCGCCGAGCGCCCGCAGATGCCAAGCGGATCCGTCCCAGGCAGCAGAAGTGGTTCCTCTTACCACTGCCAAGGGCGGTGACTCTCAGAAAGGTAATTAACCTCTTCATACAGTGTAATTAACCTGTGGGAATTGCTTATAAAGAACAACATGTCATAAAAGCCAAGTGTTAAGATGTGACATAAATGCCAGGATTATCCTAAGAATATATATTATATATTATCTTAAAAACGCCACGCTGAATCCCTTCAAATAATACATGTTGGGGTCTTTCTGACTCAGCAGTATGTGCTTAAAACTTAACAGAGGGCAGGGGGTCAGGCTCTCCGGACTTTTTCCCAGCTGCCCCGTTTAGGAGGATGGCACACGCTGTCATGCCACGTGTGCGTGTGCTGTTGGAAGAGCCGGCTTCAAGCGGAGCTTCCCAGCAGCAGCCGCGCGAGCTAGAACTCTAGAACTGCGAGAGGTCCCTGCGGCGCGGCAGAAGAGGACAGGGCAAGCACTGACCCAGAATAAAGCTGTCATACTTGCTGCTGGAAAGCTGCAGTTTGTCCCCGGCTTTGTGTGTGTATGCACATATACGTACAGGGTGTTTTCCAAGCCCTGTTTTGACCCTGTTGTACCCCAGGGAAATAAATACCTTGAGAGCAGCAATGTAAAGCTTTGCATAGCTACTCCTGCTCCTAATCACGTACTATCTCATGAACCTTTGAAATGCGAATCACCACACACACACACACACACACACACACACAAAAAGTACCTCCAGGGAATAAGTGTCATATGCAAAAAAGGCTGCCCTTCACGTGGGAGTGCAGGTCTACCTGGGGGGGAGGTTTAAAAGCTGTGGGTTTTTTCCAGCTGGTTCCCAAAATTAAAGGATTATCTTGACTCCTGGGTGCCATGGATTTTCCTAAGAGTCGAATTTCCATTAGTACCTAAAGAAGAGAGAATAGGTCCTTGTCAACCTGCCTGAGTTCAAGCGGATAAAGCAAGTCGCACGCTTGTTTGCAAGTCTGTAGATCCTGCCCAGTGCGCTGGTCCCCAGCCAGCAGCTCTGGGACTAAAGGCACTTCGCTGGCAATTCAGGCAGGATCATCAAAGCCTTGCTCAACCGTCAGCACCCAAGCTCCTGAGTGAGAGCCTGGAGGTGACACCACCACCCACCGAGGAGATGCGGTGCAGTGGGCTGCTCTCCGCCATCTATCTGCTGGGGCTGCGGGGAGGAGGACCCGCGAGCATCACCATGGCTCAGCCCTGCTCCTCCCCAGCCTCTGCTCTCCAAAACACACCCTCACGTTGGGTTCCTTTATTTTTAAATGTCAGGCCATGTTGCCCTTCAGAAGGTGCTAAACACTTACAGCCAGGGCTTTTACCAGAAAATTTTCCTCATCCACTAGTAATATGTTAGTACAAGAAAAGCAGGGGGAAGAGCCTGGAGTATGGACTGTGCAAACTCAGACCCAAAATTTTTGCTCATAAAACAGGTTTTCACCCTTACCTGATCCAAAAGCTATCACTCCTAGCAGCCAGGTCTCCGAGCCTGCACTGCTGCTGAAGACCACAGCACCAAGCTGTTCCCAAGGTCACGGGAGGGCCCAGCACGACACCCCCCCCCCATCTCCCAGCCCAAAGGGCAGGTTTGGGACCACAAGGCTGTGCTTCCTCACCAGTCACCTCCAAAAAATACACCGTCCCCCCAAATTTATCTGCATCACCCTACAGCAATTCAAATAAATCCCAGCTGAGCCAATGGAAGTTTGACTTATCCATGCTCGTTTATTAAGTGGATTGATGAAACCGTATTCGTTAATCCAGCTAATTAAATACTCCGCCCTATCCATGCCACTGCTCAGGAGCAAGGAGCTGTGTGCTGACGTGTTCCCGTTCTCCCAGGAGGAATGCCCTCCTCTTACGTGGCGAGAGGCAAGGCTCACGCGGAGACCCTGGGGTAGTCACCAGGGTGGGCAGAGGTGGGTGCAGGCAGCACGGGGGGGGCTCTGCCTGCTGCTGAGCCGCCTGCCACCAAGCCAATAATAAACACAGAGCAAATGTGTCTTCTGGGCAGCTCGTGCCTTTGTGACAGAGTGTCTGAGGCTCAAAAAGAAAAGAAAAACATTAATAATGCTGCCTGACACCCCTGAACCTTCTCGAGCCACCCCAAATGGTTTGTGAGAGGCAAGCTGGCAGCGGGTCTGGTGCTGTTTGAAGTTACACGGGGCCAGCAGGCGAAGGGGATGCCCAGGGACGTGCACGGCAGATTTTGCGGGTGCAGCTCCGCTCCTGTGACCAGCAGCTGCCGGGAACTTTTTGCAATCAAACGGCAGGAGTTAAAGAGAAAAGCAGCCCGGCAGTAAATATACTTAGCAAAATTCAAACAGTGAACGAGTTCCAGGAAACTGAGATAACCCTGTAGGCACAAAGACCCTGATCCAAAGCCCACAGAAGTCAGTGGAAAAGAAAATCATGTTAGCTTTTAGCAGGCATGAAGCCCAAGGAAAGTCAAATAAGCGATCCAGTCCCAATGACTGTAATTCCTCCCAATTAAACAGCCACGCAGATCTCACACACCTTCCCTGGCAGCCCCCGGCTTACAGCTTGGTGCCCGCGCTGGGCAATTGCACTGAGTGTTGCCCGTCCGTACACCTCTCTGCTCACTAACCGCTACGGGGTCCTGCTCTCCTGGCAGCCCCCTGGGGCTTTATCACAAGACTTGAGCGTTCGGTGTTTCCCCTTCAGCCTCCTGCACTCACAAGGATAGCTGAAGATTTCAAAGGGCAGCAAGCAGACACTGAGCAGCCCCCCAGGTGGTGAATTCCCAGGTAACGCCGGGTGTGGGATCCAAAGGTCACCCAGTGGGGACCGCCATCCCACCCCACGGAGAGGGCACATGACAGGAGCAGCCAGACACCTGCCAGCCTGAAGAAGACCCGCTCCCATCACAGGGTGGGAGCCCCCAGCCTCCCGCAGGCACCTGTTTCCCAAGGGAAGATGGGCCCAGAGGCATCCCTGAGAGACAGCAACTTCTGGGTCTTTGTAGACCCAACCAAGCTCTGGTTACGTGCTCTACCAACACCGAGAGGCTTTGCCTTGCGCTTGCTGGGAAGAGCATCGCAGGCAAGCTGGCCACCCCCCAGAGGTCCGCGATCCAGCAGGCAAAGACGACCCAACGTCTCCCCTCTCCCAAAAACATTCAACCAACCCACCAGTTTTTAAGCCCACCAACCCTGACTCAGTCATGTTGAAGGCCAGTGGTGGATGACAGTGAATCATTTCATGTCAGCCACCCTCCAAGATAACCCCACAGCTGTCAGGTGGACCCTGACCTGGGGCAGGAGCCTGGCGCCCCATCCACCCACAGCTGCCCACGCTGGGTCTGCCTGGGGAGTCTCCCCAGCTTCAGCCACCCCAAAATGCTGCATCTCTCACCTGACCTCACCATTTGGCTCCTGTTGCCAGCAGGCAGGCACCTGGTCCTCCAAATAACAGCTGTGCATCTTCAGGGGAGACCTGGCCATCAGGCTTCCCACCGCCACCTCGCCAACAGGGTTCCACTGGTGGCGTCGCTACCCCTTTAACACACCCGGGCTGTTTGGGGGTGCAAAGCAGGAATTTGGGTCTGTCAGTAGAAAGTTCCTTTCGGAGAGTTTCGCTGATCCAACCTACGTTGCCCACAATTTTCTCCACTGAACCTGGTCTCTGGTGGCATCCACCAGCCTCCATGCACTGCGCATGGTGCAGAAAAGGCTCTGCTGGAGCAGCTGCCTCTACGAATACTGAAATTACTCGAAATAGTAGGAATAACCAGACCTTACAGAGATTTGTGATTTGCTGCAGGTATTGCAGATTCCTGACATGCTCGCCATAAGGTCACTGGGTTTTTCTTTTCCCTCCCTCCTTTTCACAAAGCCCTCCATTCGTTTAGAACACAAAATCCAAAGAGAGAAATTATAAATCTCTCTTTAAAAGAGGACAGCACAGTTTTCCCAGGCGGTGAGCAATCCCGTACACTCTGTTTTGGGGGGTCTGGCGCAATACCCTGCTTTAAAGCAGGATCCTTGTTTCAGCTGCTCAGCAGCCAGCGGACCTGGCCCGAGCACTTTGCTTCTAAAATAAAATGTGGGCTTGTTTTCTTCACTCCCTTCAACTGCAACTGTCTGGGTTAAAAAATAGCAGTTACACAGTGCCTGCTCCAGAGACCACTGACATCAACAGCAAATTGCTCCTGCCTTCAGTGGGCTTTGAATCAGATCCTAAAAATGCAGCCCAGCCCATCCACATCTGCAAGACCACAGTCAGAAATGAGTTCAAGCATCCTAGAAATCCAGAGGCAGGGGGTGGGGGTGGAGGGGTGGAGGAAAAACCCAAGGTGACATCTAGGAAAAGAAATGTGCCACAAGCCATGAGCTGTCCTAGAGCTTGAGGGGGGCTGGCGGAGGGGAGGGGGTTGTGTGGCACTGCCACCGCGGAGCGAGGGGGACAATTGCCCCGTTAACACCAACGTTATCCTGCTCCAGCTGGGCCACTCAGTTGCTCCACTCTGACAAGTTTTACTGTCCCCGGGCTGTCAGGGCAAAGCTGAGCAGCCGTTTTCCAAAAGAAAGACCCTTGTCAAAGGAGAAAGTGTCTTCCTAAGAACGATATGTTTATATGAGAAAATACAGACATTTTATCTCTGAGCACTCCCTTCCCCCACTGAATTTATAACATTCAAATGAAGTGGAGAAAAAAATAAGACTGTTGGGGTTTTTAATTACAGTATTTATCAAAGAGCGGCTTTCATGACGCTGGAAAGGAAATCAAGCTGAGACTTTGGAAAACTTTTCCTGGAAACAACTCCTTTATTTTTAACACCGTTTTAGTATGGTTCCTTAAGGCCATTAAAACTTAAGCAAGAGCTGCATCTGCTCATCATTCCCCCTCTTTTAACATTCTAACCCTCCGAGCCCTTTCAAATGGATTTGATAGGGGTGGGAGCTTCCAAAGACAGTAAGTTCCAGTGAGTTTCCAAGGGAAAGCACTCTGGAAGAGCGCTCCCACAAAGCCCTCCCCCCCCCACTGGAGGGGCTGAGTGTGAGCTGAACCCCGATTAGCCATCAGAGAAGCCATCACAAGGTGCAGATCCATCAAGACCTGGCACATCGGATTGGCACAACCATTTGGGATGGGTCCCTGTTGCAAGAGGCATGAGCCTGGAGGGGTTTGGTGGTCTGTCCTTCGGAAGCACCTGGGAGGCAGCTCGGTTACGAGGGCATCCAGCACTGTAGGGTGGTGCAGCTTCGCCACCCACAAGACCCACGGACAGCATGTGGGCAAGGAAAAAAGTTAAGGCTGGATGATCCGGCCTGCTTCGAGGTAGAGATGTTTCATGGTTTTCATGCCAAGTGTCAGCTCCCCAGAGGTCACGACACCACTGAAAGAAGCAGGGAGTGGGGTGCGACCCCCGTGCTGCCCACCCACTGTGCTGGCAACAGCAGTGGTCCAGAGCAGACACCCAAAATCAGCCCTGTTCAGGATTAGTGCCAGGAGCGTAACGCACCCCGCCGCTGTGGCATGACCTCTGTGGGCATCTGACAAGGGATGGACCGTGCCCTGTTCTCCCCTCCTGGAAGGGTTCAGTCTTAGGCCACCTCTTAGTGTGACAGCTGAAGGTCTAGGCTGGGCTGTGCCCATGGTGCTCCAGAGGAGCATCCCTCCGTTACGGTCCTCACCAGGTGCCACGCAGGAGAACCACGCGGCAGGTCAGGTGCACACGCTTCCACCTCACGGCAGAACCAATACCTGCCTGCTTGCCCGCATCTCCCCCCACGGAAAATACCGCTTGTCTGGCAGTGGGGAAAGCCGGGGACAGCCACTCCTGCCTGCTGCTGCACGGAGGATGTGGGTTACAGCTGTTCCATGGGGACATCCCCTGCTGCAAACTCACATGCCTCTTTCCGCAGATTTTTCCCCCACTACACCCAATTTGATTTTCCTATCAAATCAGAGGCATCAGATCTTCCTTGGTCTGGCTGGGTCTGCTTTGCAGAAGGTGGTGGTGATGTGCATGAAGTGACACCCCTCTTCCCTGTGCCATCTTCACCCAACACCAAACCCTCCCAGGGTCAGCCTGAAGGGCACAATGCTCAGAATCTTCTCCAAGCCGAGTGACTCTGGGGTGGTTTGTTTCTGCTTCCTTTACTGAGGCACAGTAGGATCTTCTGGCATTCATCAGTGTTACAGCTGATCTTCCTGTTGACTTCTCCATTCACAAGTGGAGTTTCTGATTCTGCCAGCGAGCGCTGGGACACGCATGCCTGAGAGCCATCAGCCTTACAGGGGTGTCTCCCATCCTGACCACTCCCAGGGCTGGAGATGCCCAATTTTTGCTAGAGGAAGGGTGTGAAGGATCCATTTCCCAAGCTGTCCCTTGGGGGTTTTGTCCAAGGACTAGAGATGTGCTGGCCAAGGCACAGAGCTAGCCTAACGCTCTGTCCAAAGCAAAGCAACATCTTTTGATGTTTGACAGAGGCAAGTTAAGTCCCAACTACACTGATGCAGGCAGAACCAGGCAGAGAAATACAAGACAACCACCTAGAACTAAAGAAGATGGCCTGGAAGAAATAGAGAGCCATCTCTCCATTAGAGGACAGATGAACACCTGGTCAGAGCAGCTAGTTCCCAGGCTTGGTGCAGTATTCCCTAGGCAAGACAGCTCTCCATCGACACAGGCGGGTGTCAGCAAGGCTGTGGATAGTCTCCCATCTCAGCAGCAGCTCAGATCAAGTGCGTGCCAGAACTTAACTTCTTTGGAGGCCAAGACCAAAGGGCTCTGTCCCTTCTTCCCCTGAAGGAGACTACTACAACTGCTCGCCAGAAGAGCTGAGCATGGCATCTCCTCCAGCTTCCCAGGCCCCTAGTATTTGTTGTTGTAACTGCCTCTAGGTGCAGCTTGGATTTACAGGTTTTCAGCTTTGAGTCTCCGTGTGCCTGCACAGAGGCGTCCTGGGATCCCCCTGCGTGGAGATGAGGACTGGGCAGGGCGCTCTGAGTGAAAGCTTCAGTGCTCTGCAGCACGTGAACCCTGTGGGCACAAATGTCCTGCAGAGACAGGAGGGGAGTGCGGTCACCCACTGTCTCAAAAGTGTTTCAAAGGAAAAGAAACCACCCCCAGCCCAAAGCAGAGGGTTAAAGTGACCCATACCTTGGGAAGCGGTGGCGAGGATTCAAGTCCTAAGCCTGGCTCCATCAGGCCGGGCTTTGGAGCTCTTGCACTTGTAAGCAAGAGCTGTAATCCCCACGCTCTCAGCTCCGCAGTGGGCACACACTCGCCCTTCTCATCCATCCTCCCCTTCATCAAACTGGACCCTGCATCCCCTGGAAAAGTTGGGCTCCAGTTAAAGCATCCACACACAGCCTAAGGTTCTCCCGCGACACCTCGGTGCGCCTCCCCTTCCAGCGCGGCTCGGTGGCGGTGGCAGGTCTAGTGGGAAAGGGAGGGAACAACGCGGCACGCTTCCCGAGGCTTGCTTTTTGAGCACATTCCTGCTTGAAAACAGAGGTTTCCAGCTCCTTGCGGCATTTCGGGGAGCCACACCGGCAGCTGTGGGACGCCAGACTGCCTGCAGCTGCATCGCTGCCACTCTGAAAGCTGACGTGGTCCTGCTCGCCCGCCGGGTCGCCAGGGGAAGACCTGCTTTGCTCGACTTCCCTGTAGTTATTTCCTCTTCCCCACAGCATTTTGAAGTGTCAGGAGGTTTCCTCTGTATACAAAACAATGCTTACCCCCCCCATCCTCGGGCAGCTCAACACCTAAGAGTAATCCTTTTACAGAAGCCTAGTGGTTTGAATTACGTCACGTCTGTTCTGATTGTCATTAATAATATTGGATTAGCTGCTCTGCAGCCAGCCCTGTAATGAGGACAGGTCCCCTCGTACCCGCTGCTGTCCAGACACGGGACCCTTCACATTTCGCTCCTTGGGAAGCTGATCCGAACCAAGAGCCCGGCTGGCAGCAGCTGGAAACTGCTGGTAATGCCCCCCCGCCCCGGCCCTGCAGCAGCAGAGGCTGTGCCCCCTCCAGCCCCAGCCAGGGATGTTTGTTTTTTCCAGCAGCTGAATTATCTCAGCTGATGCTGCTGATCTCACAGGGAGAGCACGGGCTTCCTTCGCACCCTGCTCCTTCCAGCGACGTCGGGAGAGCGCCGAGTAAATAACACAATAAATAACATCCTGGGCAGAAGCTGCAGGGGAGAAGTGCTGTGTAGGAGTGCGCTGGAGACTGAATCGTCACAGGAAGGTACACTCATGTATTTTTCCGGCACAGATCTCGCGATCTCTCCATCTCCTGGGGCTTTCCCAGCCAGCCTGGAAGGTCTCGGTGCTGACACGCGTTAGCCAGCACACGCTCTCGGGTTCAGCACAGGGCAGCGTGTCATTGGGGCATATTAACAAGGGCCTGTCCCTCCGATGCTGCAGGCTCTCCTGGCTCCTGTGGGCATCCAGGGGATGTGACAGCAGCCCTGCCAGCTCCAGGAGCCTCTGCTGCTTGGGGAGCATCAGTCAGTATTTTTGGTGCTGATTTTCCTGAGAGATTTTAGGGGCTGATGCCAGGGGTGGAAGACACCACCTCCCTCCTGGACCACTTGAACCAGCCCCTGCTGCCGTAGCTGTGA
>JAVJGJ010000032.1:32683042-32695807 GCA_035590215.1 Microhierax caerulescens | reverse complement strand
TGGAGTCGCTTTTGGAGACAGCTGTGTCCCTGCCTTCCCCCTCCTGCCTCTCAGAAGCACTCACTCCTCTGCAAAACGTGGAGGGGCGCAGGGGGGTGGGCAGAGGGCAGCTGATCCTGCTTAGCCCAGTGTTGTCTGGAGGGCGTTAAGTTCACATCATCAGATTAAAATTGTCATTAGTGTCTTCTAACGGGTTGCAGCCTGTAACCCACAGGAACCATCCAACTCTGCTAGCAGGACGAGAAAAGGTGATTATTATATCCAACTCACTTTTTGCATGTGTTTTCATGAAATTTGTCACTTCATAGAGTTCCAAATGTGTTTTGATGGGAAAAGGACATTCCCCAAACTTATTTTGGCTAATGCTCCAAAGCAGGTGGCTTCAAAACATACTGCAACAGTGATGTACAGGTATGTAGTCTGATGCTCACTTATCCCTACCCTCCAGAGAGGATATCCTCTCCCACTTGCTCCCTATAAGCAACTTCATGGTATATTGCACCTTCTTCAGCGATAAAAGCAAAGCACCTCATGGAAGATATGGTCGTCAGAGGAGTTCAGCCCCCTGGAAAGATGGAGAGAAGACAACACCTACCATGCAACTCTTGAAAGGCGTGAAAAGCTTGAATCAAAAATATTTTAAACGTTTTTTTGATAAGATGCTTGCGCTAGCCAGGCAGCAGCTTCCCTCAGGGCAGGAGCTGCTTGCCCCCTCCTTGCCCAGGAGGGACCGACTGACGGAGCTGCAGCTCCTGCCTTAAGAAGGGGGAGTAGGAGAGGGAGAAGAGCTGCAGTTTCAAATGCAGAGCAATACTCGTCGATGGGCTGTACATCGCTGTATCAAATGACGTCATTTAAGCCACTGTCCAAAACAAATCACACCCAAAGGTCCAGTCGCAGGTTGGCCAGATTCACGCCCAGCCTGTGCCCAGCACAGATGCTTGTTCACGTGGATGTACCAGAAAACACCGCAGCGCAGCGCTGCCCGTTCCTCTGACCAGTTCCTATATTAGACATAAGTCCTGGGGAAAAGATGCACCCTCCAGGGCTGGGCAGGGTATTTATACGAAAGCAGCACCTCAGCAGCAGAGCACAAAGATAACTGAGCTCTGGTCAATGCTGCCAAAAGTCTTGGCTACCAGAGAATCACAGCACTATCGCTGGTATTCCCAAGAGGAACTGGCACATAGTGCAAGAGCCTTCGTATAATCACACAGCCAGCCCAAATCCTGGCCTCTGCCTGCAGCCACTGACACCCCAGTTACAGCGATTTGCCTTTCTGGAAAGGGGAACTGGGAGCTGAAACCAGAACCTCATTGCTGCCGGCAGCCGCAGCCATCACCGGCTGCTGAGCTCGTTCGCTTTCTACGCTACAAAGGGCCAGGCAAAGCCAGAGGGGCCAAGAGAGACGTGACCGAGTTCAAACAAGCCTGCAAGCCAGCAGGTTACCAAATCAGCAAGGCCATCCTGCAGGAGAACTGGGGCACCCTGCCCGGGGCAAGAGCAAGCCAGGCTGGGGAAGGGAGCCCCGGGCTAGGAAGAACCGAGGTCTAGGCTAAGGGGAAGGTTCCTCAGAAACACAGAAAAACATACGAACAGGAAATAATCTAGTTAGCAACGCAGCATGCAGCTAGTGAAAAGAACAGAAACGGTTCTGCCCAGATAACTATGAGCAGCAGGGGATGTCGTCATAATTAATAAGAATTGCAGGTTACACTCGGTAGACACGAAAGGAAGCAGGCGGGCTCACGCTGGGAGTCAGTCAGTCCCTAAGAGGAGCCACCGCGAGAAAAGCCTCACCGCTACCTGAGCGGGGCCGTGTCCCCAAGGTGTGACAGTCTGAAGCTCAGTTTCTAAAAGCACAAAAGCCTGGGTGAGGGGAAGCCGCCTTTCAGGAGAAAGGATGCCTTTTTCCCGGGTGTCAAAGAGAGGACCTGACCTGTACTGTACCAGCTCCACCCCACTCGCCTCAAAGTTCTCCCTCAGGAGGAAGCAAGGTACCTGCCGGGAATGGGGGTGGTCACCTGCCCGTAAAGCAAAACAAGAGGGTTTGTGCTTTGGTTGCACTGAACTGACAAAGAGGGCTTGGGCCACCACGTTGCATCAGTAAGGACAGCCTGCTTGGGGAAGGAGGGGGTCCCCAGCAGGGATAAATCCCTGCTCCCCACCGGTGTGTGCAGCCACAGCGATTTCTGCCAGCTGGCAAGAGGGATGGCCAAGCCTGCATCACACAGGCACAGGGATTCCCCCGGCACCACCTCTGCTCAGGAAAAGCTTTCAAAAAAAAAAGTGCTGGTGACAGCCTTGCCCCCAGGGCAGGGGTAGGTTTTACCAGGGTCTGGTGCTGGGTACAGCTGGAATTAAACCTTGCAAGAGGCGCGTTGCCCGTACGGAGTTCTTCCATCCCACCCTGCGCTCGGCCCGTGCTGAAATTCCAAGTGGCTGCCAGCAGACCTGCAGCTGAAATCACCCCCATGATGGGAAAGTCTGAAGGTCACAGATGCAAACAAATATTTGATGAGTCGATACAAGGCAGCCTTGACCAGTGCACCCCCAGCACCAGGTTGGACCTCCTCCGCCGCGCCTGTGTGTGAATGCCCGCCAGCATGCCACCCACGCTGTGTTTGAGCTGCCCCGCTGTGTGCACATCGCTTGCTTTGATAATGTTTAGGTTTCCCCTGAAAAGCCTGTCTAGGCTCAGCGAGCAGGAATCGGCGACGTAAATTAGCTGGAGACAAAGTCTTTAACCTCAAATGCCGCTGTCATGTCTCTTTTCTATAGGTGGAGGAGCCGTGTTTCTCCTGAGCTTCTCTAGGTGACCGTTCCTCCACAGCCCACCGGGAACCCCCTGCCCACGCTCCTTCCAACCCTTCCAAGCCCAACCGGTCTCAGCCCAGCTCCTTGAAGCATCTGAAGGGTGCTGAGGGGCAAACACATCGTCTGACTAGGGGAACCAGCTGAGAGAGAGTCGGGACCAAGCGTTTGGGTGAAAGCCCTGGTCCATATGGCAGCAGGACATGGGGTTGCCCACAGGGTGACAGCCCGACGTCGATGGACCTGCTCTGCTGATGCACATGTGACTTTGCCCTCAGGATGCACGAGACTGTGCTCACGGGAGGACGAAGGACCAGGACAGTCTCAGGGTTGTGCTTAAACCGCTGTTGCTGATAAACTGTGGGTACTGTCCCTGTAAAATCATGGGAGGTTTGTACATGATGCCAGGAAACATGATTTTGACATGCTCAATAGGCTGTTCAGTGTCTCAAACAGCCTCTCCCGGTACCCATCTCTGTCTCTCTCCGTCTTCCCTTTGCATCTTCCCTCCCTGTCTCCTTCCAAGCCCTGTGGGATTTCTTCCAGCCCAGCCCCAAGGAAAAACCAGCAGCTTTGGACCCTGATGCAGGAATATCATCACTTTGGGCCGACACCTTTTGTTCCTTTAGGACCTGTGAAATGGGGGGAATTTTCCTCCCCTCTAAATTTTGTTGTGGGAGGTCTGTAAACTGCATGGCAAAGTGGAGGGAAAGGTCTTTCATGACATGAAGAAGAAGAAAGCGTTTTACTGAAACCTGAGACTTGATCAGATGGAGTTTATGTCTTGGCTCCTTCGTGGAGCGAGTCTCCTTGCCTCAGCAAACCTGCGTGGACCACCTGTATATGCGCCAAGTGACTGCTTGCTCTGCTGGGAGTTTTGTGGAAAGCTGGGAGACAGAAGCATTAGAGTTGCTTTTTTCCCCTTGCACTGTACATTTTCATGTAGAAAAATAAGCTTAGCCAGCCCACAGGCCCTCTGGCTGAATTTACTGCCCCGTCACAGTCTGGCAGGAGACTGTGAGACCCACCAGCCCTACCAGCTCCCCCCTGCATCTCAGCACAGCTCATCCACCCGGTGCAGGCTCAGGGCTCTGCTGCAGCTATCCTGAAGAAAGTTTGGTTTAAAAGGAATTCAGAGGGTATTGCAGCATTTTTACAGGATTAGTTTGAGAGCTGTGCCACAAACAGCCACGAGCCCCTGCGCCACTCCTCCGAAAGAGGAACCTATAAGACAGATCCGCTCACAAATTTCTCCCACAAAAGTCAGTTATTTCCCCCAGATAGCTTGGCAAAGGCGAGCCATTTCACAGTGCCAGATTAAAACTCCCCTCCTTTCCCAAGAGCTCAGCTTTCATCACTCAGGCTCCGTGTACCACTAAATCGAGAGCCACAAGATGGTACTTGTCCTGGTGAGCTGTGACCCCCCCACCTTGCTGCAGGAGCTGGTCATTTACCCTCACTAAATCCCCCCAAACGCTCCTCAACATGGATGTGCAAGAGCAGCAAAATGCTCCATTAATGATTTTTTCCCTGGCGCTGCCTCATCTTTCCAGCAAACGAGGTTTGCAACAGGTTTTGTTTGAATTCTCGAGCCACGTGGCTTTTTCTTTTTCAATGCCTGGCTGCCCAAGCACAGCCGCAGGGCTCAGCGAAGCAGGCTTGCCTTTCAGCCTTTGAGGTGTTTTCGGACCTAAAACACTTAAAATCCTGGTGCTAAAAATATACCCTGCCACTTTCAAGAACTAAAAGTGGCTAGTAGTCATATCAATTTACCTGTCAGCCTGGCTTTAGCATGCCCACAGGTCTGCTGGTGACCTATTTACTGCTTTAAAGAGGCATGTTATCTCGTGTCTTTTTTCACTTAAGCCTTAAACTTATGATCTGCAGTGAAGGGGCCATTTAAGAAACAGCATCATGCTGTTCTGCAGCAGTTTCAGGTGCTCCAGTTCCTCCCAGCCATACAGCTGCATGAGTTTCTGGGTAGAGGCCCACATATAATGGTTATTTCTCTTAAAAAAGCCTCTCAAAAATGCCAAGGGGTGGTTCAGCACCAGGATTTCCAGGCCTGTGAGTGGATGTGATCCCATCCTGCCAGCCTCAGGGAGCTTCAGGGCTGGTGCCTCCCACCTGGGCTTGGGACAAACCTTTTGGTTATGGACCTTGTCCAGTCCAGAAATGTCAGGACTAACTAACCTGAGACAGAAGGAAGTCCCAGGATTTTTACTGTACGTTATAGCTTGTACATACTTGTATATAACGTTGTATTTATATATACTTTCCTATATATTTGTATATAGCGATGGCTTGTATATGCTGGGTGGTCCAACCAAAGCTTGATGAGGTTGACGTTCTCGGTGCAGCTCCAGGGGATGTTACCCTTAAAGAAGGGGAGAGCCCTGTATGGGTTTGTTCCTGCACACCTGAGCAGCACTCTGCCCAGCCAGGCTGGCTCCTGAAAAGGCTTGGGATGTGTAAACTTGGAAACATAGCAGCCTGGGAACAGCGTGAGTGCCGTGTCCAGCCATGCAACCACAAGCACAATTGCCCATCTCCTCCTAGATGGGTACCAGCTCCCACACTGCGGCCAGTCCAGCAGCACGATGAGGTCTGTGCCCACTTCTTCTGGTGCAAGAGCTGGCCCTCGGAGTCCGATGTTGTGATCTGGGGCCTGAAAATGTCCCTGAAGCTGCAGGTACACCTACAGAGCCACCATCGGGGTGACAAAGCTGCTGCACTGAGACCGAAGCAGGTACCTCTGCCGGCACCACCTGCCTGTCCTGGCCCTCCTCTGCTGCTGGACACCCCAACCATCCTGATGCACCCAGACATTGCTCTGAGCCAGGATGCGGTGGCGACTGAAGTACAGGGACGCACGACTGTTCACACAGCAGCTCGTCACCTTCTCCAGGAGTCCTGCACACAGCTTTCTAAAGTCACAGCAGGATTACCTTTATCTCATACTTCCTCTAAGCAGAATGCTTGGTTCTAGGGAAGTTCACCAGCTGGGACACCCCCACCTGCGTGGCTGGGAGCTGGAGGTGTAGGTGAGCAGCCAAACCAGCCGACGTGCGCAGCCGTGAGCTGTGACCCGAGCGTGCCACCGAGGCTGGCAGCGCGGCTCACACTGGAAGCTGGGGGTCCGGGACGCAGACCCAGCCCTGGGGCCACGCTGCCATCACTGCTGCACCCAGCTGCAGGGCACAAGTTGGACCTTGTGAAACCTGGATCGAGCTTGGGATCTGTCAGCAGGGGTATTTCAACCTGCAGATCACCGACACCTCCCACTCTCAGCTGGGCACCAGCCCGGCGCCGGCAGCCCTCAGCATGGCTGCTGTAAGCACTGCTATTACCCCACGAGTATTGCCATAGCATCTGGCAGCCCTGCCTTCAGGCTCCTAAGCGTACCTAGAAGACAAATTACCCAATCTCACCTGTTTCTACACATATTTAAGGCTGGGTTCCTCTCGCATCACTCCAGGCTTCCTGCCATGCAAACGCCCTGAGGTGGCAGCACAGAAATGATGGAGCACTAAAACGGGACTAATGCATGGAGGGGAGCAGGCTGGCTGTAAACAGTGGTTTAAAATTCTTGTCCTTTAGCTCCTTCCCTGGGAGTTGTTGTGGAGCTTAGCAAAATTTAAGCAGAATTGGGCAAAAGCTGCGGAATGGGACATTTCCGGCACCTACGTTGCAATAAGGCCCATCAACAGGTGGGTATCACCCCAGCATGATGCGGTCCAGCCCTTGAGGGAAGAAGGATCAACTGGGATCTCCTCCCGGGAGAGGAGTTGATCAGCGGTGGTGTGGAGTAGCTCCCCTCCTGGAGACCCCTCTGGCTTGCACGGTGGGTCCCAGCATTTGCTGCCTCTGTAGCACTGCTGGGGTGGTGGGCTTAGAGCTTCGGTGGTCTTAAGAAGCAGCTGAGCTGTAGAGGCAGTCTCTGTGCTTTATCACCCTGGCATGACACTGGCTGGAAAAAGAGCAGCAGATGTTTGTCTGGTGAGGCTGAAGGAGAGAAATGAACGTGCTCATGGCCATCAGGGCAGGTGGCGAGGAGGACTCCGGCCCTCGGGTTCCCCAACAAGGCGCCTTGCACAAACACGTGAGCTGTGCCACCTGGGCAGAGGCACCGGGAGGAGGGACAAGAGATCACCCCCCATTCTTGTTACCCACAGAAGTAAATCGATGAGAAAAGAGTGAGAAACCACCTCCGCAAACAGTAATCCAGAGACCGTTTCGTTCAGGCAAACCAAAAATTGGTATTTTGGTTTGAGAGCCGAACTGTGAGAGCAATCATTCGTAGCTGTCCCTGCAACCAAGAGGGAAAGCAGCTGCAGAGGTTTTGGTGCTTTTTTTGATGTGAAACTGAGCGGTGGAAGTGTGAACAAAAACCTCGCAGAGCCGAGATTTCACATATTTACATGTAATTAGGAGACTTTTGGTAACGTGTGCTTTCCCACGTGTTCCCCCCTCATTTCTGGGACCCCTGATGCCAGCTTGCAGGGGTTGCAGCCTCGGCACCCAGTGATGCGCCTGATGACCCTGAAGTGCCATTTGGAACCACCGCCAGCTCGGGACTGAGTCAGACCCTTGGCGCACCCTTTGGGCACCCACCCCCCTCGGACGCGATATTAAGCATCCCGGGGTCTTGCTTCCCCACCCTGGCTCGCACCCTCTCCCCGTTCCAGCCCCTTCAAGGGACCCCACCAGCAGGGCTGCTGCCCGCACCTCGCACCACGTCACCCCCCCACAAAGAGGGGCCTGTCCAGGAGCCGGGGCTCACGCCGTGCCGAGAGGAGTCATAAAGCTCCTTTCAAGCTGGCCAGCACAAAGCCCAGCCTGTTCGGCCGCAGGTTGGGGGCTGCCGCCCGCCCTCCCTGCCTCTGCCAGGCACTGAGTCACCCCCGGCGCGGGGCTGCCAGCCCGGCGGTGATGGCGAGGGGGCCAGGGCCGGCCGACGGAGGGGACCTGCCCGGCCGGCTGTCACAGCAGCCAACGCGTGCCTCAAGGTATCACTTGCTCCCAAAGGCGCAAATTGGAAATATCCCGGGTCTGCCAGGGAAACGGGCAGCCGCGCAGAAGGGGTCATGCAAAATCTTCTTCGCGTATGTATTTTCCAACCCCCTGCCAAAACCCTTCTGGACACAAAGAAGGAAGGGTTTCTACCTGCTGCCTTCTAACAGAGGAGGGAAAGAAGGGGTGGAAGATATTTTCCAGCTTGCAACGCTCACGACTCCTGCGGCGGGGGCTTCTCCCTCCAACTCTTGGCATCCAGAGCCGGGACGGCAAAGAAATCTCTGCTGTTGTCTAAAGCAGCACAAATACCAGAGACACACAGTCTTCTCCCCCCAGAGAAGAAAAAGTTGGAAGAAGTGGGTCTTGGCACTTTTGCAGGTTTTTAAAGCACTTTTATGATTCTGAGCCCCTCTGGTTTCTTTGACGCTGAGCTGGCAGCAAAGCCGTGCTGACAGGTCAGGGGCTTTACTGGTGCCCCAGGAATCAAGGTGCTGGTTGTCTTCAGCTCCCTTGGAAAGTACAGCCCGATTCCCTACGGGCAAATGGAGCTGCAAGCCTGCTGCAGAGATGTGATGCAGATCATCAGCAGACAGGGAGGAGAGCCAGAGGCACACCTTGCCACTTCAGCCTACTGTCTCTGAAGGCACAGCAATATAAAAATCGGATAAAAGGCAGGATAAAGCTGGGAGCGGGGTCTCGCGCAGAGCCAGGCATATGAGGTGGGCTGGAGAAACGTAGTCGTGACTCCATTACCCTGCCCATGCCTGTGACCCAGGTGCACAACCCCTTACAGGCCAGTCAGCACCAGCAGGAAAGAGCAGCAGCCAATTTAAATTGAGGGAAGTAAGAGACTCGGAGCCAAAAAAATAAAGCCCTTGAGCACCTCACCTGTGCCCAGCTGTGCGAGTTCAACAGCTGGGAGCCCTGGGCACCCCTGCTGCGAAGGCTGAGTCACGCTGCTAAACACATCCCAACTGGCTGGTTTTGCTTAGTAATTGCCTTTTTAGAGCGAAGCAGAAAAAACGGGGGGTGAAGGGGAAGACAAGACAAACAGCTTAGAAGTCTGCAAGTTGAGAGAAAAATAACTTCAACATAGGAAAACAAGACTCTGCAGGCAGAAGATTCATCCTCTATCTTTTGTCTTCCCGACTCTGCCTTTCCTCTGCCTTTCTCCTCCAGGTTATTTGAGGCAGAGCTGCAGCCAGTGTGACCCTGATGTCCTTCTGAAAGTCTAAAATCAAGGCAAGTGCCAAGGACCGATTTGCAAATTGGCATCAGCACTGGGCAGGCTGGCAAAGGCTTCCCACACCTCCGCGCTGTGCTGAAGCCAAATTCACTCCGTTTCTGTCCCCAGATATCGTGGGCATTCTCCAACAAAGAAATGGTTTTTCATCTGACACACTGGCTAATCATGCCATGATCCCTTCTGGACTCGCTCATGGGTCCTGTTCTTCTTACAAGCATCACAGATTTTAGTATTGACTTCCCTGGTCACAACAGGCAGATCAGCTCCAGCTTTTACATGTGTATTGAGCTGAGCAACATGTATTTGCTCTCCAAGGAAAGCCTACGATCTTGACCGGCAAGCAGAAGGCTCTGAAGGGATGAGCTGGCTTAATCAGTACTGGAAATGGCTCAGACTTTTGTACCAGCATAGGCCAGCACAGCACATTTCAGCCACGTTGACCCAAAAGCTCCGAAGCTGTAAAGAGAAGGGGACAGACTCCTTAAAAAAAAAAAAAAAAAAGTGGGGAAAAAAAAAGGAAAAAAAAAATTACAAGGGAAAAGAAACAAAAAGAAACAAAAGCAAAGCCCTGCAGAGAGAAGAGGCTCCCTTCTCCTGCCTGGTCTGGCTGGTTCCCTCTGCAAAGGCGCTGCGTATCTTGGCCACATCCCGGAGATGCTCGCTGCTCCGGCTCAGCCCCCAGCCAGCCTCACACCGGGCACTGCCTCTCCACTGCCAGAGCAGCGACCATGGGGAAGCACCCACCCCCCGCTCTGGGGAACCAAGCCTTCACAAACACACACCTCTTGGGGTTGTTTTTTTTTTTCTTCTTCACTGAATTAGTTGATTTTGCAGGGATGTGGGCTGGAACAGGTCTCACCAACAAAGCTATTTTAAACTAGGCTTCCCTTTGCTTTCCAAGGGCCAGCAATTCCCTCCTCCCAGTAGGATGCTCTGCCCACGCAGCCCACAATGCGCTTGAGCACGGAGACACAATGGGGAGGAAGCGCTGTGAAGCCGCCGGGACTCCTGGCATGGCTCTTGGCTCAGCCAGCCCTCCCCAGGCCCCAGCTCCACGGTCTGCTCTGTGCCCTGGCTGCGCATCTCCTGCTGCAGGCATGCCAGCATCCCTTAGCCCCTCCATCTCGGCCAGCTGGGAACAGCTGGCAAATCCAAGCTGCTGAGTTTCAGGCAGACCAAACCAGGGTTTGCTATTGAATAAGCTCCCTCAACAGCACTGCAACATGTTGCAGGCATTTGAGAGCAGGACAGCCAGCTGAATCCCCCCTGATGTCCTCCCATCAGCCCCGAGCCTGTCATTTTTCCCGAGGACCAAATTAACCTCACCACAATCCTTCCCCCTCTGCAGCTCCCCGACTCCTGGCATCCATCTCCCCAGGGCTCCTCTCAAACGGCATTTCCTTGCAAGGAAAAGCCCAGGCGAACCGTATCCTTTCCCTCCCTTTAAACGCACTCCTGTTTAACTTCATACCCCTGTCGGGGCTGGCTGGGCTCCACAGCAATGCCGTGAGGGCATTCCCACCCACGGGCAATGCTGCACCTTGTAGCAACGTCCCGGAGGTTTTGTAGGGTGGTCTATGCCACTCAGAGCCAAGCACCTGCCCCAGGAGCGGGGGAGGGTGGTCTCTCACTTGTTCCAAGCTTGCTCCAGGTGAGCGCTTGGGAATCAAGTTTACATTAAAAATACTTGATTTTGGTGGCAAGTCTTTCTTTTCCCCAGTAATAAAAAGTCAAGCCAACCCTGCTTGCTCATGGGAGTAACTTTTAACACCTCTCCTCAGAAACGGGCTTGCACATATATTGAATTCCAGGTGCACAATAACACAGAAGCCAGATGGGAAACTGCTCAGGGAACCACCAGGCACTGATGCCCTGGGAAGCCCTTACCCGGCTGAGCCCCCCTGCCAGGACCCGACCTGCAGCCTTCAAGCAGCACCGGCACAGAAGAGCTGCCAAGCTTCAGTAACCCCCTGACAGTCACACAACGTCCTCGCCAAGACATCAGGACCAGTTAGTGAGCAAGCAGGAGCCAGGACAGAGAGCACTCCCCATGCTGGGTAGATGCTGTCTGCAAGCCCTACGCAAAGTGACCGAGGGACTGCCACCCCCGTGAGATGCTCTAGCAGGACCGTCAGCGAGGAGAGCCTGCTCCATCACCCCCCCAGGAGCTGCACGTTGCCAGCAGGTAGCGGGGAAGGACCCGCGGCTCGGCAGCCCCGGGCTTGGCTTCCTGCACGAGTGACCGGTCTGGCAGGGTAAAAGCCACCAGCGGACATGGGTTCAAGGCGGAGAAACTCCAGCGTTTCTGTCCGGGCCCTGCAAGGGAAAATGAGCTGCCCGGGCTTGGCACTTGTAGAAGCCACTAAGGTAAGGAGCTCAATCCATATCCCACAGAGGTGGTTATCGGCCAAGGAGGGAGATGCCACCCCCACCCCTCGGCCGTCTCTCTTCAGGAGCCCTCACCCAGCCGTCAACATCCGAGCAAAGTCAGCTCTGACCTCAGCATGAAGACACCTGGACTCCTGCCTCCCCCTCACCCAGAAAGTCCTTCTATCCAAGGGAAATAAGAAACTCCCACCCAAAGTGACCAAAACATTCTCCATGTCCCAGAGCACCTCCTTCAACTCCCATATCCATCGTTTTCGTTCTTCCCCCTCTTCCCTCCACCCCACCCCACCCCGATCTTTACTTCTCACGCAGTCTCAGCCGTGCTCACTAGGGATGCTCTGGCTAACCAAGACCACTTTGGCAGCTCAGGCACGCTCAGGGGAGCAGGAAACCATCTCAGGCAGAGCTGGGATCTGGAAAGAAGCCATCATGCTCCCCCAGAGGTGCGGAGTCCTGTGGGACACACGTCCAGTATCTGTCCGACAGCAAAGCCTGGTGCGTGGTAGACCTCGCCCTACCCTTCCAGCATAGCTGGTGTGAGCGGCACGGCGGGGATCCCACCGAGACCTTCCCGCTCATCCCCTGGGACAAGGCTGGGCTGTTCACAGCCCAGCCTCCCTCAAATCCTGCTTCTAGGCAGCAAGCGGAGTGGCTGGGTGGCTCTCCAGCTCTGGTCCAGATGTGGTGGGGGAGGCAGCAATTTGCCTGCCGTGAAGAGGTGCCGTACGCCATCCTCATCTCCGGCTGCTCGGAGGTGGGAAGGAAGGACCACGACACTGCCTGTCAGCCAGGCTTCCCTTCCACGTCAGGCTGACAGTCACCCTCAGCCTCCCTTCCTCCCTCTGCCTGCATCTTCCTTTCTCTTTTAAAGACTTCCTTCCCCCCCACTCACCATCCAGCCTTCAGATCAGCTCTGTGCTTCCTTGCTGGGTGGCGGAAGGGTGTCAGGGTGGGGGCTGAAGGGGATGGGACGGGGCAGAGGTGGCTTTTCCCTGCATGGAGGTGTTTTTGCAAACCAGCCCTCACATGTGTTTCACAAGGGGCAGACGGGCCACCGGCAAATGGTGTGGGAAGTGCCTGTGAGCCTGGCCCGGAGAAGCCATCGCAGTCTGTTTGGCTGCAGAAGGATCACAGGGTATATTAAAAGAGCTTATTAAATTCACTTTGGTTGCACTCCAAAACATGTTGATAGTCAGGGGAGAGTCTCCCCCTGACATGAACTGGTTTTGGATCAGGGTCGATACCATTAACCTGTGTGCTGGGGAGCTGCTGCAAGCCCAGCCGAGGCTGGGGGTTATTAC
>JAVJGJ010000032.1:32596639-32616759 GCA_035590215.1 Microhierax caerulescens | reverse complement strand
GGTAGATTTAGATTAGATATTAGGAAGAAATTCTTTACTGTGAGGGTGGTGAGGCACTGGCACAGGTTGCCCAGAGAAGCTGCAGATGCTCCATCCCTGGAAGTGTTGAAGGCCAGGCTGGACAGGGATTGGAACAGCCTGGTCTAGTGGAGAGTGTCCCTGCCCATGGCAGGGGGTTTGGAACATGATGATCTTTAAGGTCCCTTCCAACCTAAACCATTCTATGATTCTGTGATTCATTTTAGGCCAACTGAGAGAACAGCTCAGCTACCTCAAAGGAGATAACTTTTTCAGATTTACTTGCTCCGAATGCTCAGAAGATGGGAAGGAGCAATTTGAACGGCTGAGATTAACGTGGCAACAAGTAAGTAAAACATTTGTGCCAGCAGAACAACCACAGGAATTTCTAAAATTGTTGTTTGTTGTGTATGTGCTACCTAGAAAAGGAGGATCAGGTATAGGTAACAAAGAAACATATGCATGAACTTCAGAAATTAATTAGCTAAGGATTACCTGCATATTAGAACTTGGGCATTTTGTAGGTAAATTGAAAGATAATCATACAAACCACATTCCTTTTTTTTCCTTTTCCCCCCATTTCTTCTTTTCCTTCCTCTTATGTTGCTCATGAATTCAGGCAGGTTTGGAAAAGCAAAATGAGTACAGTTTGGCTGCTCGGCATGAACAGTTTTTTGTGTATATGAGCAAATGTAAAACTAGTGAGGTGGCAACATACAGAGAGCTTGCCAGCTTCCTGAATGCAAAGCTCCAACCTGGCCGCTTACTCACTAGTGACAGTCCTTGCTGGAATTTGCTATTTCAGTCACTTGCACACCTGAACAATCAAAATAATTTGCATTATACAGCAACCACCGTATTGGCAGACTGATGCACATCATCTTGCTCTAAGCAGGGTGCTGGAGGGGCAGGCAGGCAGTGCTGTCTGCCTCTGTATAAAATGAATTTGATCAGGTGGTAGCTGTTGCTCAGCATTGTTTCCACATGATGAGCGTCAGGCAGTATGTGTGAGACCTCTCTTTGCATCCTTTGGGACAGTAGTGCTGTGTTGTCTCATAACAGATCATTTAAAACATCAGTCCTAACATCTCCTACAGGGCTTTCTCCTGTTGCCCGGTGCCGGGCTGTGCAGGGGAAGGGGTTGGTGTAGCGGTCTGTGGCTAGCAGTAACAGAGCTGGAGAGCAAAGGCTGCTAGTGTTACACCCAGGGCTCTTCAGAGTGGCATAGGGAAGGGACAGACAAAATCAGAACAGGTGAGGAAGAAAGTTAATTAGTGAAGAGACTATCTCCCTAAGCTTCCAGCAGCCCGAGCTGCTGCTGCTTCTGGGCAAGCCAAACTGAGAGAAGTGGGCAAATCAACTTAGCTGAAATGGGAAAAATTGGAAGTCATTTCTGATTTTTTTTCAGAGTATTCGGCCTCGACAGATCCTTATCTTTAGTCAGTTGAAAACAGAATTGGTTTTTGAAGTCCTGAGACGCTGTCCTACCTGACTTAAACCCACAAAATCCTAGATAATCAGTTATCAAACTAAGAGGGGTTGTGAGGCAGAAATAGGGTACAGGGGACATTAAAGCTGTTTGTGTTTTCTCGTTTTGGCATCTTCAGCAATGCATTCTGGAAGGCTCTGGCCCACTGTGAGAAGACCACATTTTAAACTTCTCTGATAGTGAAGAGTTAAGTCCCTGTTGGAAGTAGTATCCAGCTGAGGCCATGTGATCGGTTGAAAGATGGTCCCAGCCCATCTGATTTTAGTTGTATCCAAATGGATCTGGTAAATGTAATTAACAGTTGGTCACCTAGGAATTGCTTACAAAGAAGTGTGATACTATTCAAACCTGCCCTTTAGTTTAGGTATGTAATAGGTCAGACTGAATTTGGTTGTGAAGCATGTGAATGAGCTGTAAATGGGTAGTGTTTAATGAAGATCACCTGGAGACAAACCTAATTCTTGCCAGAACAATTAGTAGATATGCAATTTTACAGAGAGTTTACAGACTGTTCAGTTTGAAATGTAACAATAAGTATCTAGAAAGCCCGTTGTCATTACATTTCTGGTAGATAGATGGTGGGATTACTTGTGACCATTTTTTGGAAAGACTTTCCCTACTTCCACATAACATTGACCCCAGTTGTGATATAATTCATTTATACAACTGCTGTAAGAGCATAAACCTGCATAGCAAGGCAGCTTGCTATTCCCCAGGGATGAAGAAATCTCTGGGAGAATGTGCATCTAACAATAGAAAGACAAGAATGGGCAGCATGAAAGCAGGAAGAAGACAGATTGCAGAAGTTGCCTATGAGATGTTGCAAAAATAAGATATTTATGAGGGAGCAAAGATTCGTGTGTGTGTGTGTGTGGTAGCTGTGGTGGGCAGTTCAGCAGATGAGGCAGAAGAGATTCACTTGTATCCAACATTTTCTGTTCCAGGTTGTCATGCTGGCAATGTACAATTTGTCTCTGGAAGGAACGGGCCGTCAGGGGTACTTCAGATGGAAAGAAGATATTTGTGCTTTTATTGAGAAACACTGGACTTTCTTATTAGGCAACAGGTAAAGATGAGATGTTTCCCTGAAGGTCTGGTTGGTAAGCCAAAGGAATTAAAACCTATTGTACAGATGGACAAGAATCCAGATTAATCTAGTGATGCCTTTGTTGAGCCTTACTAGTGAGAAAATTGGAGGAGAAAAAATATGGAAAAACCTGAATGTAGGCATGAGGGGTACTCTTGAGGAAGAGTAAGCTTTTCTTAGTGGGGAAAAACAATCCCAAGAATGTCACACAAAGGCAATGTAAATGCATATATTTTGGATTATTTCTTATCTTCCTTTAGGTAGCATATGAACCTGCAAAGCCTTTGAGTCTTTCTGAATAGTCACAACAGATGGGCTAGTCCTGGGCTTTAAAAGAAAGTCACTGGGCTGTAAAGAAAAAGAAGAGGTCCAGCAAAGTATGACATTACTTGGCTGTAAAGCTTGCATGGACCAAGTTCTCCAAAAAGGAAAACTGGGCCTCTTAGATTGTTTTGGATCTTAATAAAATAGCTTTTACATAGCAGGTGCTAAACCACTCAAATGTTTTTCAATGTGTGTAAAGACAGAAGCTGTCAGAGTAAGAACCCTTCTCTTAAAGGGCAGCCTTCGCAGCACGATGAGTTGTGTGCTGTATTGGCAAATGGCATGTTTCTTATGGCGTGCTGAAGCTGTCAAACTCAAGTCTCCCTGTTAATGCATGTGCTACAGAGGCAGGAAAGGACCTGAGCCAGCCCTCCAAGTTGCAGATTTGATTGACTTCACACTTCTTTTCTTCCCCAGGGACTTCTCTGTTGTAAGATCTGGCCTTTCTTCCCAACCAGATTTGCTCTTTGGCTTTTCTTTTGTTGCTTGTCTGTGCCTCCTTGCTCTGTTCTCAGAAATGTTCCTATCTGTCCCCTCTGGAAACCAGGGGGACCCTGACAGGAAGGCAGCTGATGGCCCATTGTCCCTCACTCAGGGAGCCATCACCTCCCAGGGTTTGCTGCTGCCTTTTGAGACCTGCTCTGGGAACTGGGCACTCCTTGCTCTGATTAAAATTCAGATGAAGTGATTACTGGCTTCAGAAGTAGTCTTCCCACTTGCCTAGACAAGCCACTGATGAAGCAGGGACAGCTGAACCATATGGGTAGCGATTCAAGGCGTGCAACACTTTACTTCCTTGGCATATTAAAGTACAGCTTATCCAGACTTGCTGTAATGCTCTGGACTCTGATCTGGGGCACCCGAATTTAGTCCTCTATATTTAAGGTCAGTACCCCGAGGTGTGTAATTGCAACACTCAGAGAGCAGCAAATACCTGCTCAGCCAAGCCCAGACCCAGTACTGAAGTTTTTGCCAGTGGAGGTATGCAAAGGCAAGAAGTAATCCTGAGATCCTGTGCAAATAAGGGTTTATACTCCGTTCCATGAACCTGATTCTCTAGTATCCAAGGGAGTACCTCAGTTATTTGCCACAGGGGCAATTCTTTAGTATTTCTCCTCACTGCTTCCCTAAATGACATCTTAGTTAGCCCTGTGACTAGTTTGTAGATGAACAAAAAGCACTCAGATGCCCGGTAGAGTACACTGCCCTGCAGAGTGAAAGGCTTAAACACAGCTCCCTGCCTCTGAGTGGCCAGAAATAAACTTCAAAAATAGTTCAGTGAGTGTGGCTGACAGGTCTGTTAACTAGTAGGGATCACCTTCCCCATGCTGCAGGAGAGCTTTTGTGGCAGAAGCCCCCAAGCAGAGATAGAGCTCCAGTATATGTCACGTGCGTGTGCCTGTTACCTCTGTCTGTAACCTTCTGCATCCTGCAGCTCCATCGTTCGTGTTTCTCAGACCCCTAACTGCGCTGACGAGGCTGCAGCTATGGAGGGCAGAGCAGTCAGATCCTACCCTTCTTTGTGAATTCAGCCTTAGGAGTCCTGTCCTACAGCTCTGGGAGTGTGCTTTGCTAAATGAATTATCCAAGTGAACAAGGCAGGCATTTAAATTAAGTTTGTCTTTCCTTCTGTGTGAAGTGATGCCTTTATCGCTACCTTCCCTTGCCTCTCCTGTCCCGGGCACCCAGAGTCCTGTTTGCCGTCTTCAGTAACGGAATATGGCTCTGCAATGTCAGGTCAACACAGCTATCACTAGGATCCTATTCCCAGTCTTGTAATCATCAGGTTGTTAGCGAAGGTAGCAATGTCAGCATTTGAAAGCTGGGGGTTCTAGGGGCAGGGTAGACTCCTCCTCTGTAGGCTCGGTGTATGGCGGTGCACTGACGTTGCACGGCGTTTATGGAGCATATGTATGCGGCACTTTGTGCATCAGAGCCCACCACTACGTCGTAGCTTGCCCTTCAGAGTGGTTCTCTGAGAAGAAATTAATTAATCTTTCACCTCTTTGAGGATGGGGGTGTAGGGAGTACATCATCCCCCTGCATCAGTGCCAGTGGCAGAAGGACTCTGCCCTTTCCATCCTGGCGGAGGGAGGAGGCTTCAGGATGAAAGCAGAGCTGCTGAGTGGGGACCTAACACTTGTTTTCCCCCCTCCCACTGTAGGAAAAAGACCTCAACATGGTGGAGCACCGTTGCTGGCTGTCTCTCTGTGGGAAGCCCCTTGTTTTTCCGCTCAGGGGCACAGGAATTTGGAGAACCGGGATGGTGGAAACTGGTTCATAATAAACCCCCAACAATGAAACCTGAAGGAGAGAAGCTGTCTGCGTCTGCACTAAAGGCAAAAGGTAACTCTCCCCCCGATGTTGTGTAGGTTTCTAGCTGGGCCAGAGCTGAACAGAGCTAGAAGACATGAGAAAAGCTTACTTAGCACTGTGTTTGTTTGCATGGACAGTTTCTTAATTTTGCTCTGCTGTAATGGTTGACCTAAGAGGACTATGGTACATGTACTGTAGGGTGAGAAGCTTGTTATATTTTAATACCTTTTTGCATTGTGCTAACTGATCCAAAGGCTTTTTAGATTTTTTGAGATTTGTGCAGGGTTTTTTTAGCTGAAATCTGTAATTTCTCTGCTCTTCTTTACCCTGGGGAGGGTTTTTTATCTTTTGTCACTAAATGCAAATTCCCTTCTGTGCAGAGGAGTGAGATTGGGACTTTAATGAGGCTTTAGTGGTGCATTGGCCTTATGCTGAATGTACTGGAGTGTATTTCTTGTATATATTGAAAATACATCTCCTAAGATTTGTAGTCAGTGTGTTTTTCTGACTGTGTAGTGTGTATCCAGTGACTGCAGGTGCTCAGTGTCTGTTAGAATAAGCTAAGTACTTCTTTAGCAGCTTCAAAGCCACCTCTGGATCCCATCATTACTGTGGAAGGACTCAGGAAGCGGGTAAGCCGCAATCCAGTTGAGTCGGCCATGGAGCTGAAGGAGAAGAGATCTCGCACTCAGGAAGCCAAGGATATTCGGAGAGCCCAGAAGGAGGCAGCTGGCTTCCTGGACCGGAGTACTTCCTCCACTCCTGTTAAATTCACCAGTCGAGGCCGTCGTCCTGATATCGTCCTTGAGAAAGGAGAGGTGATTGACTTCTCCTCCTTGAGCTCTTCAGACCGCACCCCTCTGACAAGCCCTTCTCCATCCCCATCTCTGGACTTCTCTGCTCCTGGAACTCCAGCCTCACATTCAGCCACTCCCAGCCTTCTCTCAGAAGCAGATCTCATCCCAGATGTCATGCCACCACAGGCTCTGTTTCATGGTAAGAGACACCATGTTTTTTGTTTAATGATGTGCCACAGGTCATTGTCTAGGAAGCTGTTAAAAAAAGCAGTTCCCAATAAGCTGCAGGATCTTTTCAGGATAAGATGGAAAGTAACCGGTAGTATTCTGTTTGTCTTAGTTGCATGTAAGTCTTGATAAGTTTTGCATACTCGTATTGCCATCTTCTAAGGCCAGAAGAAACCACCATTGTTGTCTTCTGAGGGATCCTGGATAAACAGTGGGTTAGACGATTTCACCTAGCAACTGCTCCACAACTCAGCATAAGCGTTTCACTGCAACACCAATTACACTGTTAGATAGCAACTCTAATTTTGTCTTGAATGCCTTTAAATGGAAGAAATTTTATTCTTATGGTAATGTTCCAGTAGTTTTATAAGTTTGAACATCCCAATTAACAGATGCTAAATTTTTGTCAGGTTGCAAAGCAGTGATGCAAGCTGAATGCAGTTAGTTCCTTAAGGAGCCAGACCTCAACCTAATCAGTGAAGTAGAGAATAAAACACTCCCTGATGGAAGAATAGCCAGGTTCTAAAGAGGGTCAAATCCTGTACTTCTATAACTCCTAATTGTTCCCTCAGATTAAACAGAACTTCTCCAGGGTGTTCTAGCTGGAGATACAGCTCACCAGCTTGACCATTTGATCCCCAGTCTCCAGGAACATTCAGTAGTTTAACATTTGTCAAACAGCATGAGCTTGCAGCTCAGGGGTGCTGTGTTTTCAGATGCCAAATTGCAAGACACCTTAGGAGTGGGATTGACTCTTTGTCCTGAAATCAAGACTCCTTACTCCTGTCCAAAATCAGGAGGTCTGGAAGTATACAGAAAATGGAGTGCGTTGGGGTAAACCCGCATTATTTTTCCTTAGCAGAAAAATCCTGTGACAACCCTTTTTGAAATGGGGCTTTGATGTTTACATTTTTTTCCTGGGTTATTTTGATCTCTTGAACAGATGATGAGGAAATGGAAGGAGATGGAGTCATAGACCCAGGAATAGAGTACGTGCCCCCTCCCAGTGGGACAGCCGGTGCTGGCACAGTGATAGCAAGTAGAAAAAAAGTGAAGACAGCAGAGCAGATCAAGCAAGAGGTGGAGAGTGAAGAAGAAAAAACAGAAAGGATGGAAGGTGACAGTGAAGATCCTGAAGAGTCAAACACATTGCTGCAGGTCAGGGGGCGAGACAAGAGGAAACCACAGCTGGAGAAGGATGCTAAACCCAGAGCTCCCAAGCATACTTCTGTTAGCATCTATGAGGAAAAGCTGCTGCTGAAGAGACTGGAAGCCTGTCCCAACGCCATGAGCATGACCCCAGAGGCCCGGAGACTGAGGCGCAAGCTGATAGTCAGGCAGGCCAAGAGGGAGAGGGGGCTGCCGCTCTTTGACTTGGACCAAGTTGTGAATGCTGCACTGCTCTTGGTTGATGGGATTTATGGAGCCAAAGAAGGAGGTGTTTCCAGGTCCCCAGTAGGGCAAGCAACATACAGAACTACTAGCCAGGACTTCAGGATCTTGGACAGATACCAGGTGAGTGTTTCCAAATCTAAGTGAGCTTTTGGCACTGCTTATTTTAGAGCTTTTTCTGTAGACACTGGTGTCATCTTGAGGTTACCTGACTCCCAAAGTGAAAAGGATTATGTGAACAAGACTGACTCATTTGGACTTGGGGCTGTGTCCCCACCAATGCTCTCATAAGTGCCTTTCTTCTTGGGACATGCTGGTACAGCACAGCAGTCTGTCAGTGTCAGCACCACAAACATCTATGTATTTGTACTCCAGCTCTGCCCAAACACTGATGGTGGAGGCCTAGAAGTACCCAAATAGGTGGTTCCACTCCCATGCTGTGTAGGAGGGAGATCACTTGTAGCGCTTTTCTAAATGATGTGCGCAGCTCATAGGCTTGGGCGCTAAATCTGGGAGTGCACAGCAGAGTCCTCTGAGGTGGGACTACCGTGCTGTGGGTCCAATCCACCCGATCACATTGAAAGGCCCTTATTCTCCCTCTGTTGATATGATTTCTCTGTGTTAAATCATTGACTGATCTCCCTGAAGTGTTCTGCACTTTTTTTTGTACACGTAGACAATGCTGCCTGCCATGAAGGGATATCGACAGCAGACCACGAAGTTTCTGTATCGACTGGTAGGCTCAGAAGACCTGCTGACAGACCACAGTATTGTCAGTCCTTACACATCCCGTGTCCTGAAACCTTACATCAGGTACAGATGGTCAGAGGTTCAATTTGCTCTTGGCTTGTGAACTGACAGCCCGTGGAGAGGACACCTTTCTGGGGCAGTGCTCCTCACTCATCCTTGAAGTACAACCCACTATACTATGGTAACCCTGAGGGGATAGCGTTTAATTTAGCTGAGTACAGTTAAACTGGCTCTGCACTGGGAAGGGGAGTCTCCAAGAGAGGGCAGGGCAGAGAGGGAATCACCATAGCCATTCAGTGCAAGTTGCACCTGCTTTGGGGTCAGAACCATGATTTCCTTGCTCCTGCTGTAAGGACAGGCTCATGCTGTGGATCTGCGAAGTGTCCTGGCCTCTGACACAAGGGTGTTTTTGCTGAGCTGGGTGCTGTTTTCCCACATGAATGGAAGACTCTGTTCTTTTGTTCCAAGTTGAGTGTGTCAGAAAATATTTCATGGGCAGTACCCATTCAGCTGTAGTGGCAGTTATTGTTGCTCACTCACTTTTTGTGTTTGCTTTTCATGTTACTGGCAGGCGCGATTATGAGACAAAGCCCCCAAAACTCAGGCTGCTGGCAGAAATCCGGGCGTATCCACACAGGAATGATCTCAACTGGAAGGCTGAGCCAGAAGCACCCGTTGATTACTGCTACGTTCGCCCTAATCACATCCCCACTATAAACTCCATGTGCCACGAATTCTTCTGGCCTGGTAAGATTCATTCCTTCAGTGCTTGGTTTTCTAAGAAGGAAGTGGTTTTGTTCAGAAAAAAATATTCTTGGGCCAAACTTTTCTTCAGTTGATGTCTGGCTCCGTTCTTAGAAAACCATTATCTGATGTCATAGGAATGCAGTTGAGATGGAGACATGGGTTTGGTGTCTTTTGTCTTTTGAGATCATTTAGGACTGGGCAATTAGGCCCTAATTAGCACAGCACTTAAAGAAATAGGTTGTTTTGGGTAACACCATTGATGCCAATAGTAGTAGTCAGTTACTAAATTTAAACATCCCCTGAAAAGTTTTGCAGAATCAGGGGCTGAAGTAAACAGTTTTATACCAGAGGTCTACTGCTCATCAGCATCGTGAGAAAAGTTTCTTCCTAACAGTCATAAACTGGATATGTTGGAGTGAAATTTGGGAATTGCACTTACAACTGCAAGCTTCACTGTGATGTCGTTTATTTTTTCAAGCTCAGTATTTGCAAGGAATGGGAAAAGCTTGGATGTCAATTTTTATGTGTTATTTCTTGAACTCTAGGCTCTTTGGGGACAGTGGTTGCCTTTTATGGGGGCAGTTATGAAGCCGTAGCCTTTAGTTCTTCTGAAATAATAAAGTGATGTTCTTCCGCAGCATGGATCAGCTTCTGATCAGCAAACAACATGGCAGACTAATTTAGAAAAGCCTAGTACAAACAGTACACACCTTTATACTCCAAGTAACTGTTTGCTTTACGTTTTGATTTGTAGATAGTGGTTCAACAGGGTTTGTAGTTCAACAGTGCTCATATGCTGCAGTCAGGATTCGGAGCTCTCTGCACTACTCACTGTCCAAATTGTACAGTGGGGGGTGGGGGGAGATAGCGTGGCATACCTTCCCTTCCACAAGCTGTTTTGGAGCTCATGAGAGACACTTGCAGTCCCAACAGAGGCTGAACCCTTTTGTCATAGTCTCCTCTTCTGATAATGCGTTTGAAGTTCTGGCCAAGGTGGGTCACACCTTCATTAAGTTCTTCAGGACTCACCCTGTTTCATTTAATGTAAAGAGCGTGGGTGTGTTCCACCCAACTGTGAACTGTTCATCATTATATCAGAAAGCTGACAGTCCCATCGGTCTCCAAACAGGAATTAAAATCTCTTCCGTGGTGTCAGTTTTCTGAGGCTGGGATTGTATGATTTATTGCACCTTAGTTCTGTCTTAGCAGGAGAGGTAAGCGAGGAGGTGAAACTTCAGGAGATAAAGCACAGTGTCTTTGTGGATACAAAGGGCTTAGCTTCACAATGGGCTGGTACAGCTGGGGGGGGGATACGCAGCTGGGAGGGCACCATTAAGCTAGCAGTGTTGTTCGGAGAAGTAGCTGTAATTCTGCCCAAGTTTAGGCATCCGAAGCATGTGTGCTCAGGGGATGGTATCATCAGTAAATGACATGTTAGGTGTGCTCGGCTGCTTTCTAATAGTGGTGCTCTCGTTGACCGAATTCTTAAGTTTTAGGCACTTCACCAGGTGGAGTGAGCCCAGGCCTTAGTTCTTCCACCTCTCCAAATCCTTCCCGTCAGAGCTCTTGTTTCTTTCTCACAAGGCAGAAACAGGTTTGCAGATAGTTACCGCAAATGAGCTGATGTGAAGCAAGATTCCCCCTTGTCTCTCACGGTATCTTGTGCCTTCATGCCCTAACGGGAAGCATCTCCTGAGCAGACGAGTGGTAAACCATACTGAGCTAAGCGTCTTCCTACAGGAATAACTGCATGCTGAGGGGACGGCACCATTTCGTAGACGCCAGTGTGCTCAGGGCAATGTAGTGTTCCTGTACAGACATGTTGTAAGGCACTTTGCAGTCAATTTGCAGCCTTGAGATAATTAACGTGGCTCCTTATTGCCAATCGATTCCTCCCACATGTCTTACTCCACCCAGCTTACTCTCGAGCAAGAAAATAATTCACCCGCTTATTTGTGCCTGGTGCCTTATGAAGTCTTGCATCTCATCAAGAGTGATAAACATTACTGGAAAACATACTCTGCTGTGTTGTTATCCCACGTTCCAAATATATCTGAGATTGCCAATTGGAGGCTGAAACTAGCGTTTATGGCACAGCTCCACTATGTCTTGCACCTCATTTAGGGCCTGTCCACACAAATTGCCAAGCAGCCTGCTGTGCCTTGAACTGCACTGCTTGGCCCTAACATGCTGTGCGGATGCTCCTGCGCTGCAGAGCGATCTGATCAGGGAAGGTAACAAACTCCATTCTGAAGTCTCCAGCCTCAGGTGTTTCTGTCCAGCCTCTGACTCACAGAAGCCCCACTGCTTGAGAGGCAGCTTCATGCCCCAGGTTACAAAATTTGCATGCTGAAAGCAAATGTTTTGATAGTGCTGAAAGCTGTGGTCAGGTTCACAGTGCAGCTCCACGAACAGCTGAGTGTGCACAAGAGGAAGCAGCAGGAGCTCAAGGCCAGGTGGAGAAAAGAGATAGGAACCTTAGGCAGGTAATACTACCAAAGGTGAAGCCTAGTTTCATGTCTGCTACGTCTGGAGAGGGTGTGCAGGAAGGACGGGATGGTTCACCCAGTGTATACACTCAAACCTGCCCTCCTTTGCCTGTCTGCAGGCAGGGCCTTGGCATTTGCTGACTGGGATAGGAATGGTGTCCACCAACCTGCTGCTGGGCCAGCCCAGGGGAAATGAAGCAGCAACCCCTTACCCACTAAGGTTACTGCAGCCCTTAGGAGCCCTGGGCAAGGGGCACAAACTTACTAGGACTCAATCCAGCAAACGTTTGCACATGCAAGTATCTTTATCCAATGCATATTTAGAACTGGGTCCTTAGCAGAGCCTGCTGATACAGCTCAGAATACAAACCAAGGGAAGATTAGTTGGGCGTGGAGATCATGTAATTTTTTTTTTTAAGCATCCTTTTTTAGAGAAGGTGCTTTTTGAGTTTTAATTTCATCCTCCAGTCATTTTGGAGGAAATGAGCTTTGTTAATTTCTCCGTGCAAGAATCCCCACTTAGTAAGCAGGTCTCATTTTGTCTGTGTGTTCTATTGAAGCATCTCTCAATATCAGAACTTTGAAATAAAACTAAAAGGAAGGGTTCAAGTGAATGTTTCTAACAGGCCTCCTAAAAAGCCTAAACCCCTGATTTTCCATGCAAGTGTGACACTTTTCTTTTGGTGTGCAATTGTGCAATGCTTTCAACTGCTGTTTCTCTCTTTCTCTAGGAATTGATTTGTCAGAATGCCTGCAGTATCCAGACTTCAGCGTTGTTGTCCTTTACAAGAAAGTTATCATTGCCTTTGGCTTTATGGTGCCAGACGTGAAATACAATGAAGCTTACATCTCTTTTCTGTTAGTTCACCCTGAGTGGAGGAGAGCTGGGATTGCAACCTTCATGATTTACCACCTGATCCAGGTAATGAGAGTCCCATGTCTCTGTTGAAGAGCTACCTCTCCCTTCTTCCTTGTGTGCCCACATGCAAATATTAGAGAGTAAGTAGTATTGTATTCTTCCCTTCCAGCTCTTTCCCCTTGCCCTTTCTCTGCTTACACGTCTGCACAGATTATCAGCAGCCTATGTGAACGTTTATGGCAGGGAAATCACTTCAAAAGCAGAAACTAAAATATATTTAGAAGAATAACCATACTGGCCAGATCCTCAGAATTAGTGAGGTGCCATAGACTCTGACTGTCTTGGGATTAACTTTGTGTTGTTCTTCAGTGGTCAATAGTTCACGTAACAGCAATAATGTCGATTTGGGGTTTAATAGAGAAAGTGAGATCATAATGGGGGGGTGTGTCAGTTAGAATCTGTTGCTGCTTTCTTGGCTACACCTGGAGGTTTATTCTGTGACCAGGGCCATTGCATTAAATCACTTACTGATCTTAATCATTCTCTTTCACTTTTAATACTCTGGTTCAAATCCAGCTGATTTGAGGATAAAGTGTTTGCAGCCTCATTCAAATTTGTTCGAACTAGCTTGTACTGGGCTTTATTCCACAGGGACACTTGGGAAAATTAATCTGAGCTAACTAATCAGGTAGTATTAAAGTAGTTAAACTTCGTTAAATCTCTGAATGAATGAATGAAATCTCTTTTCAGGTGGCCTTAATTCCATTCACTTTCTTGAATTAAACTGCAGGAAAGCCAGCTTAATTTTGAGTAAGGATACAGTCCTTTTCAGAGCCCAACTGTGCCTCTTCAGGGCCCACAGTTTTACCACTCCCTGAACTCTCTTGGCAGAGCTGCTGATGGGAAACATTTCTTAACTTGTTTTAGTCAAGATGAGCTGCACTAGCAAAAACTCGCCATTGGAACTTTTTCCTCATACTCATTTGGCTGAAGAGAGGTAGGGAGTGCTGGCAGAGCCTTGGGAATAGTGATCTGTGCTTTGGAAAAGCAGTTTGCACCTATGGGCCACCTGAGGGTAACTATTCTACCTACACAGCTCTCTGCAGTGTCCACCTCTCTTTGCTCTACATGTCAACACAGGCCACTAACCAATCTACTTTAAATTCGCCTCTTACGTTCCCAAGCATCTCTGTGTAAAGTGTTTAAGTAAATTGCCCTCAACTGTAGTCTGTTGACATGAGATGTCAACACCTAGCGAGAACAGGAGCAAGTGATGCGCCAAGGTTTGCAGGGATCCAGCAGTGGGCCTCATGTCTCTCCAGCAGATTTGGGATGTGTTGGCAAGTCAGCTGTAGAAAATCATCACAGCTTTTTGTAGCATATATCACAGCCAATTAATTGAATTCTGCTTGCAGGCAGACTAGCATGAAATTATGTTAAGGAGAGCCAGGGAAGTTGAGGCTGATTAGGCTTGCTAGCAATGAGAGATCAGCACGGCACATTTGTTTTTCCATTGTATTTGTCAGTGGTAGAGGGCATTTAGTCAGGTGGGAGAAGCAGTGGTGGTTGTGACCTTCTGTTCCTCGGTCACCAGGTTGTATGTGCTGCTTTGCAGACTGCTTGGGCTCACGCTGAGGTCTGCTCTCTGTAGCTAGAGCCACTTTCATACACAGTTTGCATTAAGGGTAATTTTCTGTCTCTTGGATCAGTGTTCTGGGTTTGGGGATGAATTTTTGGGAACAGCATAAGCCAACAGAAAATGCCTTGATGCACATGGTGTCTTGATGATGCGTTTGTTGTCAGAGGTTACCCTCTAATGCATCCAGCCCAGAGGACCAAACTGCATCTTTGTAACGATCTCATTCCGACTTCCTTTTCCCCAAAAATGGCTCCCGATTGTAATTTTTTCCTTCCCCCTGCCCCTTAAATCCGTGTGAGCTTTCCCTTTGAATTATCTACCTTGGAAATTTCCTGAAGTGTGTTCCTGTTCCCACTTAAGAGTTACAATACATTCAATGCACATAGAATGCTATTAAAAAACTAGATGAAAGCAGGAAAAAATTATTATATTGGCATCTTTATCAGAGAGCTGCTGGTTAGAACAATCTGGGATCTTTAAGGTAACTTCAGCCGTGCTGTTTGCTGTCTGAACTGAATTCCCTGCCTTCTCAGGAAGCAGAGTGCTGTGCCCTGAAGGATGGGAGAGGAGCTGGGTGGGATAGACAAGAATTCCAGCATGACAGGCCAGAGGTGTGCTGGGGCTGCTCACGTAGTCCCAGAGAGCTCAGCTCTGTTTGCTGACGGGGAGGAGCACAGCGCCCGATCCTCTGGCATGTTTTGTCTTTTCTTCAGGCCATTGCTAATAAGTATTTGAGATCAGTGCTGTACACCAAGATTATTTTTAATGAACAATTATTTAGCAATTGACATTGGAAAGCTGACAAATTATAATCCGAAACCTGCTTTCATTGTCAGAGAGTCCATGTTTCCCAGAAACGAAGGCTCAGAGGAACAGCAGTGTTCCCTTCACCTTGCAGCTGTTGCCATGTGTGGTAATTTCTGTGTCAAGGTCTGCGATTTCCTCAGTAACTTCAATACCTGAACTGATGAATCTCTTTACCTCTGCATTCCCCCAGAGGCTGTCTCATTCTCTTGCCATAATACCTTTTTTTTCCTTCCCCCCCCTTCCCTTGGCAGACCTGCATGGGCAAAGACGTAACCCTTCACGTCTCTGCAAGCAACCCTGCTATGCTGCTCTACCAAAAGTTTGGATTCAAGACTGAAGAGTACATTTTGGATTTTTATGACAAATATTATCCTTTGGACAGCAAGGAGTGCAAGCACGCATTCTTTCTCAGGCTGCGGCGCTGAGCCGTCGGAGCTATCTGGGGGTCTGCGAAAAGCCTAATCTGTCAAGCAAAGAACTACTGCAGCTTTCAGCGGAGGGCATTGGCTGTCACGTGAGAGCTGGAATGCACCGATCTTTTATCCCTAGGACTTAGAACGTCAACAGTGCTATTCTGTGTGCTCAAACTGCAATCCAAGAGGATTGATTCCTGTGGTCCAAGGGGAGAGGCCTGGAAATGCCAACTGGGACATACTGAAACCACTGGAATACTGAAATTCTTTATGGGGAGGTTTCCTGCCACTGTTACTTTGCAGAACCTCATTGACAACCAAACCAACCAAACCAAACCAACAACAACAAAATGCAAACAGAAACCTACTTGTCACTTCAGAGGGGCCTCATGGATTTAAATTTTGAAACCTGTCCAAAAAAGTTGCAGGTTTTGTTGTTTTGTTTATGGGAAATGAACATCTGAACTGAAATCATCCACAGTGTTTCTGTGATTTGATTGCTTTGTTAGGAATGCATCTAGCTGGATGCTATCTAACTTTAGGAAAGCTCTACACATGCCAGAACAGCAATACTGGAATCATGTTTTAAGAATAATGAAGAGTGTGTGAACTCATGTGATCCCAAGTGCAAGGCTCAGAGGAGATGCCTTTCTTCTGCTCCTTCCCTGCTGCCTTCCTTTCCCCTCGTTGACCCTGTGCTCAATGTGAAGTTCTTGTAGTGCGCAGTGTTTTCTGTTCAGGAACAAGATGTCAAGCGGGTTTGTAGTGAGGCGAGGTAGGACACAACAGCTGCCAAATCAGCTCTTTGAAATCTTAAAACCTATCTGCCAGTTGTTGATGCTGCATATCAGCCCTTTGGGCATACCTCTAACCACGGAGCCAGCCTCGCAGGCTCCAGCATCCACCTCCTCCTGCTACAAACACTCTGGCTAGAAGAAACCCAGAACAAAAGTCAGTGGTGACGTTTGAAATGCAGGCTCTGGTTTGCAGAAGCTTGGAGGGAGGAGAGTGTAGAGGTGGGCCAGCTCCAGTTCTGGGAAGCATCTAGGCTGTGATTTTGTGGCTCTAAGTGTAAGTAAAGAGGAGAGCAAAGAACAAATAGAAATAACCAAGAATGAAAAAACCACAAAGCCCAAAGTTTCTCTGGTAGTGGGGTCTATTCCTTTTACACAGTTTAGCAGCTTCTCCCTCTCCCTGACTTCTATGGCAGATGAACAGTAAGCTGGCAGTTTGCTGTGCTGCCTGTCCGAAGGTCAGTCCATGCATTTTAAATATGAATCACATCCACTGTGCTGTTCCTTTCACATCAAGCCCCACAGAGAGCTACACAACGAATGTGACAACTTTGTTCTTAAACCACTGTGTATACCTGTTGGGTACCTGGCTAATAGTGGTTGCCTTAATGGAGTCTTCACTTTGGTACCAGCAGAGAGAGGGACATGAAGTATGTTTTTGTGTAGCCAATGTACATTGTCACCAAAACAAAAGTGATGTTAGTGGGAGGGAAAAAGAACCCATCCAAGTGTTGTGCGCCGTAATATCTGTGCACATTTCTGCCTGCTTTATGACTATGTGAATTTTTTTGGTGTTACTGATGTTATGAGTTAGCTGTACTTGGAAAGAAAAAAAATATCTGTCTTTATGAATGGAATTAAAGCCCTTCCCTTGGAAAAGCCTACTTGTAGTCATACTGTTTGTTAAGCTGTCTTTCCATCATCTTATTTCATTGGTATCTAGCAAATTCAAGTATGGCCAGGAGAGGATGCAAAGCTTGTGTGTGGGCAGAGGACCAAGGCAAGAGACTTACCTAGATTTCTCTGCTGGACATCCACACAGAAGCTGCACACATGCAGGCCCTAGCAGGCTGTTTGCTTGCCAGCCAGGATTAGGAGATAAAGACAGTCTGAAGAAGATGAGCAGTTCTGCATCATGTTCTCAAAGGTCGCCATGAAGATTTTGAGTAGCTTCTTGTTCTATGCTTATGCCTCTGTGGCTTTGTCCCTCAGAGAGAGGATGCCAAGTGAAGAAGGTATTAGAACAGCCCTGGGATTCCTGCTGTGCTGCAGACTGCTTGTTTTATCCGGGCAGTTCATTTACCCCCAGATCTTCAAAAGCGATGAAGCAATTAAATGCCTTTGAGCCTTTGCACCTCAGCCATTTTGGATCTGTCTGTGGTCTGGAAAAACAAATATCAACATTTTCCTTCTTCAGAAAGACTGGTAGGAACGAGCTCTTTCCTTTTTAACCTTTCTTAAAGGTTACAGGGGATGGACATCAATATTGCTGTTCTGCAGGCTGCAGAAACACTACATCACTTTGCAGCTCTACCAGGTCTGCCAGCATTTATGTGGACAGGGCTCGTTTCTTGCTAATTTGCCCATGTTTCTTGGAAAACCAGCCAGTTAATGGCTATACCTATTCTGTCCCATGCTTCTGAGACTGTAGGCTTAAGTTTTGATCCCTTGGTGTTATTTCAGATGCTTTTGTAAACTTCACCCTCTGTTCCTTAGTGCCGCCTATGAAAATGTGGCATGTCTTTGAATTGCTTACCACGAGATCCTTCCTTGTTGATCCTAATGGCTTTGGTGGGTGCAAGCATGGCTGGCTCAGAGATCACTTTGCTGATGGTCTGAGCGAAGATGAATAGCTGTGACCCAGGACGTTCCTGACTTGCAAAGGGATGCCAGCAAACCAGATCAGAAGGACACTGGTGAAGCCTGGGGTATCTGTGTATTATTTCTTAGCAACTCAAGCTGTCTGTAAGAGACAGTTTCTTTTACTCTGGGGGATATATGGATGAGCATGGAGGCACTATTTGGTGAGCAGGAACTCACCCCTACTTTCAGCAAATCTTCTGAGGACAGGAGGCTGAGGCCAGCCTCGCAACAGGCACTATGTGAAGCGAGGTGTGCAACCTGAGGGGCTGGCAGCCCCGGGGAAGCCGCCAGGGTTGCCAAGGAGCTCCACCTGCCCTACTAGGTCAGCACCAGAATTGGGCAACCTTTGAAGTAGTTATAAAATAGCTGATGCAGCTTCATCTGTCTTTTGTGTCTGCACAGGGACCACTTCCAGTCTCCTCTCCAGAACATTTCCTCCCCAAAATGTTGAATAACTAGAAGCCTGGATAGCTCTTAGGCTTAATGGCTTAAGGCCACTGCTTGACTGATCATGCGCAGCTGGCTTTCTGTGCAACAGATGAGGCTCTTCCAAGGCATGCAATGAAACAAACCATGTGCTCTTGGCCCTCTGCTTCCCTCCTCTTCTTGCCTTGGAGACCAGCATGACGAGGTACGTCAGATGCAATTAAAAAGCCAGCATCCAACTTGCTTAATGACACTATTACTCCACACTTCCCTGAGATCTGCAGTGACTGTAGCAGTGATTTTGCTTGCCAAACATATCTCAGTTTAACAGAACAAAGTTTTTCTGGAGAACAGAGGTGGAACCTCACCCTTTCCTAACAGAGTGGCAAAGCCCAAACCACATGCTTGTCTGAGCTTTGATACTTCACAACCAGGAAGCTGGCTACTGCATTCAACTTATCGTGTCCGTTGATCTACAGTAGCTGAGCTGGGTAAATACTGGGATCGTTTTGCATAGTAGTCAGTAATTTTGTAGAAGTAATACTTTGTAGTTTAATTTGAAAGAGATGTCTCTTTCCTGAGAGTCCTGATGTTGCATGCATGTGTGCCAAATGCTTCTTTTCAGGTTTCGCATGCAGTCTGCGGGAAGAAGCAAAAAAGTCTCTTGGTCCATTCCTTGCCACCTACAGTGTGAGGATGTGCTTCTTTGCAGAGCCACCTGCTTGTGATGATAAGCTCTTAGCAAGGGGTTGAGTTAAGCCATCTAAGCTGTAGGAGGGAGCCTGGTCCACAGGGCTGCTTCCCGCTAGCCCTGTGGTTCTTTCTAGAGCTGACTACTAGCAAGCACTGCCGGCTGCTCAGCGCTGGAAACCGAGCCCCTGCTGCTGTCGTGGACTGAGTAGCCGGCTCTTCCCTGCAGAACCAGCTGCCTCCTGCCCCTGCGGCAGCAAGGCGGCTTTGCTGGGTCCCGCTTCCTTCTGCAGGCAGGCAGCGTTAGGCCCGTGAGCCCGGCTGCTGCTGCTGCTGCCTGCCGGAGGCGACGGGCGGCTGCCACGGAGCAGCGGGAGCATCTCCTGCAGGTGGTGCTTCTCTACCAGCTCAACACGGAAACCTGTGGCACCTTCTTATGGGTGCTACTTCAAAAAAAAAAAAAAAAAGTAAAACTGGCAAAACTTATTGGATTTGTGGTGGAGGCTTTTAAAAAAAAAAAAAAAAAAGCATCATTTTGCTGCTGGGTTATATTGTATGTCAGGCTCCTCAGGAATTACAGGGTGCCTCTCGGTAGCGCTTGGCGCGGGGTGGTGCGTGGCGGCAGGGCTCGGTTCTGCACGGGGAGGCAGAGGGGGCCCGGCGCTGCCGGGAGCCCGGCTCGCACGTCGCGCCCGGCCCTGGCCGAGGTTTAAGGCCCAGAGGGAGGTTGGGGTTGCCACGGCCTGTGAGAACTCGCGGCTGCGGGCGGTGGAGCCGCTGCTGGGTCGGCCTCACGGCGCTGGCGGTGTGTCCTGCCCTCACCCGGGCGCGGCGGCCGCGGGCTCTCCTCAGCGGCACGGCAGGCCCCGGCGGCGGGACTACAGCTCCCGGCAGCCCCCGCGGCCGCGCGCTCCCGCTCTGCCCCGCGCGCCAACCGCCGCCGTTTGAAGCGAGCCATGGCGGCCGACGCTGAGGTGGTGGCGGCGCTGCCC
>JAVJGJ010000032.1:32581297-32596539 GCA_035590215.1 Microhierax caerulescens | reverse complement strand
TGCCCGAGGAATGGCGGCTTTACTTCGTCCCCACCCGCGCCGCTACCTTCCGCAACTGGCCCTTCACTGAGGACTGCGCCTGCACGCCCGAGCGGGTGAGCCCGGCGGGGGGAGCGGGGCCCGGGGACAGCGGGAGCGGGGCCGGGGCTGGGGCCGATCGGCGCTGACGGGCCTTCCCGCCCTCTCTCTGTCCGCAGATGGCGGCGGCTGGTTTCCTGCACTGTCCCGTTGAGAACGGGCCCGACGTGGCGCAGTGCTTCTTCTGCTTCAAGGAGCTGGAGGGCTGGGAGCCCGAGGACGACCCCCTGTGAGTAGTAAGGGGGGTTCCCGGCCCCCCGCCCCCGCCACGCGCTGGGGTGCTGGGCAGGGGAAAATGGGTGTGTGTGTCTTGTGAGCTGCTTTTCTTTCTTTTTTTTTAATTCTTTCTTTTCTCTCTTCCCAGGGAGGAACACAAAAAACACTCTGCGAGCTGTGCTTTTCTTTCCCTTCGGAAAGATCCTACGAACCTGACAATGCAGGAATTCCTGAAGCTGGACAGAGAACGAATGAAAAATGCAATTGTATGTACACATTGGCACCGTGATGTTTTCCTACAGCTCTGTAATGCTGGAAGAATTATTTAGTTTCTAGTCTTGGACTTGTTTAGCTGGCTTCTTGGTTCCTTACTGCAGTGCTGCCACAGTGCTTTGTCGCTCACTGACTCGTGCTGGATCCGATGGCCTGTCCTTTCCCAGCTCTCAGCCTTTGCCTTCTGGCTGGTGTAGCCCACTTTCCCCTTGAAGCCAAATGATGCTCGATTTTAGCTGTAGACAGTAATGTATTATTTTTATTCTTTGCAGAAAAAACAAATTTTTCACAAGATGACTGAGGTTGAAGACACAGCCAAGCAAGTGCATCGTGAAATAGAGAATCTGGTCTCCTAGGCTGCTGCAGCTTCTCACTTGACGGTCACATCTGTCTTGTATGTGTGCTCTGGCACTGCCGCTTTGACTGAATGGCTGTGCTTCCCTAGACTGTTTTCAGAGTGTGTGTCTCAGACTGAGTTCTGCTTCACTTGCCTGAGTCTGTCTGGGAAATACCTGAGGTTTGATGCACTGCATACCTTATCTTTTTCTGCAGGGATTCTCCTGTTCTTCCTGTTGGTTTAATTAAAGATCACTACTTGTGGTTTTATTTGGGTTTTTTATTAAACCCAGCTTTCTCCATTTTAGAGACTGGTGCAAAAACTTGAATTTCTTGCAAGAGCTGGCAGGCACTTCAATTTTTATACTGAATATACTGATGCTTTTGGGATAGTTTTGGAAATAAAAAGGGGAAGGAGTTTTAAAACTCCTTCAGGGATTTACAGTTGCGGCTAATAATGTCTAATTACATCAAATATTAGTGTGTCTGGTATCCTTGTAAACTTCTATTTGTAGTTGGCTGCTGCCTCATGTTGATGCATTTATAAATAAATGTTGAAGGCAAAACAGCAAAGTAATTTTACTCATTTTTCTGGAGGAGAAGAATCTGACCTTTGATGTAATGGGCTGCACTGAATGCAGTTTTAACTTCAAAATGGAAAATAAAACTAATGGAATTATGGCTTGCAGTGCGATTGCTCAAGTGTCAAACTGTCTTAAGCAACATTTGCCAGGTTTCCTTAAAATGTCCTTGTGTCTTGGGAGGTTCAGTTGGTCCCTCTCCTTGTATGAGTTTGGAAAGGAAGAGAAATTGTGCAGAACAGAGCGCAGTCAGTAAAGGATTGTGCTCTGAACTGCTGGGAAGGAATGGGGGAATCTTGTACAAAATATTTGGCTGTTGTGGGGCCCGAGTTGATCGTACAGGGTTGTGAAGTCTGCAGACAAAACAGAACTGGATGTATGTGCTTAGGTGCTCCTAAACTGAAAGAACCCCCAGCTTCATCTTGGGGGAGGGGGGGAAAGGCAGTTGCAATCACACATTGATGAGACCAATGTTCCTGGGTTTCGTAAGTTTGTCCAACGGTCCCTGTCCAAGCTTACTTGCGAACAATGAAATAACTTCATTATTTCCAGCTGTAACAGCCAAATCGTATGCCGATTGCCCTTTTGCATTCTTCTTTTTTATACTTGCATTGCAGCTGGAAATAAAGAACAGATTGTTTTAAGCTACTGAAATTCATTCCAAGTTACTGGGATTAGTGAAGCGGCTTGTAGGTAAATGTTGGTACAGAGTAACTTCAAAATTTCTGGATGCTTCTTCTGGCAGAGACAACTGTGAGGTAAGACCGCTGAGCCCTGGGCAGGCTCTGGCCCTTCAATATTGCCAGCTAGGTCTGTGCCAGCAGGCTGCAGGGTGCCTGCTGCTGAGCTAGCTGCCCAGCTACAGTACTCACCCTAACAGGACTCTGATGCACTCCTCTCCCTCCGATCCAAGCAGAACTGCCTCGTGGAGAGCAGTGGTGTTGTGCCTGCACAGGAGGAATGAGTGAAGTACTTAGTACCTAAGGAAACCGTCCTGGTACATGGAGAAGCGGTCTAGCAAATTAAACTAAGGAAAATGAATAGCAGAATACAGAATACACTAGGAGTCACAGTGTTTGGGTGTTGTTTTTTTTTTTGGGGGGGTAGGCTTGAGTGTGGTTTATTGTATTACGCTGAAGTGGATGAGGGAAGGAGTGAATAGATCAGCAGCTTTCTTAACAGAAATTATGAGAAATCTTCAAAGCTGGCAACCAAAAGAAGGACCGTGAACTCTATTTGCTCAGTTGCAGGTTGTTTCGCGTTTTTTAAATTTGACTTTGACAGTTGCTCCTAGACTATAGATTTGTGGAGGAGGGGTGGGAGGTTAATCCTCAGTAAAATTGGAGTGCAAATGCTTTTTTGGTAAAACTTCAAAAGACCCGAGGCAGAGAATCTGCTCACTTACGGTCCTGACTGCTGGTCAATGTCAGCACCTTTCCGCACGAGAAGGGGGATTGCTTCCACACGCTTGTTAAGGACAGCAACTGTGAGAGCAGGTCGGTCCTCAGCGCTGATACAGTTTGGGTCAGCTCCCTAGAACAGGAGAGGGAGAGGGAAGGTGAGCTGTGGAAAGCCATACAGATTCTTCAGCTTCCACTTGCTTTAATATTATGTCAATTTAAGTTGGCAAATGGACTTTACGCTCAAGACGGAGAAATGTTCAAGTTGTGTGGTACTGTTTCTTCATGTTTCTTTTGAATGTTATCTCCTAGCTCAAAGCCAGAGGAAGCGTATGCAGCCAGGGCTGTCAAACTAGATCCCACAGTCAGGATGCATCTTACAATGCAGCAAAAAGGTAGAGGTTATGCTTGCTTTGCTATACAGAGGACTTGACCCTAAACAATAAAATTAATACATTTTTTTTCTGCATGGCCTTGACAAACCCAGAGGAGAATGCCTTACGTGCCCACCAAACAGAAATTTGAGAACATATTTAAATGTACACTAGGATATTTCTTCTGTAAAATGCTCTTTCAACCTGAAGACAGTCAGTTGTATTGCAAAGACATTGCCTCTTACACATAAAGTTGAAGTCGCGTAGCAGGCTAATACTTACACAGTAAATGGTCAAAGAGTTAGAAGGGTCGAAGAGTTAGAAGAAAGAACTTACCTCACTGAGCAATTGTTCTACCAAGGTGATTCTTCCTTTCCCATGTGGACCCAGTTCGTCCAGTAGTTGTCCAGATTCTGGCTGTGGAAACAGAAAACATTTCCAGTACCATTTCACATAGTGAAAACAGAAGTAGGTGGGCCATAATGCCTTTGAGTACTGGTGGAAAACGCACACAGTGGCAGGAATGCAGTGTAGCTAAGCCTCAGTGTTACTAATCCATAACCATTCTTTGGGAATGTCTCCAAATCTGAAAAAGTGTTGGCTAACCCAAGCTAATATCTCACTATTGAGGTCTTGATTCAGCAAGCATATATGCAAATTATTAGCTTTAACGCAGCTCTCCAGGGTTGTACAAAGATCTGCTCACCACAGTACAATTCAACGTGGGCACAAGTTCTTTGCTATTGGATTAAAGTTTGAAGCTTCAAGAACTTGTAGAAGTATTTTATTTTAAAAATGAGTATGTTTTGACTCACAGAAGTTAGTTTACTAAATCTTGAAACAATAAACAAGCAACAAAACCTAAACCCTTTTCCTTTTATTTCTTCCACCTACTTCTTCTCCCCCCCTTCTGAAAATGCAATCACTTCACCAAGTGTTTTTATGTCTGGATTCATACCACAAAGTCTGTATTTTCTTCCACCTGTTGAGTTGGCAAAGTGATCCAAGCTTAGGTTAATGTACATTTCCCTTTTGAAATTTTCTATGCCATTACTGACAATCCATTTAGTACGTGGTGCTTCCAGGATATTTGGTCTCTAGCAGAAGTAAAGCCTTGCTTCCTGCATTAAACTAGCCCTCAGTTCTGCTGACATCTCAGCTTGATGAGAAAATTCAGTTGATTTAAAAGTTTGTTGCATCGATCATCTTCTCCCGTCTAGTTCACAGTCTGTGCGAACAGTAGTTCTAGCACAGCCAAGGGTTACGTCCTATGGAGTCAACCTAAGTAGCAAGGTTGAGGGAGGACAATAATACCTCCATCTAATGTTGCTTCTGAGAAAAAATTATAACAAAATCAGTCTACAACAGTCTTGAGGCCTAATGCTGTGTCAGTAAAACAGAATAGGTCCAAAAATAAGAACAACAATCTAATTAAGCTCTTAGTAGGAACATGGTTTAATTATTTCCAGTTCTGTAATAAATGCCAGTTACCAACGTTCAGGTTTTATATTAAGTTGGACTTTTGACCCTTTTCCCCACCCTCAGTCACTGTTAAAAACTTTCTCTTTTTACCCTTGGATGCCCTCCTTCCTGTTAGTGCTGCTTTATAGGTAGTTTTTCCTGTACTGGCAAAAGATACATACGGAGAGTTTATCTTCTTTTTCTGTAAGTGTTCTTGACTTTGTTCTCTTTATTTTGCCTCTTAAATGGAAAAGATTATAATCATCTTTGCCTACCAGAAAGGGAAACAAGAGTTAATTCAAAGCAAAGTCATATCCTAACAAGAACTTGGGGGAGAGATCTGGAAATAATTTATCCACAAATATATTATTTTGTGTTGAAATCAAAGCAATATTTATCAGTTTGCTACAAGAGAAAGTGATGAAACGTTTGTTGCAGATCAGACTGGTTTTAACAAAAGGTTACACTCAGGCAGTCTTAGAAATTTGCTGTTTTGAAATGAAGATTCAATGAAATGTGGAGTTCGGGGTGTCTGAGTCTTTTTGTTAATTAGCTGCAGCTATTCAACAGGCTTGACTCAGATTAATGAATTCTTTTGACCAAAAACCTTAAAATTTTCAATGCTGTTTGAATCCCAAATACATAAGAACAAGACTAGAGGACCTTGAGTAGAAAAGTACATCCATTATTTTTAAGAGACATCATCTACCAATGTGCAGAAGGGTTGATAAGGAAATTACACAGCACATGGGGACCCTTAAGAGCTGGTGCTACTAGAGTGCCTGGAATCCCAGTCCCATTATTGACACTGAAAATAACAGCTGCTAGTGCTGTGGCTGCCTCTTGAAAGTCTCAGACTGGAAGCACAAAGTGGATGAAATTTACATGTGAACTGAAGTATGTCAAATGACACTACAGGAATTTCTGAATTCTAGTGCTGACTTCACAACTAGTTGATTTAATGAAAACCTGAATCCAACAGGAGATGTCTAAAATGCTGGGCTGTTACTGAGACCAGTGGGAGATACAAGTTAAGCATCCCTGAAAACTAGGTCTAGAATTAATGTATTCCATAGTTTCTTATCTTTGTCAAATGTGCCAAAGCTGAAGTCCCTGGCAGAACCCAAAAGCGCAGATAATATTGATATTTAATGGCTCCTATTGTAAAAGAATACGCAAAGCATCTAAAATTTTATTGCTATAATAAAAACACTGCTATAAGCTGTGGCTGCAGTTTACTGGCCTCTTCAGCTGTCCTCTTCCCAGGAGTTTTTCACAGAGTTGGTACACTGCTTAAATCTCAACTCAGTCACATTTTGAGACTTAAAGATCAACTTAAGTATGTGCAGAATGTGCTGATATATTAGTTTGCCTGTCTTGGTGTCTAACCTTCCAAGTGCTACCTCTGTATTCTTGACTACTGTATTTATGGTCCATTGTAAAGACAGGGTGTGTGGGGGAAATCTCACCAAAACTAGTCTGGCTGCCATCCTGTCCATCTCTGACTTCTTTCATAGTATGCAGGTGATGATCGCTGAACTTCACTGGTTTGTTATTATGAATATCCTGTAGAATCATCAAATGCAGGTAGTTAACAAGATTATCATGTAATGCTGTTACAATCTTAGTTGCATAAAACAGTGGTGTTGCATATGAAAAAATATGTAGGCTTTCAATATCACTGTCAAATTAGCATAAGTCAAATTATTATGTGTAATTGAACTCCAGTTTAAGGCAAAATAATGTAGCATTTTTTTCTAAACCTTGTGTTAGGTATTTGTTTTGATTTTTTTTTAAAAAAAGTGACACAACCTCACTTAATGAAATTATGTTTCTCATCTGAATGGAAATGTTTCTACCACTTGAGAGATCTGATTAACTCCTCACTTGTGAAATGATGTGATATACCTTTTCAGGCACCACATGGCAAGGTAAGCTTGTTAAGATTCTACACGAGAGAGTCTGAATTTTTGATCTATGAAACGGTAGATTTTCATGTTTGAAAAGCTGGAAATGAATATGTGGATAGGTTTTGGAATATGGTAATTCTGGAGGTAGGGATTTCAAGTGTTTGAATATGGTTAACACGAGCTCTGGCAAACGTCATCTCCAAACTATTGAAAATGACTAAGCTTGTTTCTTAAGAGCACAATTTGCAGAGTAAGAAAAGGAGGATCTAAGATTGAGAGCTAAGGGGTGCTAGAATCATCAAACAACATATAATGATAATGTTAATATTAGCAACAAACTAATGAAATGCAAGATGATAGCAACATAACCATGAAGGCTGGCTTAATCAGATAAAGATACCTGTTCAGCCAGCTTCAACAGAAAAAAGGAAGATTCCTTTCTCTGAAGTGATGAGTTAACACCCTCTGAACAAAATAATTTCTTGTTTAGACCTGAATTTAAAATATATCAGCTTTACACTGACTGGTCTAGCAACAGCTTTGTACTAGCTGCCTAACAACAGGCCCCATCCCCCAAACTGACCTTGTTAACAGCAAGAGCATAATTCAGTGTAATAGTGACCTCATAGTCATCCTCACAGATGGCAGCGGAATTAATCTAGAGGGAAAGAGCAGCTGTTAGTATCTTACAAAAAGTATACAGAAATAGTTTTAGGAATAAGTCTTGCTGATGAGGTTTATTATGGAGCCAATACAGAAAATCACACGTGGCATTTGCCTACTCGTGGTATTGCTCCAGCACTTCCAACCTAACTGAGAAACAGGCAGGTGGTATTTTGAGTAACTGGAAATATCAGAATGACTGAAATGCCAGATGAATCCAAAAGATGTAATAATGCTACATTTCATGAAAGTTCAGTCATTCTCCACCCAGATTTCACGGCTGCATGAAAGGCTGTGTTGTTCTTAGGACTCCCTACTCCAGGAGGACTGGTTGCTGCTTTAGTTGTACCAGACTGTAGGAGCACAGCCTGTAGTAAAATGTGGCCAACTTTCTGTATCAATTAATTGATGCAGTACTGCTGGCCAGGAGACTAAGTTATACAAAAATGAGTGCACAGGGGATTACAAAGAAGTGGAAATAAGCTCACAAGGTTGTATTGCAGCAGGTTGAGAATTTTGAGATAAGGTTGACTATATTTCTAATACACATGAAAACTGAAAAAGCAGCATTAAACCCAGAGAGTTTGCAACTCCTTTGAATCACTTCTGTTACTTTTGGGGGCAGTGGTTTTAAGACAATAGGATGACAAAAGGCCAAGAAGCAGCAGGAATAGCCTTCTCTAGGCAACTGAATATTTTTCAGGCATATCCTTTTGAATTCTCTAGCAAGGGAAGTAAGTTACCTCAGCTCCACCAAGCAGATATCTTTTATATTTACACTTGTACTACATATACTTACTATACTACTATACTTACATTTATACTTGTACTACAGCTTTTGAACATATGGGTGGACCCAATAGGTCTCAGTGGGTATAGAATTCAGATGGAAAGTACCTGTTGGAGTGTCATACCTCCCACAAGTGTAATCTGCCAAACAACAATTACCCTTCTGACCCACAGTATTCATTAATTTTTCTGTAGCTGTTTCTATGTGCTAAAATTGTTGGGTTTTTTTCACTGGTGTGTCAGATCAGTCAAGACAGGCTAAGAAATGGTGAGCTTGAACCGTATCAAGGGTGACTTATGTCAGGCACTGGGAAACGGCTTCCCAGTAGTTACGCCAGTTCAAGGAGTTCCCAGCCCTACTTCTACCTGCATCCCACTTCCAGCTGTGCACTGCCAGTCTACTTTTGTACTAGCACTGATGCCCTTTTTTCCCCTCAGACCTATTTTTAGCTTGGGTCCACAGGACATCGCCACAAGCAGTTGTGCTGGCAGCACGTAGGAAGCAGTGTGAGGGGATGCAACCCCTTAACCCAGCAGGGCTGCCAAAGAAAGCAATACAGTACTGCAGCTCAACAGCAAGGATAATTGAGCGCAGAAATGGACTGCCTGGGGCAATTGTGAAATCTCCATTGTTGGTGAGTTTGAACAGCTTCAAGACAAACATCTGTCAGGAACAGTTTAGGCAGAGTTGATCCTCCCTCAGGACAGGGACCAAATGATCTCTCAGTCATACCAGCCCTATCTTCTAGGACTCTTTGGGAAGAATCTCTGGTTCTCACCTTCTTGCTATCACCCCTTTAATCATTTCAATGCCGTTTGGTGACATCCTGAAGACTACATCTCCAGTAAGAAGAGTGATACCCTGTTCCTGTAAAACTAATATAGTTTATACTAGAAGCGGACTATATAGCCAAAGAGAATTGCTGCTATCTGCTGGTATAATCCAGCCTGGAGCAGAGGCAAGCATATCATCTAAATCCTGTTTCTAGCAGGGCTTATTTAACCAACCAACTACATAGATGTCAGTAATCTCTTCTTTTTCTTGGTAGCCTGCTGTGGGATATTAGAAAAGTGGGTGAGGAAGGGCTTTCTTGCTTCTGTCATTTCTCTTATAGCTGTGAGGTGAGAGAAGAACAGAAACTGCCATAGGAAAGAAAGCAGAAAAAAAAATCTTCAATAAAACATTGAGTAAAGTATGGAACAGCAAAACAAGACAAATTACATACACAAACAGGTCAAGGTCTAAAGAAAAGGGAGACATCTATTTTTCCAGTGTCTGTCCAGCAGCCACAATAATCTTTTCATGCTATTCCATAGGAAGATACTGCTCACAAGCTCCTTCCTACCTTTCCCATTCTAGGTTCGCCAACCAGTGCTCTGAATTCGAGGTTGTTCTGAGCATAGCTTCTAAGGTGAGCACAGACATGATCCAGCTGTTTTCTCCAGTAGCCTGGTAAGAGAGAATTAAGCAGGAGAAAAATCTCTAAAACAGTGCTTAACATTTCTTCCAGTCATGATTGATGATTTAAAAGATAGCATATTTTCACTGAGACAAAAAAAAATTATGTTTTTTTTTCTTTAGAAAATTCATCTGATCAAGAAAATGAGAAGCAAGTTATACCCTAAAAAAAGGTGATATACTCTCTTATCCATAGGTCAAATTCATTTTTAGGGCACCTCTGTTCACAACAAAATCATGTCTCAGAATTGTCCTTGAGGATCAAAACTGCCTCTATGTGAAGAAGAATCTCACAATATTCCAGATCATAAAAAGAAAAAAAACCCCTAAAATATCAAAACTAAGCAATTGTGCATTATTGAACTGATTTTTAGTTGATTTGAAATCACTGACAGGTAACAATAAGTTAAATCTGAAAACTGCAGACATAGTAACAGCATTCTGGTCTGTGTAAATTGTTCCCCAAATATATGCCTTTCAATTATATACAGCCGAGCATATTAAAAGCATAAGCATTCCTGCTCTTTTGTCTGTCAGGATCTCTGTGAGAGTCAGCATTCCTTTATGCTGGTGAAGGGTGTGAAACACGAGGGGCTGAATGCGCCTGGGTTAGAAACTCATCTTAAGCCATTTAGACTTTTGCAGCTCCTGTCCAAGTATTTACGAAGCAACATTCTGTTTTCATCAGAGAAGAAAACAAAAAGATTTGTTCTCATTCTTAAGTGATTGTTATCAGGATCTGGCTAATTTTGGTTTTGAGCATAGATATGGAAAGTACAGAGTATGATTTAGTTTGTTGTAAATAAATTGTGTAGGCTTGGTAACCTCCTTTAACTTACACAATGAATTTACTCTGACCTTATCCTTCTTTTCATGTTAAGTGAAGCTCAAAAGAGTGAAAAGAAGCCAAGTCAGAAGAAAAGTGCTGCTCTGACTTTTATAAGAGAAGGCAAGTGCACAAGGAGTTTTGTGCTTGGAGGACTCTTCCAAGATCAAACTGGTAGAAATTATGACAAACTAAACCAGCAAGTCTCATTTGTTAAGCAGCTTAAAAGGAATATAAAAATAAATATATAACAATATAAATTGTTCCCTGCCATGGTCTCACATGCAAAACTGAATACAAGTTGAAAACAGTAATTAAAAAATCCAAGCTAGACTAATACTTGGTGAGTGATCCCCCCCAGAGAAGTCAGTATTATTTGCAATAAACTGGTTCATAACTAGCCTAAATCCCCAGATTTTACATAAAAAAATATCCATATGGCCAGGAACACATACTTGCATGTTTGATGTTTTATTATATCTAAAAGGATTTTTGGCAGCACTTATGGAATACTTGATTTCATGCTGTCAATAGTCGATTACACCTCTATCACACTGATTTACTGTTTGTTACAGTAGAAAATGGGAGGCTTCTTTGTAAAGTTTACCTGGTAAATGACTTGACTCCTGTTCAAAACAGACTAAAAGTAGAACAAAAGAAGAAATACAGTACACACTACAGGATTAGTGTTTTGGTACTGGTGTTATTTTCCCCTGTCCTGACTGTTTTGTTTTTTTAATCTTCACAAAAGAAAAGAAGGTTAGTTAATGGCTGATATGGTCAAGAAATAATTTAAAAAAACCCCACCTTTATGTAACCACTTGTATTTAAAAACTTCAATGTCAAATGTCTGATACTATTTGAATTGAAGAAATAATGGACATATTTGGTATATATAGACAAGATTTTCTTGAGTGATAGTGTATGGTCTTGTTGATACATGTAGTTTCATACAGCTCAGCATTAAGGAAAGGGAGCAGCGTGAAAGAGCTGCCTGTAACAGACATTTATTGATTTATAGAATGAAATATGTTCCTCAGTCCTTGGCAGAGTCTAATGGAGAATACATTACACAATGCAACTTCAACAAAGTTATCTCTGCTAAATGGATAAAAATTAACATAGTTCAAAAGCAGCTCAGAATTTCCTCCCAGCCTTTCCCAGTGAAAGGAGTTCTCACTCACAAATCAAGAGCTGTACTTCTGATACGGAAAAATGAACATTTAGTGTTGCATTTTTTTTTCCTCAGCACTATTATGAGCCAATCCTTTATTGCCTCTGACTAAATTAAGGTCCCTGACATGTTGAGTCAAGTGTTGTATTTCCTACAGTGATGTCTAAGAGAACACGCCACATTTCAGGGCAAGGGAGTAGCGAAACAGATTTCCCTAGTGATAATGTTAAAAATAAGAGTGCATCATGTGGATATTTATAAACAGAGTCAAACCAGGAATTTCTAACATTCATTAGCAACTGTTTCTACCCAATAGATAAATTATTCTGATAATAGCCTGAGGGGTTGACTCTCTGATTGTAGAAAAGAGCTAGAGATGGGAAAGTGGATCAAAAAAGTAACTGCTCCTCCAAGCCATTTGATGCTGTAGTGATTTAAAATTAACTTTCTCTGGACTGCACAGCTGGACTTCCCTGTGAGATTAAAGATAATTTGCCAATTGGGCCACTTACTAGGTCCCTAATTAATACTGATGGACTGCCTTTGAGAGTTTGGGATCCAGAAAGCTGAAGCTGATCTTTTCCCATGATAGTAAAACTAAAATCTCTAAAAAATTGCAAACTTTTCAATGACAGCAGTCAAGTGTTCCACAAAGAACTAACTGATCAAACCAGGGACTGTGAAACAAAGTAACCTGCAGTACTGACACAGTAGTTTGCACATGGACAGTCTCTGCAGCCAGCAATGTAGATGTACTGATACTTTTGAGGGGCTGGAAGATGGGGCTGACAAGCTCTCAAGGTTTCTACCAACCCTATTTCTTGTAATCCCGTAAAGAATCCCTTTCTTTAGTTTCTTTTGCTTCTGAAACTTCTATAATTTATTCCACAACAGCACTCCAAACAAGTTCCTCACATAGACAAGCCTCATTATATGTTTTAAGAGTCCTGTGTCTCAGTTTTAACAACACCCACAGCAGGTGCTATCGCAGATCTCACTGAACCTCACATTGCCAGCGGTGGGGAGGGCGTTGGGAGGTGGGGTGCTTCTTCAGTGGTTTCCAATTCCCCTGATCTTGTAGGATCTGAGGAAATCAATCTGCTAGCAAATCAGTAAGGCTGTACAGGGGTCAGTAACCAAAATTTTGATATTGCCAATAGCCTTTCTTTTAGCTGTTGATGGAGATCACTGATTGGATTCTAAGGCGTTTACAAGCCATTGGTGGGAAGACAGACTTGTAAAGATGTAGATCAGTCTCCTACTGATGGCACATTCCACAGACTATAATCTTTTCATGACAAAGCAAGGTTCTACATTGCAGCTTTGTTTAGAAAACATAAAATCAAAACTCCTAACCTTTTCCAGGACTAACGGCTGTCAGGAGAGGCTTATGATCACTCATCTTTTCCAGCTTTTCTTTTTCTGAAATCAGCTCAAGCTCCTTCTTTTCCAACAGTTTGCTAGATGGGTAAAAAAGTCCAGTGGTTTGGGTTCCTTTGTCTTCTCTTTCTTTTAGTTCCGCTCTTGATTTGGGCAAGGAAAAAGGAAGAGGCTGCCAGGCAACTTGAGCTCGAAATCGTTTAGCCTGTGGAGGGAAAGGAAAAGTGTAAGTGATACAATTAGATATAATTAAATGGCTTACAAGCAGAAATTAACTAGAACAGTACACAAGATTGTAAAGGAGTGAAAAAGCTAGCAGGAAGAATCATTAGCAATTCTTGATTTTAATTGCCAGTCTGTAACAATGATGCAACTTATCACAAATATTCAAGCAAAAGCAAAGCTCTTCACGGTTGCCAGCAGTATGACATATATGCTTTTGCAAGACAAAAGCTGGCCGTGTTAAACATTACAGTCTTTCTTAAAACAAGAGTTTTAAAAACACTACATGAACAAATACCTTCTATCAGCAGGACACAAATAATTCACAAGTAACAAGATAAAAGGACTTAAAGAGCTAAGCCTTTTGAAAAGCTGATTGCTTCTCACTTTGCTATTTCGAGTAAGGCTGGATTAAGGCCTTTGGCTAAGGCCACCTTTCAGCACAAAGCAGTTCTCAGAATAAACATATCCTCGGTTTTGCCCTCAGCATGCTCACAGACCACAACGTTGTCTCCAAGAGGAAATGAACGGAGTTGTGCCGCTCTGTACCTGCAGTGGGCTAGATTTTTAGCTGTTTCAGACCTGGCTTTGTAATACTGTGTGTCTTACCTCAGAAAAACCCAGCGTGTCCCCAGCATCCATGAGACTGCCTCTCTGAGAACCTGACCTTGATGGGGGCTCTATGTAAACACCACAGGACCCACAGAAGCGAGCGTATGGATGGTTGCTCGTACCACACTTGAAACAAGTAAAGTAGGATGGAGGAGGTCCAGGCTGGAAAGTTCAGTACAGAAAACATATGAGGCATGGGTTCAGGAATGATAAAAGCAGTGGCATGAATTAAAAAAAAAGGAAGTAAACTAGTGCTACCTAAAGCTACTAGATTAGAAATACTAACCAGGATACCAGATTGTTAACACACTGGCAGATGCAAGACAGTAAATCTTCAGACATCTCAGCACTTTTTCAGTGAAGGCAAACACTTTTCAGACAGATCTAGCTTTATGGTATATTATTTTTTTAACTTTATTATACTTTCAGAAACACTTATTTTCTTTGGCAAAGCCCTGTAATTACTAGTCTGGTGCTCTGACACTGAATATTGACTGCAGTTCTTTTCAGTTTAATTCTAACAGCACCCCCACCCCCCAAGTCCCCTGGTACAGTACAGCACCAATAATTAAGTATGCATATAGGGGACTGTTTCAAATTTTATGTGAACTCAGCTCACAGAAAAAATAAAACCAAAACCAATTCTCCTTGAGTGTGATCTTAGATTGAAAAACTATACCTATAAAAATATATGTCAGGGGTAATTGTTTACCCTGACTGTACCACTCAAAAGCTCTACTGAGCAGCAGTGAGGTACTTGTCTTCACTGAAATTATTGAGGCCTTCAGTCAAAAAAATTGCATGCATCATCTCATCTCTGGTAATTGTCTGTATAGGTGATCATAGCCCACGGGAGATATGGGAAAACTTGCATTTGGTTAGGCTATACTTTAACCTTTGATGGATATGTTACTTTGGCAGAGTATACAGCTATTGCATCTCAGCTGATGCTTATTGACCCATGGTAATTTGTTTAAATCTCTAAACCCTTAAGTCACTGACTGATGTGGGATCAGGATGTCATCTAAGCCTTTCATTTTTCTTTACATAATCCTATGTGCTCTAAGCAAGTATTTTGATAATAATCATAGCATCATAGAATGTTTAGGTTGGAAAAGACCTTTAAGATCATCAAGTCCAACCATTAACCCAGCACTGCCAAGCCCACCACTAACCTGTGTCCCTGAGCACCACATCTACAGGTCTTTTAAATCCCCCAGGGATGGTGACTCAACCACCTCTCTGGGCAGCCTCTTCCAGGGCTTGACAATCCTTTCAGTGAAGAATTTTTTCCTAACATCCAATCTAAACCTCCCTTGGCACAACTTAAGGCCATTTCCTCTTGTTCTGTTGCTTGTTATTTGGGAGGGGAGACCGATCCCCGCCCCTGCCCACAGCCCTGTCAGGCAGCTGCAGAGAGGGATCAGGTCCCCCTGAGCCCCCTCCTCTCCAGGCTGAGCACCCCCAGCTCTCCCAGCTGCTCCCCCT
>JAVJGJ010000032.1:32568734-32580899 GCA_035590215.1 Microhierax caerulescens | reverse complement strand
GCCCCCCCTGCAGAGCCCCCTGCCCCCCGGCAGGGCATCACTGTCCCCAGCCTGGTGCCACCTGCACACTGACTGAGGGAGCGCTCCATCCCCTCGCCCAGAGCATCGATACGGACACTAACCAGGGCTGGCCCCAGCACGGAGCACAGGGGACACCACCTGTGACTGGTTGCAAACTGGAGTTAAATCCATTCCCCACCACTCCTTGGGCCTGGCCGCCCAGCCAGCTTTTTACCCAGCGAAGAGTGTGCCCATCCCAGCCATGAGCAGCCGGTTTCTCCGGGAGATGCTGTGGGAGATGGTGTCAAAGGCTTTACTGAGGTCTGACGCCATCCACAGCCTTTCCCACATCCACTAGGTGGGTCATCTTGGCATAGAAGGAGATCAGGTTCGTCAGGCAGGACCTGCCTTTCCTAAACCCATATAACAAGCTGTGTACTAACTGAGAAGAGTTTTGCAAAGAGAAGTTTGAAATTGCTGCAGGTCACAGATGAGTAAAAACAGATTTTTCAACACAAATGGCAAAAGCACGTGCCTTGGCTCCACACCAGTCACAGAAACGGGCATCACATCGGTTAACGCGGCTGCATTTTGAGCACGAAATTGTCTTCCTTTGCTGGCTGTGATAAGGTGGGGGAGCGTCTCCTCCAAACCTGGGCTAATAAAACAAAACAAGCATTAGGGAGAAAATACTTTTTATGAGGAAAAGTTCACAAGCCAAATAAAGGGAAAGAGGAAAACAAGCCACATGGACAACGTAAAGTAATATTCAGCCTAAAAGAATTACTTTAACTTACAATAAGCAACAGACTGACTTGGATCAAACCTGTAATTTTTTTCATTACAAAACCACAGTAAAATGTGTCATTAATTAATTTTTAAATATTTTTAGCAGAACTAGAGGAACAAAAAATGTATTCCCTTATCAATGGTGTCCTTTTACACTGAGTATTTATTAATATGGCCCCATGTATCAATACACTTCAAGCTAAGGGGGAGGTTTCTCTGCTGATAAACTTATATTTTCAAATCCAAAGCACAACAGCTATTTTGATTTGTACCTTTCTTTGTAGTAGTATGGCAGGGAGAATGTATTCAGATAATGAATTTTCTTTCAGTTCAGTATTTGCTACATAAATATTTTTTCCATCTTTTTACCTCATACAAGTTATGTATTACCTAGCTTTCCTACTAAAATTAACTTATATGGGTGTATGAAAAAGAAAACAGGGTTTTTTTTCCACTGAAACTTCTAGTGGTTGAGTATAGAGCCTAGTTAGGATGAATAGGTCTCAAAAATGTTTTGCTATGTTTGGCCTGAGGGCTTATGCAGTTTATTTTCTCTGCAAGTCAGCAATATGGATAAGGAACAGAACCCAAGGAAAATTATTTTGATTACAGACACCACAACAGCACATAAGCAAACACAAAATAGACCTATTTTCATCTGTGGCTGGCACTGCAGTTTGAGTGATGCATTTGGGGGTTTGTTCAGAAGATAAAATTTACAAAAGCACAAGTCCAAATATGTTCTAAACTAAAATTATTTAATAAGCATTAATAGTAATATCAGCATTATTACTAATTATTAAATATTCAGGAATTACTATTGTCTATCACTAATTAATCAATACTATTAGTAAGTTTTCTGTTTACTATTAATAATTCTTACTAACTTTCTCTGTTAGCTACTACGGGTCTAACCATTCAAATCGTATGCCTAACTACGTATGCAGCTACATATTAATATCTACATTCAGTAAGGCAGCTAAACGTATGATTATCTTAGGTAAGAACAGATTCTTACTGAAAATAACTTTGAAGTGACATCTCAGTGTCTACACAAGAGACCTTTGCCTCTAGTTACTGAGTTTTAGAACTCAGGATGTTGCCATTATAATTAGATTTTATCTTGCAAATCATTCTTCTTCTCTCATTTCTGTATTTATCACAACTCGGAGAAGTGAAATGTACCATCAGGTTTTCATACAAGACTTCTCTTTTCAGGAGTTAAAGGAAAATTCTTCTAAGGAACTAAATGAGCAAGCTAAATGGGGGGTTGAAACAGACAGCAATTTTAGGGGGAACATTTATTGTTGCTTTTCTCATCCCTGTGCAGAGCCACAGCCAAATACAAGCATAGCAGCTGCACGCACGTAGGGGAAGCAGCAAATGGAGATAAGAAAAATAAGGTAAAAAAAAGACTTTATTTTATCTTATCTCCATTATTACAAAATAATTGAATCAACGAGAATGATCTTGCTGACGTATATACTCAAGTTTTCTTTTGCAATTGAAAACAATCTGAACACGAACAAGGCTCCCTTGGACTCAAGACTACCCACTTTCTAAGAGCCTTCTGAGCTTTCATAATGGCATTTGCAATCCTGACTTCCATAGGAGAAGCTTGAAGGTATACAAAACATTTATTTTTAGCTAGACTTTTGTGATGGCAAATTTGTGGTAGTACTGGGCTTGAATATGGCACAAGGGAGGGAATCTCTGCTTTTGCAGCATAGGGACACAGGGATATGACTTGTTTCCCAGAGAAGAAGAATGTTATGCTTTGATTTGATTAACCCTAGTGTGATTGAAGCAAGAAGCCTTACCGTCTGTATTTCAGGCAGTTTGCTTTCACAAGTCACACAGTATTTATGGTGAAGAGGATTTCCTGTGCCACACACCTGACAAATTACTTTGCCCTTTTAAACAGAGAAAGAAAATATTTTACATAGTATTTGAAAACTGTGAACTTGATCTTACAAAATGCTGTGCTTATTCAGCCCTGCAGACAGATGAGATCCTTCCTTTTCAGACTTTAGCTAGGCCATATTGCCTATGTATCTTGGTGACAATTTTTGTTATACTATGGTACAGTTTCCTCAGGAAATCCAGCATCAATACCTCCAGTATATACTATTGTCAGTTTCCTCGGTCACTGCACTCACACTAAACAGATAGTCCAGTATCTCAAAGGATAATAATGATAATAATAAACCGTGAGGGTGCCCTAAAAGTCCTTAATACAGTCACTATTAACAAGCAAGTTTCCACCAGAGCTAAGAATAATGAGTCTAATATTTTGATTGTTGCCATCAAATAGTTCAGGTCTGCCTTTGCACCTATATCAGGGCTGCCATAAAACATTAGATCTGCACCAATGTCTATAATCTTCTTTGACACCAAGCTGGTAACTGCCTCAGATTATGCATCTCTGTTGTTACCTGGTAGTCTTCAGCCAGAAATTTCCATTCATCATCCATTTATTTCCACAACTGTTCCCTTGCAATTATCACAGCATCACACAGAATGACTGAGGGGAAGGGCCCTCTGGGTTCACCTGGTCCAGCCCTTCTGCTCAAGCAGGGTCACCTCCAGCAGGTTGCCCAGGACCACGTCGAGATGCTTTTGAATATCTCTAAGGAAGGAGAATCTACAACCTCTCTGGGCAACCTGTGCAGGTGCTTAATCACCCTCACAGTACAAAAGTATTTCCTGATGTTCAGATGGAACCTCCTGTGTTTCAGTTTGTGCTGGTTGCCTCTGGTCCTGTCACTGGGCACCACCAAAAAGAGCCTGGCTCTGTCTTCTTTGCACCCTCCCTTCAGGTATTTATACACATTGATGAGATCATCTCTGAATGTTCTTTTCTGTAGGCTAAACAGTCCCAGCTCTCTCAGTCTTTCCTCCAGATGTTTAAATGTTCCTTATCATCCTCATCACCCAAGGTCCTTTGCTTGTCAGCCCTGTCATACATCAATTCCTCACAGGGCTGCTCTTAACCTTTCCTCCCCTGTCGTTTCTACTTCAAAACCCTTCTTACTAGTCCAGCGCTCCTGTGAGGTGGATCCCATCTCACCTACGGAAATGTTGATTTCATCTTCCATCACAGAAACCAAAACCTTGTTGCAGACACTAGCTCTGCAACCAATAGTGGATTGCCAATAGAGAACCAACAGCATCAGTCCTCACCTCCTCACACCCTTTCTCCTGACTGGGAGGATCAAGAAGGGCCCCTACTCGGGTCCCCATACCCCCGGGTAGGGAGTATTTTGGAGGACAAATGTTGTCTAGTTAAGACCACCAGCACTTTTGGATCACTAAGACTGTGCTGTAATGTTTTGGGCACACACCCACTGCCCCAGTCCTGCTAGCCCATCTGTGTGAAGCAAATACAATCAAGTGAGGAAAGCAGAGTGATGAGGAAGTATTTCATAGACTTCAAATGTTTAGTTCAAATATTAAGGCCATAAATCACAAAATCATAGAATATCTCTCTACTGAACACAAGTGCATGCATTCCTGTCATTTATACTTCTACATCATGTGCTCTTCAGCAGACCTTCCCGAGCTTATGAGGTTTACCTTTAATGATTATTTCTACTCAAGGTGTTTTTAAATCCTACTAATTCTTAAAGCTGTCATAATGTAATTATACAAACCCAAGTTGGATCAAAATATTTGCAATGAAGTCATCTGTTAGAAAAATGCATGCCAGGAGGTAAATCACTATTTTGTCATGTTTATTCTCAATTACCTTTACGCAGATGTTGGTTTGGGGCTGCAGCTGTGGAGCTATTGGTGCCTCACATACAATGCAGGTGGGTGTATTCATCGGCACAAGATGTCTGCATTCAAGACATGGGGCCATCTGAATAAAAAAAAACATGACAGCATGTTAAGGGCCATAATGAGATCCTTAAGGTTATCATGAGATTCTCAGTATTTTCCTGGTTGGAGTCTACATCAGCAGCAAAGCCACTGGAAACACAGCAACTGACAGCAACACATACTGATACTGATCCTTAAAGGTCAAAGGCTATCGAAAAAATATGAAGACAACTGGGAAGAGAATGCTTTACTGACTACCAAAAATATGCCAGAAAGTTACCAAGTTAACTTTCAGTAAAATAAATATGCTACTATAAAATGTGTGCAGGTAGTTGAAATCCTCATAACTATGAACCTAATCTAAAAAGGTGGTGAATATTCTCAGTTGCCACTTGAAAAATAGCATTGCCCCAGACAAGACATCTTTTTGATGATAGAGGAAAAAAATGCACCACTGACTTGTTAGATCAGGTTATTATCTCTTGGGAAGAGCTTAGAGAAGACAGTTAACAGGCATAACTGTAAAAATTTGGTGCTCTTACATATGCCCACATATGCCACCATTTAAGGTTTCAAGCATATTAGATGGATCTTCTACAGCTATGACACAAGCACTAGTTACTAACTAACTGCACTAATTAGCTCTGGAATAAGATGCATATACAAGTCCTGAAGATGCAGCAGGTGTTGTTGCAGGATGAGGAGGAACCCAAATTTGGAAATGCTTCCTGACACAGGCAAATAAAATGCAATTTACTTTTTCATTGTTATCCTTATATATGGTAAGCAACTGAAGCAATCTATGGTTAATTTTGCCCATCATTTAAGAATTACATCGGGTCCACTGCTAAAGCTACTGAAGAAAATAAACCAACCAGAACAGAACTTCCCAAATGAAAGAGTGATTAAATAATGGTTTTGCCAGCATAGAATGTGTAATTTGCTGAGGAAGTTGTTTTCTTCAAAGATGATTTGTTGATTGCTACGAGGTTTTGCTGACCTGCGCTCCTTCAGGGGGTGGGAAGCGATGTACTGGCACAGGTGGGATAGAAGATCCACATTCCTGACAGAAGTGAGCCAAGGGGTCAGACAGGCGAGGTGCAGAACAGTGTGCGCATCTGAAAATAACAGCTAGCTGGCTGAGCTTGTTTTGGTATTGCACTGCTACATAATAATGAATAATCTGCAACTTGCTGAGACAGGACTTAGGCCACTGATTTCTCAGTTGTGGTTTCCAAGCTGTGGTGGTCCACATCCATAGCCCTAGCATCCATGATATGAGGTTCTGAATTCTAAACAGCTCTGCAATGCAGAAAGCTCTCTGGGTGCTACAGTTTCATGCTTTCTTCCTCACCATGTGAGGTAAAATCTTCTGACACATAATCTGTGTCAGGCCTCACTGCTGCACCGTGGGGAACCACTGATGTAGAACACATAAGCCTTTCAATACTGATAAGCAGCGATGCTCTGCGAGACTACTCCAGTGAGCAGTTTTCACCTACTGCGGTGAGAGGTGTACTCCAATTTGAAGACAGCTTTTCCTCTGCTCCTACAAGTATTAGGAATTTTTTTTTAAAGGAGATAGACTGTGTACAGTCAAATACAAATAAAACTATAAATAAGAGAAAGAATTCCCAAAGACCTACCTAGATCATATTCTCCAGTTATAAGCCAGTGTCTGTCTTCGCTTTCCTCATTTTAATAGTCCCACAACATTATCAACTCAGTTGCAAAAGGCAATTGCTCAGTTACTTTCCAAGGACAAATATGTTAAAAGGAGAAGCCACTTACTTGAGAAAATATGTTTCCCTCTGGATCCTTGATGCCTGTGTGCTTGCTAAGCTTTTCCGCCTAGTCACTGCAGAAGAACTAGCAAACTGAAAAAAAGGTAATTCTTTAGTCTTAGAAAGTGAGTATTTGCAAAATGCATTTATATATATGCTTGCTACCCTTATGATCAGCAAAATCAGCTGAAGATGGTATTTGAGACAAACTGCACTGAAATGCATTGCTTTAAGGAATATCTACTACACTTGATTCCCCCATTAGCTGCATCACGGACCCACAGCTTCTTCCAACAATATCTCTCTATTTACTTCCAAGACAGCATTACTGAATTAGTTAAGTTTTAAATATCAACTTGCCAACATATAGTAATAAGTATTCATTAATTGCAGATTCAGTAATGTATTAGAAGAGAATTAGTAAGAATGCAGGCATTGTTAATTTGCATTTCCTGGTTTTGTCGTTACTGTTAAGTATACACTGCTTTGGGCATTCCTATTCTAGTCTGTCATTAGCAGTAAATTTAAATTAACAGTATATAATACAGCCAAAGGCATTCATTTCTGAAAGATTATATAAGAATGATCATAAATCTTCACCTCTTTATTTTTTTAGAGCTCAGTTGTGATGACAGCCTTTTACAGTTTTCTTCACACCCCTTCGCTTACCTGTAATGACTCTGTTGGTAGTGCTGAGGTGGATTCCTCTCCGTACTCTCTTGTTTCCAAATGACTGACAAGGAGCTGTTGTCCTTTTAGGGACCTGTGAGCAGCCTTTCTTTCTGTTTCCCAGTCTGAAATTACAATCTTGTTATTCCATTGTCATTCACTCCATGCAGTTAATGTATATCTTAACGTGAATATCACATAGTCGCGCTTTAAATTCCAATAGCTAAGCGTATTCAGACATGTATTTGACATCCATATTTTGGGTTCAAATAAACTGCGTGGAATTACAGGAAATTAGACTAGAAGAAACATCACTCCTCTCTGAAAGTGCTTACTTTTGTATTTTTCTCTATTTATGGTTTCCTTCCTTCCTGCTCAACAACCCCCAACTCCTAAGACTAAATTAATGTCTAAACATCAATACAACTCCCTCTTCTTAAAACGGTCCCATTGCCATTACCATGAAATAGCAGGCTTTATCTATAGAGAAAATCTGGGTCAAGCTTTCATTTGTGCTTTGTGTTATTTATTTTGGAACCTTACTGCACGAAAACATCAGTAAAGCACTCCATAAAGGATTTGCAATCCCATCAGTTTAACAGCATTTTCTGGCACAAAGGGAAATACAGACTGGGCCTTGTTCTGTTGCTGAGAAATTAATGACATTTTAATATGTTTTAAAGGGGTAATGTGAAATGTATGGAAAGTAATTTTTGTTCTCTATTTGCCATGTTGAGCAATTCCCAGAGGATTTTCTGTCTTCTGAGATGGTTTAAAAATTACCCATATTTTACCAGTGATATAAGAAGAAAGCTTTACACTATTTTCAGCTAAGACAGAATTGTATTTCAGTTTTATGAACTGAACCTTAAACTACACCTTGAAAATTTTGGGGTGCTTCACTCCAGGCAGGCTTGACTTCCACATGCACTCCATTCTTCTTTGGTTTTGTGGCAAACATTCCAGCTTCCTTCTCCTGAAAAGTAACTCCATTTGTATTCCAAATGAAATTCTTGATTTTGCTCTAATCTTCTCTTGCTATGGTTATTTGTTAAGATTTTTAAAGTATGTTTAAGGTATTTATCTTAGATGTAAACATTTGAGTATCTTAAATTATAAATGTATTTTAAAAATGTTTGTCCTGAATTGGCATAAAAGACCAGTGGAAAAAAGAAATAAAAAATGTGTCCCCTTGAAATTTTAATATTACAAAAAGGACTAAGGCAGCAAATATGGGCAAACAGAGAAAATAAAATATCTTAAAAGTACAGGCAGTCTAAGTTTATTCTCTAAGTAATATCATACTCACACAAGAGGTTACAATTGTTAAAACTTACCTTTGTGGCACTATCTTTTAGGAAATTCTTGTCATTGTCTTCAACAGAGAAAAGGATGTTTGGTTGCTTGTATTCTACCAGAAACACCTTTGTTACAACTGTACTCTCCCTGCAGTCCCTGAAAATCAACGTTCACAAAGCTATATATGTGCCACAAACCCATGAGCAGCAACAAGCAAATCACTGATGGACACGGCTCTTTTGCTGGAACATCTCTTCCAAGCTCGCAAGTCATTATTACAGTTGGTAAGAATAATCCTGGGCAACACTCTCAGGAACTACTGCTTTGGTTTGGTTTGTTTTTTTCCAAGTTTAAAATATGCATGATAAAAAGTTACCAATAAAATACAGAGATACTTTAATCCCTCAACAACTTTTACATGTAAAACTCTTGATATTCCTGTGTCTGCTTTCTGGAGTAACTAGTGTTTGCCAGCATTGCAGAAAATAGAGGAAAGCGATACTCTTCTTCCATACATAATACCATATTCCTTTTCCTAGTCAAAGGAATTGACCTGGACTAGGCTAGCATGCTATTTATTTGATAAAACAACTGCCATTCTCTACTATTTATTAAAATACAGCAGTAACATTGAATTTGCTGTAAATGTCCAAACCATGCACTTAGGATTTATTGTCGTTCTAGAGCATCTATTTAGCACACCTGAAAATATCTAAATAAAAAACATACTGGAAACAACTATTAATCTAGGTGGTGGTATCAGAAAACATATATAGGCCCAGGTTTTGCATGTCCCTGCACAGGGAATATAATGGTGTTACATTCCAGAGTGGACACAAGCAAAGGCTACCTGTAGGTACTAACAGCAGGGAACAGCAAGCCCAAATCCCCAGCTGGAGTGGAAGTTTCTGCTCCCTTGGAAATATAAAACAATGCAACAGGGTACAGACAGAGTTTATGCGTCCTCTCTGTCTCTAAGCATGAAGTTAGTTTGGAGAAAGTCAGTTGTTGTGCAAAATCCAGTTTTCTTTCTGTGTATTTTTACTTTACTCTTGCTCACACAACATTGTACTTAAGCTCTTGAGGTTTAGCATTCTGTGCTCCTCTGGGAGAAACTAAGCAAATTCCTGGGACGACCAGCTTCTGTAAATTGCTGAATTTATTGCAGTGGGATGACCCCAGGAAACAACATACCAGTTCCTCTGGCATTTCTGATGATCACGCTCAAAAGGATGTGCTCTAAGTATAGTATATTTTACTAGTTTCTCACCCACAGCCTCTACAGACCATTGGCCTACATCCACAGCCCAGGAGATAAACATCCAAGAGCTAGTCCAACCTCACAAACACTTAATGGATAAAAAGTGCTAGGAGAAAGTGAAGTCAATATAACCCATGAAGATCACTTGATTGCAACCTGGTTGGGGCAAGGGGTGTCACTCATTTGCGAGGTACAGAGTGCTTTAAACAACAGGGCTCCAAGTCGTCACGGGGATATCTGTCCCTTGCCAAAATACAACTGAAATAAAGAGGATCCTTACTTTGTAACTGCCAGTGCCTTGACCATTACTTTCCCAACTGGTAACATGATAGGACCTTTATACTTAAAAGTGTTATGCTCTCCATAGCCAGGTTTCCTGATGAGTTCTGGTTTACTTCCATCTAAAGTGTAATAAATAGAGACCTCAGGTGTATCTGAAAGACACAGAGGAAGTAATTAGCAGAACTGTATTCAACCTGTGATAAACAAGCTCTGTGCCTCAAAGTACTCACTACTGTGCTTGATTTTTCTCACATAAACAAAACAAAGCAGTTTCATAAATGACTGAGTGTTTGGGAACAAAACTGTTTCTCCCATGAAAAATTAATTACCAACAAATGCAATTTCATTATAAGCAATATTCCTCTTCATAAAGTACCTGTGCATTGTTTTTGTAGGAAAACATTGAAATAGCTTGTGCATTCTAATGACAGAAAAGGTATTTTCTCCCACGGTGAAAGGTGACATTTCAAAACTTGTAAGGCAAGCCTTTGGGGTGAGCCTGGCACATGATACTTGCAAGCATTGGTTTTGCAGTCAAAGCAAAATGCAACAGCTTAAGAGCTTGATCTTGGAAGCAATTCAGACTGCTAATTGCAGACATATAACTCATAAGTCAATAGTATTTTTTGACCGCATAAAATTAAGTGCAAGTATATTTGGTATATCAAAACATGTTGGTTAGTTTTATAAGTTTCTTAATGAAATTTGCACTCATGAAAATCCTAATTAAAAGCAAACAAAAGTACAGAGGCTAAAAGTTTCAGATAAACGCATAAGAAAAGGTTTTACATAGAGTCAAAGCTCTTATTCATACCTGATTTTATTTCTACAGGAGTATTTGTGTCTATTTCATGTTTAGCCTTCCCTGGGAGAGGGATTCGAAGTGGTATGACCTGAGGAACTGAGACAGAGCCAGCTGTCATTTCTCTCCGCAGTGATCTTTAAAAAAGAAAAACAAAAAGGCAGCCAATAACTTTTCTAAACAGAAGAATGCATTGAGAAATTAGGTTTTTTAATGTGATCCCTTGTCTTTCGTTAAATGAGAGAACACTAGTTTCTTTAAACTGTTAGTTCTCAATATTTGCACAATTTTCACACTAAAAAGGAGCAGGATCCCAAAAACCACCACACTTCTGACTTATTCTCCTGTTTCAGAACTGCGGACAAAGCTTGAGATGAGCACTGCCGCTTTCATTTCAGTTTGGTCTTCCTTGCTCAAGTCTGGTTTCCATGTGGTCACGTGGAACGGCTTTAGCAACACAGGTCAGTGATAGATGTCAGGAGTGGGTAACAATGAAGCATCTCTGCCCTCGTCACGGCAGACATGGAACCAGCCTCTTGTTTCACTGTGGCCAGCTGAACATGTACAAGCCGTCCTGAAAAGGGCTGAGGCAAGACAGCGATTGCTTAAGCTTTTCTCTGCTATCGGATGCATTAAGAATGTACCTTACAGGTGCCAACCATGATTTCTCAGAATTTACATAGTCATTATCATGTCAGGCAACTGAAGAATGAAAAACTGCGTGTGGATGCAATAATGTTTTACAATACAAAACTGTACCCCAGATCTTGGGAATTGATACTCAGGGCCAGGAAACATGTCTACACTAGAAGCATTTGGTTTCGTAACCAACCCTTCAATCCTCCAGAGACGTCTCTGAGGCTGCTCGTCAAGGCAGACACTAATGAATCAGCACAGGAGGTGTTTGTCAGTCCACGCTCTCGCTGGGGCTGCGCTGAGGTAAGCCATGCTGCCTGCAGCTGCCCATCTCCGTGGCTGGGCCACACGAAGCAGCGGTTATGTCCGAGACGCAAGGACGGGTGGATCAGATCTTCACCCGACGCGAGGAAGCAGAGTACTTGTCCTCAGGGATCCGCCTGTCCTTGGCACACCTGGATCAAAAGCACAGTGCCCCGTCTCAGCCCTCCGGGAGCCTGGCACTGGTGGGACATGTGTGCCAGTGGGCTCCATCCCTGCCCGGCCCGCTCCCGCCCTCGGGGCACAGCCCGGCTGTGCAGCCCCTGCCCCACCACCCTACCCGCCCCCACCGCCCCCTCAGCACCCGCTCCCACCGCCCTGCCGCCCCACTCGATCCCAGCCACAGCCCTGCCTGCCCGCTTGATCCCTGCTGCTGAGGCCCTTGCCCACCCCACTCGATCCCTGCTGCTGAGGCGCTTGCCCACCCCACCAGATCCCACCCCACTCGATCCCTGCTGCTGAGGCGCTTGCCCACCCCACCAGATCCCACCCCACTCGAT
>JAVJGJ010000032.1:32557653-32568254 GCA_035590215.1 Microhierax caerulescens | reverse complement strand
GTGGGGGTCTGAGGCGGGGGGGACAGTGCCGCGAAGGGGCCGGGGGGGCTGCCCTGGCCGGAGGGGGGCCGGCGGGCCCCGGGGGCGGTCAGGAAGCCGGTGCCGAGGGGTCGCTCGCTGCTGGGGGCACGGTGTGTTTCGGGCGGGGTGGGGAGGTGCTGTGGCGGTGGGGGATGGGCCCAGGTTACCTTCGCCTGCCCTGCTGTGCCTCTGTGCTTGGAAAGGGGAAGCGTGGCTTTTCTGCGTGAAATATTTTTTTTTTCCTAAAAGGTAATTTCGTCGGTATTTGCGTTTTCTGACTAGCTGGCAATTCCTTCCCGTCAGAACCTGTTGTGTGATGAAACTGTACAGGGAGCTCTCAACCCATGTTGCTGATAATGGGAGCGACGTAAATGGGAGCGCTGTGCTGAGGTGTTCGCAGAGCGCGGGTAGACAGAGTCTGTCCAGCAGCTGCAGCAGAATGTTTGTCAGCACAGGGAGCAGACGCCAAGTTCCCTCGACAGATATGACCAAGAAGCAGTTCATGGGTGCTTTTCCCCTGAGTCCTTTTTCCTCTTTTCCGTTCTGACTAATACTGTTTGGATTTGGTTGTGGATGCAACGGAACATGATCTTAAACTTGTTTTTCTCCTGCCCCAGGATTATTGAGCTGTGTCATCAGTTCCCTCACGGTATCACAGACCAGGTGATTCAAAATGACATGCCTCACATGGAAGCCCAGCAGCGAGCCATGGCGATCAACAGGCTGCTCTCGATGGTAGGATGATCCCACCTTCCTTGTGTTACTTCAGCCAACCTGGAGCACTCTTTGTACACCCAGTCTGCATGGTACCAACTTGTTGGGCAGAGCTGGCAAATTAATCCCTTTGGATTTAGCAGCATTTGCCGTAATGTGCAGTTACCGTAATTTACTTTTGGTTGCCATAAGCACTCAGGATTGCCAAAGCCAGCTAAAGCGTTTCTCAACTTACTCTTTCCATTCTGTAGCACAAAGTTAACGTGAATGTGTACATTCACGTGGATCTCTAGATGGGGAAGTTACCACCACTGAGAAGTGCCACGTTTGTTATTTTGATGTGTCTAGAGTTCTTTGGTCTTCTTTTCTATGGTTTATTACTTTGTAAAGCAGAATGTGATACAGTGCTCTAATGCAACAGTATGATGCGAGTGTAGTTGCAGTGGTTCAGCAGGTGAAAAGGTGGCGATAACAGGTGATAACCGCAAGGCCCATTAATGATGGGGAATTAATTAGCTAGAGATAAAAGAATGGATCTTAGCTCATGCTCTTGTATGTGGAGCTCTTGTCCAAGCCCCTCACAAAACTCCAAGGTTGTGGATTAATAAGCAGATGAAACATCTCAATATTTTTGCATCTTCTGTAACTTTCCTGCATCTCACTGGGCATTTCCCTTTACTGTATCAGGAGTCAGCCTAAGACAGGAGTGAGGACGACAGTCAACTACTTCTGCAGTGTGTTCAGGAACAGATAGTAGCTGTTCAGTCTTGTTGGTTCAGTATGGCATAAAGTTGAGTATCAGCTAAATGTTTGAGGTCTTTAAAGATCAAGATACCTTTCAGTTCCATAGCTAGCCACGTTGTGGATGTGTGAAGTCAGGAAATAAAGCAGACTAAGTGGTAGAGTCAAGAGAGCTCTGTTGAAAAGAGGGGTACTTGCTTTCTCAGGTAGAAGGATGTTGGAAAGTATCATTTATTTATTTTTTACTAACTGAAACTTCTTAGCTTGGACCGTAGTAGGTGGCACTGGAAGTAATCTAATCTCTCTTTTTGGTCTTCTTGTTCTCTATGTGAGGTTTATCAGTACATTGGATGTGACCTTGTATGCTTGATAACTTTTAAAAGGGCTGGCCAGATTTCATAGTGGGACTTCAAAGATAGTTAAGTCTCTAGAATTTTAAAATAGATGTGTTGGAGCGTGTGTAGAGACCTAGTAAGTACCTGAAACATGGGGGAAAAACTGCAGTGAGAGCTCAGCCTTAATAGGCATCAGGTACTTCAGCTGAGATCAGCTGCAAGTACTTCATCTGTAGAAAAGTGTTGAAGGGAGTCAGCCTGAGGTGTGAGCTTCAATCAGCCACGTAGTGCAAATCTATAAGAAACAAGGCTGTAACTATGGGGTAAGTATTAGCTGGCAATGAAGGAGTAAATGTTAGTTAATGCTGTTATACACAGTTATGCTCCTGGGCTTGTCTAATTGTTTGCCCCTTCAAAATAGGAAATAAGGATTTTCCCAGCCTAGATATACATCAAGGGCAGAACAAATGTTTTCTCTGTGAGAGAGAGGTGCCAGTAACTTGCCTCTGAGAGGCACTGCCTACCCTGGTTGGCAGTTTTCCAGTTAGTAAAAAAGAGAGAAATTTCGCTACTGAAACTCAGAATTGTTCAAAGCTTGCGTGGTGGAGCTCCACTGTTATTTCTGTGTAGCCATGCAAGTCAGTGTTTTGGTGGAAAATGAGAGCAAAGTATACAAGAAATTGATGTCCCTCGTACAATGTGAAAATTAGGAGAAATAATTGGACGTGCAAAGGTGTTGTGGGAAGGGGCAGGAACGTTTTTTGTTATTTTTTATAGACGATGATAAGTGGATACTCGTCAGGGGAAAAAAGTATCCTCAAGGGTATTATTGTTTCCCATGGTTAGAAATGTTAGTTTTCCCTTCTCATTATTCAGTTGACATGAAATAAGGTCTTTATTTTAGAAGTTTAAAAAATCCTGGCAATGTTCTGAAACAAGCTATTTGAAGGAAAGTAAACTTACGGTGCCCATCTCTCCTAGGGGCAACTGGACCTCCTCAGGAGCAATGCAGGTCTCCTGTATAGAATCAAAGAGTCTCAGAATGCCAGGTAAGCCTTGTGTTTGCAGGATAAATATATTTGGAACACAGTCCTGCAACTCATGTGCAGCATTGCTGAGAAGACACCCAGCAATGTAATACGGATTCTGTAACATAACTGCTTGGTTTAGGAGGGTGCACCTAACTCCCCTGAGCTGATCCTGAAAAATCTACTAGGTGTAGTCATTTCTGCTGAACAGAGGGTGCCGTGGGACTGTAGGTCTAACTTCCTAGCAGTTCCCCGTCCAGATGACAGCAAAATGATCTGTACAAACATGTATATGCTCAGGTGAAATCCAGCTGAAGCTTGACCAAACCATCTGCAAACTGTGGTTCTGTGGTCTTGCTCGCTGCTTATGTTACAGGATCAGCACTCACAGCTGTTCCAGGAGGCCACTTGAACTCACGCTCTTTGATTTATTAAAGTGTACCTTCAAACCATGTCTTGTGATGCCTATGTAAATCTGGGTAATGGATGCCCAGACATACTTTGGAAAGAAATACCCTTCAAAATTATCCCCAGTGCAGGTGCGTTATCCTCTCTTTCAGATGCTTTAGAAAAAGATTGCTGAGGTCAGGCTTTCTCAGGCCAGTGAAAAGGCATGTTTTTAGAGTTGGGAGCATGCTACTATCCCTTTGAAGATGATCTGTCTAGAGACAGATTATCCTGAATTATGCTCCGTGCTGTGTTTGACCTTCCACAGTTGTGTGGAAGTACGTGGCTCCAAATTCCTCATTGTTATGGCAAGTTGAGTGACTCCTGCTTAGTCACTTTTCTTTCATACTGTGCTCTTTTCTCTTTACTGTGGCTTCTCACTGGCAAGCGTGTCTTGATCCAGAGAGGTTTAGTGTCATGTATTATATTTGCCTGTGGCTGGCTTATTGTGTAGGTTTTTTTTTTTTCTCTGTTGTGTATTGGTTCTTTTTTTTCCGCAGTACTTGTTTGCAGTTTAAAACAAACGCAACTTCTTTCAAATTTTGGACCTTTCAAAAATCCTGATGTCTGTCTTATTTTACAGTAAAATGAAAGGCTCTGACAATCAAGAGAAGCTGGTTTACCAAATTATAGAAGATGCAGGCAACAAAGGTAGTTTACTTAAATTATAAACTGAATAGTACTAATTCTGTTTACTTATGGAACTATTCTGGTCCAGACTTTTAAATCCTTGTCCAGACAGTACAGATCTAAAGTCTAGAGTGGTATTCCAGGTATTCTGAAAGAGTCCCCCAAAAGTCAGCCAGGACAGGTTGCTATCTATCTCGGTTTTAACGGTTGTGCCGCCAGCAGAAACTGCAGCTAGTAACTGCAGTTTCTCAGCAGTTGCTGCCTGCTATAGTTGAGAGACGGCAGGTAGAACTGGCTGTTATATTTTTATTGAAGCAAAGACTAATTACTTAAAAATGCAAGAACATTTTTGTGATGTATTCGTGTTGGCAATGAGATGGGGTCTGCTTGTAAGAGTTGTAAGAGATACATCCTATGATTGGCAAGTGAGTCAAGCAATATTGTGTCCAGGCTTTTGGTTTGTGAGTATGTACAGAAACAAATAATTTCTTCTATTAATTTCTGTTCACCTCTCTGTTTTTAAACAGGTATTTGGAGCAGGGATATTAGATACAAAAGTAATTTGCCTTTAACAGAGATCAACAAGATACTGAAAAACTTGGAAAGCAAGAAACTAATTAAAGCAGTTAAATCTGTGGCCGTGAGTATTTTGTGACTTTTTAAACAATTTCAGACATTTGGTGCATGCTGTGTATGTTTGAACAGGGGGCTGGGAGCAATGAAACTTCATTCTGCCTCCAGCTTTCTTATTGACTGTGCACCAGTGTTTGACACGTTGCCTTTAGTGCACAGGTGTGAGGTACAACAGATACAAGAGGCTATAATGTTTATTAAATAATCAACCTACTGGTAACAAGCTGATTAGTAAACACATCACTATTAATACACAGTTCTATCACTCTTCCCACCACTACTGAGTACACACCATTACCATCACTTTGCCATTTTAATTCCCTTAATTCTTTATTGCACACAACTGTTGTATTTCTGTTACCATTCACAAGCCTCTCACACTGCTTGCTGCTAATCTGCAGTTTGTCACCCTTTTCCCTGTGCTTCCATACCTGGTCTTTAAGACATCAACTAGGAAAGAGTCTGGCAGGTTTGCCCCCAGCATGCCAGTGGCCTTGTGTGCACAGGTCTGCTTCTCTGCTGTCTGTACCCATCCACACTCCTGCTGTATCTTATCTACCGTTCTTTTCTCCTTTCTCCACTCAGCCTCCACCCAAATAAGCAATCTGCCCATAATTACTTTTTCTCCATTGGTCCCAAAGGTACTGTACCAGAGTTTGGTATTTCTGATACTGAAGCAGTCTCAGCTTTTTAGATGGGACTAGTGACACAGTTGCCTTGCTGCAAATGGCCTTGCAAGGTTCCTCTCTCCCAGAGATCCTGAAACTCCCTTCAGTTACCTGGTTCACACTGGATTTGTATTGGTTACTTTGACAATTTCTGAGACGTTTGATTCTGTTTTAGTCTCTCTTCCTCTACTGTGTTCCAGTTACTCCAGTACTGAACAGTTACTCCAGTACTTTCTTATGTGCAAAAACCACCAGGCTTATGTGCACCCACGTACCAGAGTAGGGCTTATCCTTTTCCATGCTTTTTTCGCACTGTTGTAATCCTCATGCAGCATCCTGCACTCCCTTACCTACTTAGTTACAAATCACTGGTATTAGCATGTTCTTTGGACATTGCGCTGGTTGCAGGGCCTGGTAAATCAGGAAAACCACTTGTTTGTGACTCTCGGAAGTTTTACGTTGTGTGCCTTTTCTGCGTGCTGGTCTCATTTACATCGTGGAGGCAGTACCTTGGCTTGCACGTGGGGTTTTCTGGGGGGCGGTGGGTGGGCAGCGGTGTATGTGAGATGTGAGAATGACTCCCTAAATAAAAATAAAACAGATAAAGAAGTTGGACAAAGAAAAGCAGTAGCTTTTTCATGTTCTTGTGAGATGCTGGCTTCATCTAGTCATTCAGGGGACGTAATGCTGCTGTAATTGTTTCAGCAGTTGCTGAGTAGCCCTTTGGATGACTGTTACATTCCCATTCACCTCGTCTAGGTGTGGCGTTAAGGAGCGGGCTAGCAAGGGCTGACTTTAACTGCAGGGCTTAGTCGTGTAAGGGTCCTCCTGTCAGTGCACGGGTTGAATCCTGCAGAAACAGCTGGAAGCTTCTCCATGAAGTTTGCTTTTGCTGTCTTCTAAAAAGACACTTTCCTGCCTGCCGTCAGCTGCGGGGGGACATTAGAGCCAATAGGCTAAAATTAAACTCTGAGATACTCTTCAATGAGGTTTGTATTGTGTGCACATTGTTAGTAGGATTCTCTCTTCTAACACTATGTTATAAAAGGATTAGGAATTTAAATATGTTGATCTTCTCTTTACCTTTATGTTACCTTTATCTTTATGTTACCTGAGGGTCAAACTTGTTAAGGATAACTCAAGTCAGATGGATTGCTGTGCCCTCAGTTTTAGGAGTAATGAACTATCTCTTTTGCAAATATCTTCTCAGTTCTTCCTTTTTAAAGGAAGACTTTCAGGTGTTAAGAGCTGTACGCTTTTCTCTAACAGGCATCCAAGAAGAAGGTCTATATGCTATACAACTTGCAGCCCGACCGGTCAGTGACTGGTGGGGCTTGGTACAGTGACCAAGACTTTGAATCTGAATTTGTGGAGGTGTTAAATCAACAATGTTTTAAATTTCTACAGAGTAAGGTGAGTGCCACTACTAAGTCTCCTTCCATTTGTTTGGTACAAGTAATTATTTTCTTTATAAAACCAGTGACAGGCAAGGCTTAACTTTTCCATAGTGTTTTCCGTAAGTGTTGGCTGTTGTTATAACTGGATTGGCAAATCTGTACTGGACCATTATTTTTGTCACAGCAAGTGTGATGGTGTTGCATTTTAATAATGTATATTTTCATGCCCCATATAGGGAGTGAAGCCTTCAGCCTCCAAGGTCCAATGACAAGCTAGGCAACAAAGAACATGTGACCAAAAATCTAACAAAAGTCACTTTTGTTCCCTGCAGAGCTATTAATTTCTGAGAGAGTATAAGGCAGTAGTTGGTCAGCTCTGTCTAGAAGACAGTTTTTCCTAGTTTATCTGCAGGAGAAGCCTGCTTTCCATTAAATAAGTCCTATGCAGATTGCAGCATTTCTCTGTTCCATTAAAATATATTTTAACTGGCACTAGGTACAGCAGAAACTTTTGTCAACAAAATGCCAAATGTTGATATTCCTTCATATTAATCTAAATCACTGTGTAAATTGTCATATTTAGTGTAAAATTGTTTGGTTCTGCACTGGTTCTGTTACATATACTAGTCGTAAGGGCATAGCTTTAGATGTTTAATAAAAAGCATGTTCCAGAAGTGGTTTGGAAACCAACTTTTTTATACTTCAGTGTGCCTAAAACTGAACCATGATGCAGGCTCCTGGCAGTGAGTAGCAACTAACTCATCTTTGCTTTTTTCTTAGGCAGAGGCAGCTCGAGAGAGCAAACAGAATCCCATGATACAGAGGAACAGCTCATTTGCCTCATCCCATGAGGTGTGGAAATACATCTGTGAACTGGGCATCAGTAAGGTCAGAATAGATGCATCTTACTATTATCAGGGCGTGCCTACCTGTAGGAGTTGGGTCCTGCAAATTTGGTGAGGGTCTGCTAAGTGCTTTAGTACCTTATATTTAGTAGGGTAGTGGAGGCAGGTTTTGCTGCTTTATTGCTTTTTGAGGAGGGTCATTGATACTGCATGGGATTCCAGGATAGGTTTTGTATGTGGGTTTTCAAAAATATATAGAGAGGAGTTAGCATTCACATCATTATTGATGGAGTAAAACTTACTTCAAGTAAGTTTCCTTTAACAGTCTCAACCAGTTTATATTTTATAACTTCTCTCAAGTTTGCCTTGCACTTCAGGCAGATTTAGGGGAGGAAACAAAAAAGGAGGAAAAACGCCCATGCAATTATTCATCACCATCAACAGGTGTATCTTCTCCAGTCTTGTCTCTTTCTTCTTGAATTATTATTTTCCTGTAAAATTGGAAATGTATTGTGTTAGGATGATGTAGACGATTGAGGTGCATAGGGAAGTAGGTTTTGGTAAGCCAATGCTAGTGTAATCCAAAAGTGCCTGGGAGGAGTGTTGGTATTTGCTGTTCTTCTTGTATCTGCACAACCTCATAAAGTGCCCCGCAAGAGCAGCACCTAAGGATTTGTTGCTCATGGTGTTTGTTCTTTACCTCCTTGCAGGGCTTATCAGCATGCATCTTTCCCAATATTTATTTGACAAATTGTTTCTTAGGTAGAGTTGTCAATGGAAGACATTGAAACCATTTTAAATACACTAATATATGATGGAAAAGTGGAGATGACTATTATTGCTGCAAAGGAAGGGACGGTAGGCAGCGTGGATGGACAGATGAAGTTGTACAGAGCTGTTAGTCCTCTCATACAACCCACTGGATTAGTCAGGACGCCCTGTGGACTCTGCCCTGTAAGTAACTAATTCTCTGTGTGAATAGGTGGGTGCATGCAAATTTTGAATACAATCCTGCAAACGGCCAGCCAGCACATTGCAAGGTTGTACGCGTGCATGATCCTTGTGGCTTTCAAAGGCACTTCTAAGCATAGTTGGTATCTGGGATACCTTGGCTACGGTGGAAGAGGCAGGTTCTTTAGTTTAGACCAGGATGTTTTCCACTTACATCCTGTCTCTTTACTGGACTATATGTGAAAGGGTGCTGTTGAATGTAGCCTCTTCCAAATTATATTGTTATGTTTTCCGATTCCAAGTTTTCCTACTTAGGTTTTTTTAACAAGCTAACTTATTTCTGTCTGGCTTTTGGTCTGTCCTGCTTGGATTGTAAACCAATACGTAGGTAGAACTTGCCAGTGTGTCTGCTTGCATCGTTTACTACAGCGGGGTCTGTTTTGCTTCTCTTCCTCAGCCCTGGCATAGGACTTCCTAGACTTTGGCCTCTGTTAAGACTATTGTTTTTCTACTGAGGGAGAAGCAGAAAACATGTGGGCATGTTACTTCCAGTTAGATTGTGCTGGCTGTATATAATTACTCTGCTGGGGCTTTCTTTTGCAGGTTTTTGATGATTGCCATGAAGGTGGTGAGATTTCTCCATCAAACTGTATTTATATGACAGAGTGGCTGGAGTTTTAAAGTGAAAGAAAACTGTAAACTGGATTCGTGCTTCACAGCCAAGGTCACAAAGCAGCTTGCTTTTTTAAAAGTGGACTTCCACATTTGTGAGCAACTTCAGGACACTGAGTGACTTTGTTTTTAATGAAACATAAAGCAGCAACATCTCAGTTGTGTGAGTAGTCCTGTGAGTGGACTGGAAATTGAGTCAGCATTGAAGATTAAGGCTGAAGTAGAAATGTAGATCCATTCTTGTACCAAAAACTGGTTGTGTGACTTGAAAAGTGCCATAGAACAGCTTGGTGGTGATGCATCACTTCCAAGGACTGTCGGGTACTCCACAGGTGCTTATTCTGGATGAAAGAAAACAAGTCATTAGTGGATCAGAAAAACTTGCTAATGAGTGTTGCCAAGAATGAGATCCCAAACTTTGCTTTCAAACTAATGCTGCTGGTGGGTGCTTAAGTCCTAAAGCTGGCACTTTCCTCCCATGACAGCTGCCATCTAATCGAAGAGTAAGAATCTGGTGTGGAAAAGATCCTGAATATGTCAGACAGAACTCACTGACTCTTTATTATATTTCTTACCTGCTAATTTATCATTAAACTGCTGATTTTTCATGTACATCTGTGCTTCATTTCCTCCATTGCTAATTGCCTGGTGATGCATTGGTTGTATTTATTCCTTCTTCTGACAGCAACAAGATCATCATCAAATCTGTGTTGGTGTGTTCTGGCAGCTGCATCACATACGTGGATATGTCAGCTGAAATTTTGAGAAGTATTCTGGAAAGATGTATTTTCCAGGAGAGGAAAAGAGTTCCTCTGGCTTGATAGTACAGGGAAAATTTTTACAGATCATCTGGCATCTTTTTCAACCCTGAGGTGATTCAGTGACAGTTGTTTGTACATAAATGGCCTTGGTTTGTGATCTGAGAAAGGCATGATACCAGCGTATCATCAAAAAGCCCAATCTTCTTCCTGTGAAGTAGAGGCGATCTGTGTTTCTCGTAAGTGTGATCCCTCTGCCCTCTCTGTGCCACTCTGGACTGATGAATTGGCAATAACACAGACCCTGGTGCTGTCGTAAGCCTCATGCCCAGGGTGTGTCGGGCCATGGACCTCTTGAGAGCTGTGTCTAGTTTCCTCTGGCTGTCGATGTCCATCTGGCAGTATTAGAGGGGTGGACTGTCTTCAGAAAATGTAGATTTAAATCCCACTTGGGAAGTAAACAGATTTTTGTACCAACTATGTTATGTTGATTAGTTACTATAATTAAGCAACCTCTAGGGGGAAAAAAAGTCAGCTGCTTTTTCATAAATGAGAATATTGTGCATGTATGGTACAGCCAGCCCCTATACCATCCAGAATAAGGACTGGCATGATGTACTAGCAGACAAGGCAGTGTAATGCATGAACTGTGCCAAGATAGTCTGGTCTCAGCACAACTTGCTACCTGTGAGTTAATCGTGCGATGTCCTGGCTGGCTCTCTACACAACTACTCAGTAGCTTCACAATAGCCTCCCAGCGT
>JAVJGJ010000032.1:32512969-32557553 GCA_035590215.1 Microhierax caerulescens | reverse complement strand
AAACAAAACAAAACAAAACAAAACAAAACAAAACAAAACAAAACAAAACAAAACAAAACAAAACAAAACAAAACAAACAACCATGAAGATCATGAAGATACAGACACAAACAGTGGTTAACAATGCTGCAAAGACTTTAATGACCATTCTCTAACCTTGTTACACTCTTATGCATTTTATTATATTATGACACATCTTATCTGTGCTGCCGCAGAAGGTTGCAAGGTGGACAAGGGTCATTAAAGAGGAGACTGTTAGCCCTTGTTGCCAGCAATTTTGTGTTTCTACAGGGTCAAAATAGATTTCTCCTACAGGAACCTAAAAATAAATAAATATATTCCTTTGCACAAAGAGATTAGGTAACAGTAATGTTCTGACACTCTCCTTATCCATTTTTTCCCATGCATTATTTATGTATTTATATATTTAACAGAATTTTGGTATGAACATACTTTAAGATTACCCTTAGGCATTATTTGCAGGGTAGAGGTTAAATGAAATAATATTGTCTATTGTTACTGTCTACTTTTAAAAAGCTCCAAAACATAGTTCTTCTGTTGTGTATGAGAATTTCTGTGTCTATACACAAAGCTACAGAACCAACGGCACAGGAAGTGTTGAATGGGTTTCATTAGTTTAGGACAAATATCACTGGTTAAACTCTGCTTCAAGAAATACAACTCTTTTCACGTCATGACAAAAACTAACATAGCCTGTATTTGTCTGTGGTGGAGGCAAACATGACAAAAATAAAGACTGAAAAGTTCCACATGTGATAAGGGAGTGTGTGGTTAAAAACATAAGGAAATATTCACTACAAACCTATTATCAGATAGACTTTAAAAGACATCAAGCTTTGATGTTACTCAGAGAATATCAATGTTCATAAATATATGTATTAAACATCTGCATTAAGAAAATTTCTACAACATATCAAGCTTTGCCTTAAAATATTTATAAAAAATTAATTTGGGTAAACCAGATTTAAAAGTTATTAGACAGAATTAATGTAAAAATGTCTATGCTGCTAGTCATATTTTTTTTTTTCAATCAAAGTTATCAGAAAACACTCATTGGTCTGCCAAAGCAGATTTTGCTAATTTCTGTGTTCAGCTAAATAGTGTTTCTTGACAACACACTCTCAAGCTCTTGAGTCTGTATTTGAAGCCTGTTTGTATAATTTGAACTGAATTTGAATTCCCAGTTTGATTTTTCCCACATTTTTTAAACACCTACAGTGATTTTCCAAGGCAGACTCCCCACAAACACTTCCTACATTTTTACAGAGACTCAGAAAACTCTCTTACTTTGTTATTAAGTTTTAAAATTAATTTGAAGCTCTTTGGAATTCCTTTTGTCACAATAATTTCTACTACTCAATAGACTTCCAGTTAAAAAGTATTTCCAACACCAATAAAAAGCAGAAAAATAATTTAAAAATGTTCATTTTTTAAAAACCAGGAGATGAAAACAAGTTCAGATATACTAAAGTAATATTGAACAACAAAATAACAAGATTATGAGACTGTTCAGTAGAGAAATCTTAGCCTTCTGGTTCCATTTGTTTCAAGTTTTCTAGGAAAAATTTATCCACGTGTATTTATGCCGAACTTCTGCTGTTTAGAGTACTGGACACCAAGAGAATGAGGCCAAAATTTGTCATATAATAGAACTTATTTGGTCAGGGGATTTGGGGGTGTTTCCTGGCAGAATAATAAGGGACAGAAAGAACAGAGGTGCTTCTCCTGATGGAGGCTGGGAAATAGGGGAAGATGGATGACATATAATTTGTTAGAAAGCGAAGCTTTGTTAGCATCGTTGTTGATTTGAACTGAAGTATTAAGAACGAAAGCCATAAAATTGTGAACCTTTTGGATTCTAATAATTTGGATGGGCCTTGTGAGACTAAGAGTGATTTCTAAAGGGAATTGGCCTAGAATAGGAATGGTGCCATCTAGTCAAATGGGCACCATGTGTCCCACTGGCCATCCTGACGGCTGTGCATGAGTGCCTTTCCCTGGTTAGGGCAGGTGCTTTCCCTCCCATTAGAGGTCAGAAACATCAGAACTAACCACCATCAAAGTAATGCTGCACCATGCATACCTGAGATCCTAATCTAAAAGGATTTCATCCAGAACTGATTTAGAGAATTAGAACTTTAAACCTTGCCACTGTACGTGCTTGTGAAAAGTTTGACATTTTCGGTGAGGGAAAGAGATGTTCTAGTGTGCTTTCACAGGTCTCATTTACTCTCCATTTTGAAATAAACCTCGATTCTGTCACTCATCATGTACTGAAATTCTTAGGGTCTGTAGGAAGTGAAAAGATGGGAAATGTGGTTTTCAGGCTTCAGAAAAAAAAGGTATATCAAAGAACCATTTCAAACAAATCAGGTTTTAAAACTCAGATATTTTTAATCAAACTAAAAGGAAACTGGTATTTTGCCTGAGTAACGAGCTTTACAACTGCCTCATGAATTACCTGGCAGAGCTGTCTGAACATCTCACTGACTTGGAAAATCACAAGACTAAGTATAAAAAAAAAAAAAAAAAGAAGACATTTTTTTCAGGATTTCATCTGAAATACAGCTGAGTTTCCTGTGCAAATTCTGGGAAATGGTGAGGACTGAAAGGAGACACTGCTTCCAGGGCTCTAATATTTCTGCATAAATACTACATCTTGGGTGTCCTATAAATAAAACATTTGTGTTTTGAAAGCTCCTTTGCAAAGAAAGCCTCTGTTCTTCGTCTTAATTAATAGCTACTTTCTGAAAAAAAAACAAAACCAAAAAAACCACCCTCCAAACCATAAATTAGTGCACCTAAAGGAAAAAACAGTGTACTGGTTTTGGCCAAGATAGAGTTACTTTTCTTCATAGTAGCTTGTATGGGCTATGTTTTTGATTTGTGCTGGAAACAGTGTTGATAACACAGGGATGCTTTAGTTACTGCTGAGCAGCGCTTACACAGAGCCAAGGGCTGTTCTGCTCCTCACACTGCCCCACCAGTGAGCAGGCTGGGGGGGCACAAGAAGCTGGGAGGGGACACAGCTGGGACAGCTGACCCCAACTGACCGAAGGGACATCCTATATGCTATGATGTCACACTCAGCAATAAAATAGAGGGGCAGGTGGTGGCTGTTGGCTGGGGGCTGCCACTGCTCAGTGAGTGATATGTGGTGCTTAGCTGCCTCTGAATATTAAACCATGGCAGCTGGAAACACGCACTTGTAACAACACCTACATGGCTCAATTTTAGGGTATCATCACCAGGAGAAATCTGTATCTGAGAATGTTCTCGACAGCTAATTTTTGCAGTGATCATTTGGTATTTTAGTACTGGATCTTTGTGGCATTCAATAAACAAATAAAGAAATAGGAATTAATCTGCAAGCAATGAAAAAGCAAGCCATGGCAGTAACAGAACTTGTCTGTTTTGAAGTTCTATTAGAGGTGAGGTTTCACTGTCTTAAATCCAGTTATTTCAGGTATCATCAAATCTGCTGTAAGTGCTATTCCCTTTACCTGGGTTTGAGTAAGTCCCAGATCCTTGGAAAAGTTTTGTGTGTATCTCTTATAAAAAGCTCTAACACACCTCTTCAGGTCTTCTAAAATAAACCAGTGCGCCTGTGCATAATAAAGAGCTGTTGATTCCTATACCCTCAGCCCACGAGATCGCAGCGGAAGAAGAGCAGAGCCAGATCCTCAGTCCTGTAGGGTCTTGTGAGAATCAGAAACTCTTCAAACATGTCTAAGAGGAAGTGAAAACATCTACAGAAGAGATGTGTATTCCACTGAAAAATAAAATCTGCATCTCATAGTTCTACAAAGGTCGGGTCAATATAGACCCCTTATCAAGGAGATAATATTCCTGCTCTAAACACCAAATCACATCTTCAACATGACTTTCTTATAGAAAGATTCTGCATTTTGTCAAAAAAAAAAAAAAAAAAAAAAAGGAAACCTCTTGCTCTCCTATATACTAAATTTGCTAAACTTTGGCTAGTTCTCCAAATAGCTCTAAGTGAATGCTTGTTTTCTCTCTTGAGCAACGTATTTAAACAATGTTGGCCTCCAAATCAGTCTAGTGAGCAGATAAGAAAACCTTGCAGAATAAAGTAGGTACATTAATGAAGTAAGACCTTGCAGTAGCACAAATTTCACTCATGCACAGTGGTTTCAAAGAAGTAATTACTTTAGAAATGTTACAAAAGCCCTGTAACGACTAAAGCTGTGTCTACCTTCAATTATAATTAGACCTCTGGCAAGTAAAACAAACACAAATAGATCTCCTAGTCCTGGTTTACCTGTCTCTGTCAGTCCTAATCTCTGATAATTGGTTACTTAAGCTCTTAGTTCTTAGCTATTAAAAAGCTGTTATTCTGAGCAAGGTTTCTTACTCAGGAAAGGAATCATGGTTGTGGTGGGGAGAATAAAATTATAACTTCTAATGCTTTATTATAGAGATACTTTCAAAAAAAAAGATGAATCTTAAGCATGAAGCTAGAGGCAACCACCATAATACTTTTGAATGTCTTGCTGGTTAGGCTCTACACGTGATTAGGTAACACAGAGATACACATCAAATAGGGGATACAGACATTATGATCACAAGTGAGTCATAGAAACAAATGACTAAGGAAAAGTTGAAAAATCATTTTCCCCTTTCCCTAAACTTATTTGAACATTCCTAGGGAAAATACATGGACTCATTGAGGTAAGAAAAAAGATCTTTAAGTACATTATAATTTTCTGGTGAAGTGGTGAAGACAGAGCTGTGACTGTCTTGCATACTAGGTATTATGAAATTTTAATTTTCTAACTAGATGTCTGCTTTCCTCCTTATGCCATAGAAGTTTGTTTACCACAGGCCATTTTCTCAGGCGCATAATTATTTTGACTTTAAATATAGTAGCAGTCATTTATTATGAGGCATAGAAACTGTTTAGAGATGTGACAACTCTGGCATTATATTACATTTTTCTAAATCACTTAAGTCAGCTATTATACAACAGGATACTTTACTGCAAATATAAATTATTTTCAATATGAGGTATCTCTATAAATCTGAAAAATTCTGCATGCAAGTATAATCTGTGTAAGGCATGAGTATCTAATGGACACTAACACATCTCTTCAAAAATTTGTCAGGAGAAAAAAATAATCAAGGGCATAAAAAAGGTTTTATTTAGATCCAGCCACAAGTTCTACAAAACATAACAAAAATCACCCACTCACACAGTTGATAAATACTGTGTTTAGCATGCTTTAGCACTGAAAAAAAACCCTCCTGTGGATCCCTGTTAGAAGTTGAGAAAAAAATAGATAACTACTGTACAAATTTTACACTGCTGAGCATCTATATCAATAAGTAATTCCTCAACAACTTAAATGTTACATACAGTCTCCCTCTTGTTATGTTAAAGGTACATGTAGAGCAGGGTTCTGATTCTGATACAGTAATAGTTTTCTTCGAAGTACAAAATGGCTGAAGTTTTCTCTTTCCTGTACCAGTTGCAGGTGTATCAGGTAAAATAGTAGTGCATTTCACAGCAAGTAAAACTACTTTGGCTTATTTCAAATACTTTTATTTAAAAAAGGGACAAAGTAAATAGGGTATCAAGCCTTTGCTACAGGAAATTTGTGACTACAGGAAATTAATCTCTCTTTAAAAAAGATTTCCAAATTGTATTAATAACCCAAGTTGCAGTCCTTTTTATCCAATTTTAATTGAGAATCTCTTAAGATTTCTGCAACAGCTATAAAATAGGCACTCAAGAGTAGAAATTACAATCTTGAATCTTAGGAGGAAAGTGCAATAAACAGAAGAATCTTTGGACAAATACTCAAACTTGGCTCCCATCTACTTGGGACAATGTAGGTGCTGACTAAGAGTCCTTTTAAAACAAATGCCCTAGTTACAAGTGCTCTGGGCAACTTCACCGGGATGGAGAACAACCTCCTTCATGTTTGCTCCATTGCTTTTAGTGACAATTATGGTCAAGAAAACAGGTGTTTAAAAGAAGTCTATTTAACAGGCTATGTAGTTGTTTGTACCTTTATTTGGACTTTGACTAGTTTACTGACCTAAAGGCATAGATTCAGTACTCTTAGCAGGGGTGGGCTAACTGTGGAATTCCTCATTAGGTTTTCTATTACACAAAAAATCACCCTTTTGTACAGGGCTTCTGTGACTGTTGAGAAATACTATATGTATGATGCACTTATACTGACCATTAAGGATACAGCAGAGAGATGTCGTAAGACTGATATGGAGCAAATGCCTCCATTGTCTTAGAATCGTTATTAAAACAAAAAGAAAAAAAAAACAAACAAAAAAAAACCCCGATGGCCTGAAAGGAATTGTAAGTGCTCACTGTCCTGTTTTGCCCAGAGGTAGAATCATCCATCATATTTAACCTACATTTTTACAGACCATATTCACAGTGAGGCTACTGATTGCATCAGTATGGGCTCTCTGACAGTCATGCACAAGACCGGGTTTACAGAGGAATAAAGCAGGTGTCTTTTTCTGCAAAAGCTAGTTTCCAAGAAAGCCATTTCACAACATGAAGGATTCATCATTTGTCAGCAACAAATGCTTGTTGCTAAAATTGACAGGATTGTTTAATTTAATTCTTCTGCTATTTTATTGTGAGGCTGGGAACCTAAACAAAAAGGTATAAAAAAAAATCCCAAGAAAATAGGCTAAAGCTACTGCTGTAGTACACAATCACATCATACAAATTAGAACATACATTCAGGTGTTTTTGAAAGGATTATTCTGGTGGCTGGAGCACAGTGAACTGAATCGGAAAGCTCCAAAGTTTGCAGCATAGATGGCTGTAACCTGAACAATAAAAAGAGGCAAAGCTGTGTGCCAGGGGCATATTCTTTGCAGAACTTCGTGGATCGGACATGTAAACCACACATTCTTATCATGAATAGCACAAAGTCATGTCTTTCTGACGACCAATTATATTTTCAGTTCTCATGGAGGGATAGGCAGAATATTCATAAATTAGAATTTTCTTCTTTTTTCTCATTAATAATTTTCAGTCTGTGCACCATTTCCCACATCATTTCAAGTTTCCTCTTTTCCTGTGTGCCTCCTAAAATTATAATTCAAGTGAAAGTTAATTTCACTAACTCCTCTGTATCTTTTGTTTGCAAAATTTTTTTTACTTTTTAAAGGATCATTTCATAAACTGAAAGCATTCTTCCCTCATCTAGTTCTTCATAACATGTCTGACAGTGGATTAATTTAGTTTTATCAGCATAAATCCATTGAGCAACAAAAGGAAAACTACTCAAAAGCTTTAAGAGCTTACTAATTTATTTTTTTTTATGAGGTAAGATATTCTGTGGGCACTAATAAGTGTCATTCTTTAATTTTCCATAATAGGACTTTCAACTGATTTTAAAATATTTAAAACTAAATAAATCGATGTGTTTTTAAAAACACTTTCAGACATTGGCATGTAGATTTAAGGCCAGAAGAGATAATTACATCTGTAACACCAAAAAAAGTAGCAAGAATCCACTCATTTGGTGCTCACTAAAACCTGTTTTGCAAGAGATATGTCTGTTTTCATTATAAACCTGATTTCCTCAAGCACATAAGCAGAAGTAGTAAATATAAATAAATAGAATTCCCTGGTGTACCAACCATCAGGTCATCAAACTGCTTTTTTTTTCATGGAGTGGACAAGTAGACTCCAAAGACTTGGTCTCTTCTTGGGAAAGGCAAAAATTCCCAAATACTGACAGTACAAAGATAAGCATTACCAGTTTCTATATTCCTTTAGATTTTACTGTTTATTGTAAAGCTCAAAAGGCAATTAATCAGGACACATCTACAGAAGACATATTTACAGTATTAAATTATCAGTGAAGGTAAACCAGTATGTAATACCTTTTTCTGGGCATCATTATTCTTGAAAGAGAATGACTTTTGTATGTCATGTAGACCTTTTGAAAATAGACAAAACTGGAAAATAAGCATTTTTAAAAGATAACTTTGGAGTCAAACAATATATGCAATAATTTTTTCCCCCTCTTTCTCCAAAATCTGCTTCCTAGTCCTAGGGTGACAAGCATGTTCATTACTAAAGTTGCAAAAAATGCTGTATTAAAAGAATGCTTGAGGTTTTAATAAGATTTCTTAACACACAACAAACTAAAAGTATGTACAGTGTGAATTTAGCTGACCCTGTGCCATCAAGCAGAAACATAAATGCTGCAGTTAAGTATAAGAGCAATACAAGTAGCAATATCCCATAGAGACACCCTCCCCTTTTTTTTAACAAATAGATTAAAAAATAATTGAATGAAAAATTTACTTAGAGTCACAGATTCACATCTCAGATTTATATTGAGGAGTTTAGAAAGAACATGTTAAAACATATTTCTTAAAGACTTTCCTGGATAGCTTACCCTCCGTTCCAGAAGGGTTAGTGACATCAAGCCAGTATTTAATGTACTTGCTTCCGCCAGCCAAGCACTTGATAAAACTATTTATGTCCAGGAAGTCATGGGTGAATGGAGCAATAACTTCAATAAATGTCCAAGTTGTTGAACAGACTCAGCTATTCAAGACCTTAAAGTGTCCAATGTATTCAAAGCTTTTTGAAGCCTTTCTTAGCCAAGTGTCATTTACCTAACTTTGCTGCCTAGCTAACAATTGGAAGTATATATCTGAACCACAGGAACTGTGAAAACAGAGAACCTGTTCAATAAGCAGTGTTTTCTAAAATTTGGATTTGGTTGTAGTTACCTATGAAATGGTCCTCTTTTTTTAATGTTTTTTTTTAATGTTTTTTTTATGGTTTTATGTTTCAGGAGTGAGTTCTTCCTAAAACAAAGAAATGACAGAAAAGAAGCTCAACGTTGGGAGAAAAAGAGGTACTTTCAATTAGAATGTGTAATAAAGAAAATCGCCTTGCTTTTAAAATTGCCTAGTGTTCAGCTTTCTATTTTTTCAGTTTCTTGATCAGAGTTTCATAAAGCAGATATTCAAGTATTGTAATGCTATTTAATTGCACATGCATAATAGAAATTTTAAACAGGCAGTAGGAAATTTCATTTTAATTACCTTTATTTATTGAACTTTCATGCCCAGGGTTATAACAATATAAATATTTTCTACTTTTTACATAATATTTGTAAATGGGAGTTGAATATGCACTTTTCAGAAGAGACTTTGAAAAAATAAAAACCATCTGGTTTCAAAGTCAGCAAATCTATATATTGGCTATACAGGAAAACCTTTCATTTCTGTATAATTGAGAAACTTACTCTTTCTTTATCTAGAAGCCCAACATTAAATCCCACCAAAAGATAGCACAAAATACTGGGTTAGAGTTGCTCCGTAATCATTCATGTTCTTTAAATTGTGCATTTAGGCAAATAAGGTACAATCTTAACGTGAGGCTATGAATTCCCTGGGATAAAAAACTGTTCTAGGAATATATTGGAGTTTAAAAGGTAAAGAAAATGTGGAGACAATGGAGGTTTTTATTAATCATTAAGAAAGGAGCCCCCTGACAGTTGATCTTAATGCAGTGGGAAAGGTTAAGTGATTAAAAATTCTGCTGGAAATCTCATCAGACCTTCTGATAGCAGGCTAGTAAATTTAACTGTGTGGTACCAACTACCACAGCAATCCTTTAGGACCTATCAAGAGTAACAAAGACTTTTTTAATGCTTTATTTCTAACAGTTCATTGTCCCTGAGGCCACATCAGCTTTTCCCGGCATCGATGACACAGATGAGATTGTTAGTTCTAGACTTCCTGCCTAGAGCAGATAACACCTGCAGGGTTCACTATACCAATATAACATATGCACCTCATCAACACAGATCAGGTGAGCTGACTACATGCTATCCTCCTCTTTTTCTCGCTCCCTCTTTTATCACAAGCAAACAGGAGATGGGAGTAAAGAAGAAAAAAAAAAAATCACTACCGAAGGCACACATTTTAGATGTCTATGAAAAATGCAGTTGCATCTTGTTAGCACAGTGTAAAATATTTGTTCTTGTGGTACAGTGACAGAATTTGAATGGGTCTGCAATTTGCTCTGTAGCACTTTCTATAATGAGCGAATGAAACAAACATTGTCCAGGTATTTGCTGTTCCTAGGAAAACTGAGTGAAAACCTGAAGTCACGCTTTCCTCAACTAAAACAAAAGAGCCAGAGAGTGCAAATATAACCTCATTAAATAGGACAGCAAATCTAAGTGGCATACAAGGCTATTAAACAAACTAGATTGGTCCATAATAATAAGAAACATATTTCACATCTGTTGCACGTTTCAGAGCTTTTAACAAGTAATAGGCATACTATGGTGGAAAATAGTTGCTCTTCTCCATCAGTATATCATTGTCAATGGCTGTGCTGTCTCAAAAGAAGCACTTAACTCATACACTTTATTGCTTGATAGCTTGCTGATTGCTTTTACAAAGCAATAAATTGATGTCCTGATTCAGCAGTGACATTAGGCTATGTTCATTTTCTGTGATTGATGCTTTGAATTAGATCTCTTACATTCTCTTCTGTTTGGAAATATGAAATTCCAAACAGGCAAACCTGATGTCACAAATAAAATGACACAATGGACGTCAGACGAATGAGATTTATACATTTAAATATCTACCTAGCTTTTCTCTTTATTAAAGTTTTCATAATTTATTGTTGAAGGGATTGTCTTTCAGTTAAAAGAATCCAGCCAAATAAGGAGAGAGGAAAAAAAAAAAAATACAAGATGAGAGTAGAATTTCCATGCCATAAATTGCTGCAGTAATAGAAATGCATGTAAAGGTGAACAACAAGAACATATTAATTATTTAGCTCTCAATTAAAGAAATTGAATTATTTAAATATCTTCCTGCAAGTTTTAAAGTAAAAAGGAATTTCATTATTTTTCACTGGCTAAAAAATTAATCTATCAACCATAGTTGCCTTTTTGTTATACATCATTTTGAAATTATACTTTTAGTAAGGAAAAAAAAAAAAAAGGTGAAAGAAGGAAGGGTGAGTGTTAACTGTTTTTCATTATTTCTTTGTGATAAACTAAGTAAGAAGCAGCAGGTTAAACTAATCTTAAAGATGGGAATAAAATTCTCCCAGAAGCTAAAAATTTCTGTTTAGCTGTCTGATTTTACATTTAATGCACTCTCCTGCCTCCTAGGGCTTGTCAGTTAAAAAACATCCAAACAACAACAACAAAACAAAACCCAAACCAAACTAAACCCCCCAAAAACCCACAAAAAAAACCAAAACCCTCCACACAAAAAGAGCCAAAACAACCAAAAAAAAAAGAAAGAACCCCCCCCAAACAAACAAACAAAAGCCCTCAATCTATTGACCATCATAGCTGATTGGAAGCAGTTCTCCCCTTTAGGTGCTAAACTTCAGAAGAAGCACTGTCATGTGGGGAGTAATTCCGGAATAGCTGTTTTTACACATATGCATCATCCAGCTCACTTTGTGACAAGTGCAGCTCCTTGACACCATGCATAAAATGCATCCCTGACTCCAGTGCAACCCAACAGCTTGAAACAGAAGGAAGATGAAAGCTCTACTTTGTCAAATCTGATCGTATTTTTATATGTGCGTTGAGTCTGCTGCATAAATATATATGTATATAAATTAAGAGCTTTAGCCCCAGTGGGTTCCTTCAGTCTGACTGTGGCTTGAGCAAGGTTGTAAGACCTCAGTTTCTACATCTGTAAATTGAGGATGATGTTATTTACTAACCTTCTTGATGCTGAAGCTGTGCACATTTATTTGCTGCCTGCTATACTGGCCTTTTAAATTAAACAGGCAACATTTAAGTGATAAATATTTATAGCAAAAGGCAAAGCATGATGGGCATCTGCTTGCAGACTGATGTTCTTATCACTGAAACAGCTATGAAATACAGTAGCTTTCACTTTTGGGTGCAACATAATTCTTGGGCCATTCATTTGAATAAGCTTTGTGCAAAAAATGCAGCAGGTAAGAACTACAAATGAGCTGTACTTTCCTGCAATGCCACACTTATTTTTTGTCTTTTTTTTCTTTTTTTTTTTCCCACTCCCTTCCACTCTGTAAATCCTAGCACCAACTGAAGAAAACATTGCCATTTTGACTTCATGAAACTTCAGTTACACATCAAAACAATTCATAAACATATCGACCTGTTGTGGTATAGCTCAGCTTCTCATTAATGGCATTACGGCCTACCCTCTAGGGATTTCAAAATACATCTACATTTTCAAATTATTGCCAGTGTGCTTTACCCCACCCCAGAAAAGCAGTATTGCAAAGTTCCCTCTAACTATGTTGGGGTTTAATGTTGTTAATTTCTTTTCATGAAAAATCTGAAAATATTTATACAAAGACTTCAAATACCCAATTTAATGACTTTTTACTATCCCTTTGCTGAGGTGTGGGGGGGAAATATACCTTACGCATCCTTATGAAGTCTATGAGATCTTCTTTTTCTATAACCACAGCAAATCGCAGTGGGAGAGGCCCACGTTAGGTACAGCACTTCTCATTCCTCTCAGGAGCAACGGATCATGTTCTGGGTGCATTTTATATCAGCTCAAGGGGACAATTTCATCTTAGGTGAGCACCAGTTTTCAGCACAAACATCAAGCATTAGGAAATCCGTACTGGTGCCCTTCCCAGACAGGTCAGCCCTAGGGCAACTGGCAGACAGACTCCCAGCTTAAATCTAGAAGTGGTTTGCACATCTTAAATTTTCTTTATTGGTTGATTTTTGCTACTAGTTAGCACACTTTATCTCTAACAAATTTTATTATTTAATTATTAATATAATTACCTCCATTGGGTATGCTTCCAGTAGATTTAACAGCAGGAAGTAAAAGGAATTTTACATTTCAGGAATCAGGCTCAGGAATTATATAGTCACACAGGAAGAAGCTGCAAAAATTACATATAGCTTGCAACTGCAGGGAAGAGTCAACAGATTACAGATTTTTTGACTAATTGCTGTAGAAAAAAGAAAACATGCCTCTAAACTCTGCATGGATCTTAACATATACCAGAACTTACAGGATTAATTTCATTTGGGGGTTAGTTGTGAGATCATCTAATTATCAAAGTCAAACAAATAACATAGACTGTTTTAAATAAAAAATTAATCATTTTGAGTAATCGATCAATAATAGTTCCTGATATCTAACAGTGGCATTGAAATTTCCTTACAAGAAGCAAATGAACCTTCTAGGACAAATTGAGGGGGAAAAAAAAAAAAAGAAGAAAAGAAACGAAATAATAATGATAAAAAAAAAAACACAAACCAACACCTCACCCAAGAAAATGATGAGTCTGTTGTGTTAGAAAGCATATGAACAAGAAAATTATGTAGAAAAATTCATTAATTTTTATTACATATGCAAATATATTTTTGTTTATCAATTTTTAATGATTATGTCAATGTAAACAAGGCGACTGATGTCTTCATATTTACATAAAAAATGCCTATACTTTTGACAAATACAGTAACATCAAAAAACTTTTTGGAAATCCCTTTAAGCCTTTTGGGTGATGTATCCTTAGCAGTGGTAAAGAGAACAATGTTGGCAAAACTAGAGAGGAGAGGGTATCTTCTGATAAGTCTTCCAGGACACACTGAAGGAAGAAAGACTGGATCATTCACATAACACAAAAAATGATAAAAAAACCAGAGGAAAAAATTATTTAATACATGCACATGTGCTCACAGAGACAGAAAATGCTGAAGGAGGGTAGCTGGTGGAAGACAAGGCTTTGCTGCTGGTACTCAACCCCCCTTACACGCACCTTAGAACTGGCTAATCTGGCAGGTTTCCTCATTTGAACTTATCCGCTGACTCCTGTAACTTTGTGGATCACAGGTAAAGCCATATTGACCTAAAATCCCTGCAAATGAAATAGCACTGAATGAGAAAGCTCATAAATGAGACCAGGACTGTGTCCTGTCCTCAGCAGGACACAAAGGCGAAAGCAGTCAAAGTCTGTCATTGACAATTGGAAAATAAGACCTCCAACTGGCGTGCTGCAACAGGAGCAGGAGAATATCATTACATTTCCATTCTTCTAACCAGCATGGGTATTACTAACCAGGAAATTATAATCAACATGTATTCTCTTAACTGTTGGGTTACGATATTTTCCTGAGCCACAAAGGGCAGTAGAGTAATTATTACCTCCAAGCAATAAAATACAATGCCAGCATGTCAATTTGAATTAGAACTTGGGTCTATATCGAAAGCTAGTATACAACTTTTCACATATTTATATTGTGCATAGAAAAATGTTAACTGTAATTTGACATGAAATTAATATACATAAAAATAAAGTTTAGAAAAGCTGTTGAAGGCTTTTTTGCTTTTTTATATTTTAGTAATTTATTTAAAACTTATATCCTTATCTTTCTTTAGGCATAGCTTAAGAAAGTGTTAACTCTGCTTGCTCACAGATCAAGCCTATTTCAGTAAGTGAATATTTCACAAACAAGCACATCTTACATGCAACTGCACAATTAATATAATCTGACTGAAAAAAAACCTCATGTATTAGTATTCACACTCTTTTCTGGTTAATACTTTTCCCCATGAGTTTAGCAGGAGGGAGGTGTAGCACAACATCACAGTGAACTCTAGACAACAAGGTTCTAAAAACCTTTTACATCTTCAACAATGGCAAATTATAGAGAGACTGAACACAGAAATGGAAAACTAATAAATTTGCATTAATAACAAGCAAGACTAACTGATGCCTGCCATGATTTCCTTGTGACTATCCCCAAAATAGCCACAAAAAATCCAAACAAGCAAAAAACCTACACAGACACATACACACACAGAGACACAGAGAGAGATGCCTTAGACAAACTTCTGCAGGTCCCAAAAAGGAAAAGCACTAAGTAGAAAGGTGCACTATAGAACACACAAAATAGTTGGTTTCAGTACAATACTAGCAGACGGCTAATGCTGAGATCCTTATGTTGGTCTTCCTAGAGCTGGATTAAAACCTGAAAGATTATCTTCATTTCATGTACCATTACAGGAAGGTCTCTACTGTTCCTCTGAACTTTTCTGGTCATTGGGAGGGAAGATTGACTAAAGCACAACTACTTTACTTCTCTTCCCACCGTCTCTAGCCTGCCTCCACCCTGAAGGGAAAGGGAGCAGAGGGAAATATTTTTTTTTTTTTCTTCATGCAGTACAAAATAAAAATTAACCAGTGAAAACTACTTAAGATGTGGAAAGTAACACTACCTACAAGCCTCTAAATCCCGGTTGTCTTTAAGACAACAATAATGATGTACTTTCCTGTTTTTCAGGACAACTCTGAAATGAAGTAAAAGGCTCTTGAAAAAAAAAAAGAAAAAAAAAAAAAAAAAAAAAGGTTTCCTTCATCTTACGAAGAAGCATTTGGTAAATAAAATTCATGATAGAATAAACTTGTCTTTATTTAGCAATAAAGTTTACCAGGTAAAGCAATAACACATTTGTAAATTGGTAAGATCAGCTCTTAAGAATGCATGTGTCCCTTTCTCCAACTCTATATCCTGTTTGTCAGTAAGTGTGATTCTTCTGACTCACTGGATCTAAATGTTCTCACATGATTAGATTAGTTAAATGCCAGCTCTCACTTTGGGATCTCAAGGCTGCAGCAGTTGCTATTAAGCTACTGAATAGGAATGAATAGGAAGTTGGGCTAAAATATCTAGGTTCACAAGCACTGGGAGTCCCTCCCCCCGCCCCGCCTCACCCCCCTTTAATTTTTAATCCTTGAGAAATTTAAGGTACCAGGCTTTTCCTACATCAATATTCTGACCATTAATGTCACACGCAAAGAGAAATAATTTGAATAAATAATCTAGGTGAAGGATCTCACCTAACCAAGCAGAATCCCACTGCAAGTGGACAACCATGCAGAACATGAAAAAAGAAATATTTCAGATTTGACTATAGAGTTAATTTAAAGGATATGTTTTTGTAAGTTGTGGGTTTGGATCTAATTAGACAAGGCAAAATAAATCCAACAGGCTTTATAGGTTATCAGGTATATTGAAACAGACATCAGTATTATTGCTTTGTTTTTAAATTTCTAACACTGTTCTTAAAGTTTATTATTCTGTGATGTGTCATCAAAAAATTGGTCTTTCTAGTAACAAACACAAATTTCTCCCCCCCCAACCCCCTCCCCACACCCAACTGGTTGGCAAAAAGTGACAGATTTTCTATTCTCTTCAGGTTCTTACACTGATGACAGCATCCGAACCCTACCCAGAATTCAAATTTTATCTCCTCATTTTCTGATCTAATTTGGATTCTTAACATTCTTCACGCACACTGAGAAATAAAATATGAATTTTTAAGGTTCTCAATGGCATTTTTTTTTTATTTTAATGAGCTATCAGGCTATACGTCCCTCTTACAGGAAAGGAGTTTGAAACATGCTTCAACTTTAGATGTGAAATTCAAATTATTTGAACAATTCACTGAAAACAAAACCTCAGCAGATGAAGTACAACTAATTATGCTACTTAGGAAAGACAAGGATCCAAGAAGTTTAAAATGTAATGTTTTCTGAAAACCTGTGACCATTGATGACTCTCACAGTCATAATATACAGAATGTAATTAAGCTTAAGCTACATATCTTTGGAAAAAATTGTTTACATCAAACATCTGAAAGTAGCTGCTGATATTTCTCTGTAGGACACAGAAGAACAGTTAATGTCAGAGATAAAGTTTTACACAGCATTCTGCCATCATTTCTTAAGTCTAACCTGGGGAGACATCTAGGGGTGAGAGGTTTATTCTGTACTTGGTGGCCCCACTGAGATTGCCAGCTGAGGAGCCAGTAGCTCTGGGCAGCCTGATACCTACTGTTCTCCCTGCACCGAGGCCCCAGAACTGCACACATCTTTCAGAGAAGATTTTATTAACAATCCATCAGGTTTGGTCTCTAATCAAGAAGTCATTCCTACAAAAGGAAATATTACAGCTTCCATGAATATCAAACCGTGCTCTAGTTATTGTTTATTTCCAATAGCAGTTTATTTGAAAAGTTTGAATTTTTCCCATTTTTATGTGTTTAATTCAAAGTGGATTTTTAAATGAATTCTCATTTCATATTCAAGGACTCCCAACCCGTTGCACACATTGCAATACATTGCACACTGAAAAAACTACTTTTCAGTTAGTCAGTCTCTAAGCTCAGTATCAGTGGACTAACGACAACTTAAACTACCAAGTGTTCCAGTATCTGAGATCTTGTTATATTTACCTGTGTCCAACAAGAAATTCAGATCATAAATTATCTTTATAATCATTCTGCATTTAAATTTAAAAGGCTGAGGAGGTATCTGAATTGTAAAACTGCTTCTTGATATATATTTTTTTAATTGATGGGGTACCCAGTTATTTTTAAAATACACACAGAACTCTACCCGGTAGCTTCCCCCTGCTATACAACTCCAGTAGAAAGTAAATGTGGAGCCTGCAGGTCAGCAGGGAGGGTGGAGCAGGCTCGCTCACATTCTGTCCTTTCCCCATGTAACCAAGGATTTTGACAGTAAATCACGTGCCTAATGCATAGGTCAAAGACCTCTTTTCATATTCTGTGTTCTCTTTACAGCAAGGAGAGAGTGGGAGAACTAGTATAAATTGAGGAAAGCCAACTGTGATCACGGGTCCCTGTGAGTTAATCGTGCGATGTCCTGGCTGGCTCTCTACACAACTACTCAGTAGCTTCACAATAGCCTCCCAGCGTTGGGAAACAATTGAGCCAAGCACAACACTGGACCTGTTGCATCTAGCTATTTTCAAAATTCCCTGTCTGAAAACAAGCCCTCCTGGGCACTGTGTTGGGAGGGCAATGGTCAAGCACCCTTACAACTGAGTTATCAGCATGTCAGGTGATCCCACCATCAGTAGTAAGCGGTGGGCTAACAGAGGTTTTTGGGAGACAGTTAAGGGTAGGAGATTCCACATCAGCGATTTCAGTGCTGTCCAGGAGCCTGCACCTTCTAAAAGTAGTCTGCATCACATGTGAAGTGTTCAAATCTTGCTTGATTCCTAGTTTCCTACTTAGAACATGGGTTGTGGACAGAAGGTGAATGGTGGTAAGTGCTGTACGAAGGGAAAAAAAAAAAAAAGGTTCCTGTCCCATGCAGGGCCGGTATAAATAGAGAGGCAAAGGCTCCTTGTTTGGGAGCAGCTAGGCATGCTGTCTCAGACTGCAGCAAACAACTAGTACTGATAAGCTGGTAATGCCCATGGAAGGAGTTTGATTGTATTTGCTAGTGTGAGCACCCACAGCCAGCTCGCTCTTTTGTGGCAGTGTTGCCTCAAGGTGACAGGGATGCTTATCTCTGCAGGGGCTGAAGAGCTCTTAAAAAAGAGATGTGGGGGTGAAATGATCAGATGTTTGTTCTTTCTCTGCCCCCTTTAACCACTCAGCACACAGCAAGCCTGGGGAAGGCCTTGTTTCGCTGGAGGGAGCCTTAACTTCAGCTTCAGGCATCCATTATGTGGCCAAAGGTGACACTGAGGTGTGGGGCTGAGGTCACCTTTGTCTTCCTGTTCAAAGAGGACCTAACACAATGGGGTCCTGAATCCTGCTGCTACAGAGGTAACACATTGATTGGACTCTGCTGCAGCTACAAGATAGCTTTCAGGGAAACGACGTCACTTCATGCAAGTATAACCATATTCATTGGCAAGTAGAAAAAGGAGAGGCTTGTTTTCAGTGAAGAGCTTCAGGAAGTAGAGAGCTAATTTATTAAGATATTTAAATTCTGGCTCATTTGTATTTGGCTTACCTGGTTTAGATGTCCTTTGTGGTCTCTGAAGCTTCTTCGTGTTGTAGCTGTAACAGAACTTCTCGGATTTGGAAAAAAACATGCCTATAGAGAAAAGTAGAGCAACTTCACTTCTCTTAAAACAGGAATCTGATCTATTTCTCAACGAATTACAGGAATGAGCTTTCAGCCACTCTGGTTCTTCATGAACCTGGTTAATCTATCAGCCTGTAGTTCTTTTTTAAAAAGGGAGTAAATGCTAAAAGGTAGCATTTATAATCCAATCTTTTCTTTTCCTCCCTGAGTTTCTCCCATCTCCTCTTCTACCCGGCAAAGCTGTCCCTTTACAAACTGTTAGGAAATGCAATGTTTTGAGGAACCTGCAATACTAGCTCCCCTACTATGACGCCACACCAAGTGTAGAAAGCTGAGAGCTGAAGTTAACCCTCAAAACACGGATGACTGCTTGTATGCATGATCTGTGCATTTCTTTATGCAAGCCTCGTACAAAAGGTCACAAGTTCAGCTGCTGCAGGACCACGAGGTACCTCCTGGGTGGGAGAGATCAGTTTTCGTGGGAGAGAATCAGTTTTCGTGAGCCCTGGGGTGTGCAGACCCTGCTGTGAACCTACCAGGCTGTTCTGAGCAGTTTCCTCGCTAGCGGTCACCACCTGTCCAAGGGCAAGTCGGAGGAGGGTCACATCCATATGCCATTTCCACGTGGAATCAAGTGCAAGATCGCATTTTATTTCCAAGAGAAACATTAACTCCAGCAGCAGGCTGAATGGTGAACTGATGGAGTACAGCTAGCAGGTAGTTTGACACGTCTAGCCTTTACAGACCAAAGTTCAAAACATTAATGGCAAACTTGAAGCTTTGACAGTGACAACACGTACGCTGTGGCTGCGTGGCTGTGCAGTTTTTCCTGCTTTTGTTTTTTTTGGTTGGTTTTTGTTTTTTTTTTTAAACTTTGATCGTAACTCTCGCCCTACGGGGAAGTATGAAGCGATGGTTGTTCATCTGGTGCTGTTCGAGCGCCATCTTCTGTCTTCTCCTGGTATTGCTACCCTAGGGCTCAAGAAAGAAAACGCTCTTAAACCGCGCTTCGCTTTCCGGGTTTGCCTCCGTGCAGAGCAGGTTTGGGGGGGAAACAACAGCGAGTGGGGACAGCTGGGTCTCCTACTGATGCCAAACACTTCATACTTTGAGCCAGGGTATAGACACCTTAACACACAGGCCACCCCATCCTCTTGCTTCAGGTGGCTGGGACTTTCTGTCATTTGACCTGTGAGAAATGAGTAGCCAGGCTCTCAGCTGTGCTGAGCCCAGTTTAGCCTGCAGCCTGGAGGGGACAAAAAGGTACTGTGGGGAGCTCCATGGATGGTGTCCAAGTTCTTGATGAAAATATTCGCTTCCTCCCTGAGAAAGGTCGTTATTGCATTTGGTGCACTCTTCAGGAGGTCCTGTGGGGAGGAGGGGAAGCGGAGCTCAAAGCATTCTCCTCTTTCAACAGTTAAACAAAACAAGTTGGGGCTTATGTAGGTGGCCAACCCAACCCCCCCACACCGCCCCCTTTGAGCAAGCTTGTCATTCTTCCAGGAAAACAGAAGAATGGGAAAGCTTTTACTTTAGTTATTTGGTCTAGAAATACAGGGCTTTGGGATTGTTGTTCCTCTTGCAAACTGTTGTGGTTTAACCCAGCAGGCAGCTGAACACCACACAGCTGTCTGCTCACTGCCCCTCAGTTGGGGTGGGAGTGAGAAAAAAAGGTAAAACTGGTGGGCTGAGATAAATGCAGTTTAATAGGACAGAAAAGGAAGGGGAAGTAATCAGAGAATATACAAAACAAGTGATGCACAATGCAAGTTGCTCAGTGGGCTGCCACCCTCCTGGCGAACTCCTCAATTATTTTTTTGTTCAGCATGACATCATATGGTATGTAACATCTCTTCGGCCAGTTGGGCTCAGCTGTCCCAGTTGTGTCCCCTCCCGGCTTCTTGTGCTCCCCAGCCTGCTCGCTGGCAGGCAGTATGAGAAGCTGAAAAGTCCTTGACTTAGTGTAAGCACTGCTCAGCAACAGCTGCGTGTTGTCAACATTATTCGCATCCTAAATCCAAAACACAGCACTGTACCAGTGCTACTAGGAAGAAAATTAACTCCATCCCAGCTGAAACGAGGACACAAACTCACAATAGTTGCTTGGTGGTTTAGTTCATCTAATGCTAGCGGGGTGGGCGCAGCATGGCCCTGAAGCCCTGGGTCCCAGCAAGGTGCTGTGCTTTGCTTTTGAGACATGGCAAGCTGAAGAAGATGTAAAATGAAGGCTAAACCAGCAATTCCAGAAGAGCAGATTTGCTTTGGCCTCCTACTGATACTGCTTGGAGGGCAAATTCTGGGTGTGAGGGCATTAACAGTAGTAGTAATTTGAATTTTATATGCTTTAGCATACAAGCATAGGTAGCATTGTTCTACTTTATTCCCCCTGGATTTGTGATTTTTCTGCTCATGGTCAGCCTGCACAGAAGCAAATTTAACCCCTGCAGAGCACACTTGCCTTATGTTAGGAATCTGGGAAGACAATATTAACGTTCAGCTCAGCACCTCGTTTTGTTTTGTTTTGGATCTGGAACATTGCTTTCCACTGTTACGATGCTTCAGGAGAAAATACACCTTTTCTGCCCTGGGAAGAAGGAGTGAATGGTGCTTGCTTAAAGCAGTTTCCTCAAGCATTCCATGGATAATACCAATCTTGCTGTGGAATTCAGCATTCTGAAAATGGCCCCTATCTGTGTACTTATGCATTTCTGCTCCATATCTGTCAGCAGATTCCTTCTGTCCTTTCCAGGGAAGGGAAGAACTGAACTGCCAACTCTGCAATAGCCCAATGGCACTTTCATTAGATCTTCTTCCACTGCCAGGGTCCGTTAAAGAATCTCGAGGGGCACAGAGAAGGCAGTTGAAAGCCTTGTCCTTCTCTCCTCAATGGTTTGTTTAACTTCTTGCTATTTCTAGTGTAAATAAACTCTTAGCACAGACTGAAAATTGGGAGCAGTCACAGATTTTTCCAGGTGCTTGAAGGGTGAGAAGGGATTGCCTTTTTTTTTATAGCCAAGCATTCCATTGTAGACTATGCAGTAATGTTTAAAACATATTTATATTCCTAATTGCTTATTATATGTCAAACATGGCCACATTTCCTATGCATGGCTTTACCAAAACCTTTGTATAGCTAAGAAAAGTGTAAGATGTGTCCCACAAAGCTCATATACTAGAAAGAAGGAACGTCACCCCATGGCTGGTCACAACATAGAGCCTCTACAGGCAATCTAAGCTCCACTGTTTGGCCAGCCTTTGTTTCTTGTGCTAGTTAACTGGTAGGAGGTAATGCCACCTGGATGAGTAGATGTTCATACTACTGCCTATCTTTGGTTTTTTTAGTCTGCCATACCTGAGGTGTAGGTAGATGCCAACATAACTGGGTGAGTTTTGACATACCCCAGAAGAATGGGAGCCTGGGGATCAAACCTACATGGAGGACCATGCTGCTACACAGCTTTTCAAACAACGTTGCTCTTGTTTTAAGCTGAGTGTTACCAAGCAACTTGAGAATGAACTTTAGACTTTTGTCTAATCAATGACTTGAAGAAAAATAAAAATACTCAAAACATAGATTTCTGTTGCATTTAAAAGAGGGAAAACAGAAAAAAACCCCAAAGGCAGTGCATAGGTGAGTGAACTTGATCACAGGGCATTCATTTCCTTTAAGCAAAGATGGAGTGATGCTCATGCAGAAGCCTGAGGAACATTTAGGCTGACCACTGCATGAGTTCAATGCAAGTGCCCAAACTATTAGAAGCAGCTCAAGATGTTTCACTACAACACCTTTGCCCCTAGAAGTATGTGTGAAAGTTTGCAATGTTCAGAGATGGATTTGTGTGCAAACGTTAAGATAGGACAAATCCCACTTACCTGAAGCCACAGTGGAGGATTCATGTCATCAGCCTCACTAGGAACAGGCTTTGGCTCCAGAAGAGACTGTGGGAAGCAACAAGAGATGAAAGCAGTGACAGAGGGAACATGTGTGCCTAGTTTCGAGGCTCAGACAAATTTCTGTGGCAAGTCAGACCTGGTCAAACTGATACCAGAGGAATTTTACCAGTGTGCTTAACTGTAAATGTTGCAACTATGTATTCATGACATAGCTGAGCTGTACAATGCTCTATTATATATAGCTACTAGTAGAATGCTGCATTATATACTTTAGCTACTAAGTAGATAAGAACCGTTCTGTGAAACCAAGACATGAGCCAAGAGTGCTGAAACAGGGCCAGAAGAAGAGATGGTCATGAAAAGGATAAGAAGAAGAGGAAGATGCCAAAGAAAAAGATGATGAAAGAATGAAGATGTCCCAATGCCCACCAGAGAACCCCCGACCCATCAGGCTACACATGCGCAGTAAGAGTATAGATATGATAAGTAGTTCTTAGAACTGTAATGAATATGCTAATAGTTTCTCAGACATGTCATTAATATGTATAGATCAGCCATATAAAGATACACAGTGATCAAAGTTGGGGTGCATGCTGGGCAGAACTTATCCCCCATGCACCCAGCGCTGAAAATAAAGCATGCCTGCTTTCCAGTGCTCCAAAATGAGCATTAAAGAGCTTTGTCTCTGATTTTTTTGGTATCAAAACCTCTACCACAGAGCCACAGGCAGCACGTTGTGTTTCTGGGTACTGTGGCCACCCCTGGACCCGTTGTCACCGGGGGTCTGGGCACTGGGGCTGTCCTGGCAGGCTGGGGACACAGCTTTCCTCACGGAGCGATGGAGCACTGTGGCCTCAAGCCAGCCTCCTGCATCTTTTCTTGGAACAGCGAGGAACATCCGATTTACCGAGGTCAGGCATGTTGGAAAGCAGGCTGCAGCACCCAGGGGTGTGAGTGGCGGGAGCTGTGCGGGAAGGGTGCGTGTCCTCAGGGCGAACCAGAGCAGGCTGGTGTTGCTGTACTGTTTGCTTCACGGCCCTGTTGGCTCCTGGCTTGGTTGCCCCACAGGCCCTGTGGCTTGGCCTGGCACACGTCGCTGAGCCACCGTGCCTGGGAAGTGACCCCAGCCTGTGAGGGAAGCTGAGGCAAAGATGAGGCCGCTTGGGCCTTGCAGTTTTATTTATTTTTTTTTTAAAGTGTCTATGTTATGAGTGAACTGGTTTTTATAACCTCTTCCTAGGAGTTTCTACCTCACTGCTGCCACAGTAGCACTCCGCAAAGCTACCGAGTGCCCTGAGGGATGCTGCGTTCCCCACCCCGCGGCTGCCCGGCCTGTACCAGTGCGGAAGGCGACGCCTGCCCCCCCATATTTAGTAGGGGCGCCCCGTTTGTCTCCATTCCATCGCTGCACCTGGCACCCTTAGTCAAGATGGCCTCCCTGACGCCGCTGCCCCGCCATGTTTGGTAGGGTCACGCCTCTTCCTCGCCTTCAGAACGGATCGTAGGTGTGCCCTTAGCTAAGATGTCGGCGGAGCCTCGCCGGGAGAGGGTGGGGCGTGCTGGTGCCGCCATCTTACCTGCGGGCACGCCGTACCGCTGAGCTGGCCTTGCTGGCCGCGCGGGGCCTGCCGGGAGAGCGGCGGCGGGGAGCGGCGCGGCGCGGGCAGGTGGGAACGGCGGGGGGTCTCCGGGGGTCTCCGTCCCCTGTGGCTGTCCTGGGGACTGCCGTGGCGGGGGGGGCTGGAGGAATGACGGTGGTGTCCTCTGCAGTGGGAGCTGGGGAGGGGTCAGTGGTGTCCCTTGTGAGGGAGGCCTCGGGGGGCCAGTGGTGTAACCTACGGGAGGGCCTGGGGGGAGTACTGGTGTTCTCAATGGGAGGGGCTGGGGGGGGCAGTGGTGTCCCCTCAGGGGGTGCTGGGGACGGTTAGTGGTGACCCCTACAGCTGTGCTTGCGCGGGGATAACGCAGCACGGGGCTTCCGCGGTGTCCCCTGTAGCTTTGCCTGGGCCAGGCGTCGGCAGCGTCCCCCCGGGGCTGTGCGGAGGGGGCTGGGGCCCGCTGGTGGCCCTGGGGGCATGGCTGGGGTCAGCCGTGTCCCCTGTGGCTGCGCTGAGGGTCCGCAGTGCCACCTGCAGCAGTGCAGCGGGTTGGTGCTGTACCCTATGGCAGGGCTGGGGATCAGCAGCGTTGGGGTCTGAGGTGGCCCCTGTGGCTTTGCCGGGGGGGGGGATCTCCGGCGTCCTCTGTAGGGCTGGGGACCTGCGGTGTCCCCTGGGAGCTGTGCCCAGGACAGTGGCTGGGTGATCTGTGGCGTTCCCTATAGCACTGCTGGGAAGCAGCAGTGTCGCCTATAGCTTTGCTGGAAGGAGTGGGGCTCAGCGGCGTGCCCCACAGCAGATCCCATAGAGACTGGGATGCTACGGCCCCTCCAGTGCTGAGGCTTTGGAAGGTCACTGCTCTCCTGGACTGGGGATTTGGGATCTCCCCGCTGCTGGGACAGGCCCTGGAGGTGGGTCACTGCCGGACTGGGGCTGGAGAGCCCTGTGCTGGTGGCTGGCAGGTCGGGCAGGCAGCTGGCCCTACGCAGCCCTCGCTGAGGGGGGCATGTCTCCCCTCCTGCCATCCTGACCCCAGAGCAGGGCCACGGCCCGTGCCAAACCCAGCCGGGCAATGGGGGCTGGGCCCAGGGCCTGGGAGTGGTGCTGGGCTGCAGCTGGAGGGACACGGAGTAAATTACACTGGAGTAAATTGCACTGCGGTGGGTTGTGCTGCATACCTGAGATGTCAGGTGTTTGGCTGACTGTTCTGATGGGTGAGATCTTTTACAGGGGGGCTCAGCTCTGACTTTTACCATGACAGCCGTGTGTGGTGGGGGTGTGTTGCAGAATCCTCCTGTTTGCCCATCCAGAGGTGGGGGTGGAAATACATGGCAGTTCCCCGTGAGCTTGATTTACATTCTTAATAGCAAGGACGAAGAAAACTTCAATGAGTTTGGAGGTCTGTGGGAAAGTGTTACCTCACAACTTCTCTTCCTCTGGGGGAGGTGATGCTTCTGATTTCTCATAGCTATGGCCCTCCTGAATCTCCTGCTGCGGTGAGGACCAGGAGTAAGGTAATCCTGGAGCATCTCCAGTTGCAGGTGAACCTCTGAGTTTCCTTGGCTCGAGCAGCTCGTGGTGCTGCTGCTCTTGGCTTTGTGAGTTGCTGCCAGTGCTGTGTGGGTTTTGTGTGCTGGATTCGATAAGTGAGATTTTGGTAGGCTTGTCCTTTCTTTTGTCAGAGAGATCAAAGGTAACGATGGTCGTGGAGCTCTTGTTCACATCTGACTCTGAAGAGTTCAGTAAGGCAATGCAGAGTGATCTCTCTGCTGTGTTGGGCATGTTGCTTCTTGAATAGCGGCTTATCTGAAGTCTGCTGGACTTTCAGTTCCTCCCTTACTGGGAGTGGGATATGGTGCCCTGCACAGACAGCATCTAAAATCACCACAGACCTTTTTGTCATGTGCTTCTTCCCATCTGTGAGCAGGTCAGACTGGCAACTGGGTGACATTTGTGATGAGTGTTTTGGTCTGAGACTTGGTCTCCTTTTCTCCCCCCGAGGTTTTAGCTGAGGGCTTCAGGTTGTGTTGCAAACTTGACCTGTTTTCCTTTACAGACCTGAGTCGGGCAGGATTGCCTTGAGACCAGCATGAGGCTGAGTGGGTATTGGATGTTAAATGTGGATCACAAAGGAAAAAAAGCTTGCATTCTGGTTTTGAGTTTCGGATTTCCTTGTTTCTTCATTGGATTTAGTGGTGTTTTAATTGTCTGGAATGCTGATGAGAGCCCTGGACAGAAGAGATTAATGTAGTCACATGGTTCATTTGATAATTGGATTAACTCATTGTAACATGTTAGCTTTGTCCTGCAATGTCTTGTGCCTACATGTAGTTGATCTACTGACCTGCTTTGCAGGCCTATTGTCCAAATAGGCAACCGTTGCCTGAAGTGTGTTGCTTGCATCCTTTCAGAGATTCTGCGATCCCATGGCGACATATCTGGAGTTCATCCAGCAAAATGAGGAGCGTGATGGAGTGCGTTTCAGCTGGAATGTGTGGCCCTCCAGCAGGCTGGAGGCCACAAGGATGGTTGTCCCCCTGGCCTGTCTTCTGACCCCACTGAAGGAGCGTCTGGACCTGCCGCCTGTGCAGTATGAACCGGTGCTTTGTAGCAGGCCGACTTGTAAAGCAGTGCTCAACCCACTCTGGTAAGAATTTCTTGGCTGGGCGTATTAAGAGAGGCTGAATAGTACCTAGTTTTTATTTGAACTTCACTGCTTCCTTATTCCCCTTTTTCTCTGCCCAGTGCCTAGCAGCCTCTTTAATTTAGATGTAGCGGGTTTGTTAAAATCCATGGGTGCCTAATGCGATACGTTGAATACCAGTCTGTTACTAGAGCTGCCGGAACCAGAGGAGAGAGGAGTGCCTTTGGGAGGCTATTAATGCAGAGGCGGTGTGGAAATGGCCACCAATCCTGTTATCATTCCAGAGAATTTTGTGGTGAATGATGAAACTTAAAATAAACAAAGGTGCCACTCATAACTGTCCTGTGGGCTGTGATGTCCACTGGATTTTCTGTGTCCTACATGTCCTGCTGCTTGTAGGGCAGTTCCAGCATGAGTTCAAGGTTTTCTTTGAAGTTTTGCTGAGAATTTAAGAGGGATAATCTTATTTTTACTTATTACAGTCCCAAAATTATGTAGTGAGCATACGTATTTGGAGTGTAGCACTGGGCTGAGAAAAAGCAGGGAAGGACAGTAAGGAAGTAAAATGAGATTGAGCCCATGAAATAAGAACATGGCCAGGCTTTACTGCACCAGCAGTTACAGGATGTTGTAACGGGCTGAGGAGGGTAAACCCTTTGGGGCAGGGAACAGCCTGTTTGTTCAGTGTTTGTGCAGGATCTGGGTGAGTGGCTCCTGCTGCTCTGTAACTACAGTACTTGTGTGCTACAGCTGTACAAACAATAAAATGACCAAGATAAGCCCAAGTGTACTGAAAAAATTACTAGACCCAAGTCTTTGTCTGCCAAAGGCTAAGCTCCAGGGAGCTGTCAGTGGTCTGTCATGCTGACAAGCCTGGAAGTGGCAGGGCCGAATGAGCTAATGGACTTTCTGGCAATAGAACAAGAGTCTGAATCCCTAAAACTCTTGTCGTTCTACTTGGAGTGTCTGATACTCTTGTTTCTTCCTCAGTGCTGTGAACCAGCATGGATAATTATGAACCTGTGCTATAAAATTGTTCCTATAGTTAATACTAATGCCTCGTCTTTCCCTTGCAGCCAAGTTGACTATCGGGCCAAGCTCTGGGCTTGTAATTTCTGTTTTCAGAGAAATCAGGTAAGTTGGAAAAAGCATCAGCCCTTCCATCTTTACAGTGAACATTTTATTAATGGCCTCTGCTGACAAAGGATGTCAAGCAGGAATTCCACTTTTCGAGATTCCTTCCCTTGGCCTTTTTCTCTTGCTGAACCCAGGCCAGAGCACTTGTTAACAGGTCTGTTTTACCTGACGTCTTGTCTATGTTCTGTTCAGTTTTGCCAGTGATTTTACCAGCATGCAGGGCATGGGAAGGCAATAAAAATGCCATTTTGTCCCATGTGTTTCCAGTGTGTTTTTTGCACTGAATGTTTACTGTTCTTGCCAAATATGAAATTCATTGGATTTGAGTAGCCCTTTGCTATCAGAAACACTCATGTGGCTAAATGAATTTCAGCTAACGCATAGTTGCTGCTTTAGTCCTACCTTTTATTTAAACTGAATTGCGCAGCTGTCCGTACTGCTGTGCACTTGTCTGTGCTTGGGAAAATAGTGTATGAGTCTCTCATCATGAATTAATCAGGTTGGTGCAGTGGCAGTAAATGAATTGTTGAATAACCACATCATGAGCAGGGTGGCATCTGTACTGCAGAGGAGGGCCCTATATTTCTGTCCTGCAACTTCCTTGTCCTAATTTTCTGTTCTCTTTTTCAGTTCCCTCCCGCATATGCAGGCATATCTGAGGTCAATCAACCAGCAGAGCTTATGCCTCACTTTTCAACAATTGAATATATAGTGCAGGTAAATGAATCATAGGCAAGTTTGAAGCCTCCAGAATTGTCTTGTTTGCGACAGATTATGTATGTATTAGATTTACTTAAGGTAATGCAAATAAATAACATCTCTGCAAGGTGCTTAAGGTAGGGGTCATTTTATTCCTTGGCTGGAGTTATGAAGTGTCACCTGGCATATGCACACACCTAGTAAATTAATCTTTTTCCACATTAGCGAGGTCCGCAGACGCCATTGATCTTCCTCTATGTTGTCGACATGTGTCTGGAAGAGGAGGACTTGCAGGCGCTGAAGGAGTCCCTCCAGATGTCCCTAAGTCTGCTGCCTGCCGACGCTCTGGTGGGGCTCGTCACTTTTGGCAGAATGGTCCAGGTTCATGAGCTGAGCTGTGAAGGGATTTCCAAGAGCTATGTGTTCAGGGGCACAAAGGACCTGACAGCTAAGCAAATACAGGTATGTTCTGCCATCTCTTAGGCCAGTGGCTTGTGTCTGTTAGCTCTGTTGACACCACTACGGGTCTTCTGAGCGCTGGGCTCTTGGGGAGGAAGAAGGGTTCAGTGCTCTCAACTGTTAGCCTGCTTCCCTCCCAATGTTTTTTTCTGTTGTAAATTCCTTGGAACATTGTCCAGGATAGAGTTTGTATATCTTACGTAATGGATCCATTGATCCATTTCTAATGGGAGTGCAAAGAATAGTAATTTCACAGATTTTAATATATTTAATGCTACAGTGTTGCAGGCCTCAGGGTATATACTGCTTGACAGCAAATAATGTTTAGTGTTTGAATAGTACATCTCCTCTGCCTTCTCTTTACTGTTCTTTAGGATATGCTTGGGCTTTCAAGGCCGGTTGTCCCCATTCAACAGGGAAGACCTCTTCAAACTCCGGAGCAACCTGATATTTCAAGCAGGTAAGCTGCACCAGCACAGCCGGGGAGCAGGGCAGCTGTTTTATGCCCCTTTGGGGTCACGCTTCTAAACCTCCGTTTCTAGTCTAGTGGTAAATTATAACAGGATGAGAAACACCCCTAACTTAAGTTCCCTGCTTGAGCAAGGGGTTGGACCGGATGATCTCGAGAGGTCCTTTCCAACCTCAGCCATTCTGTGATTCTGTACAGACAGGATTTACTAGTGCTGCAGGCAATGTATTAGACTTCTAGAGTGTCTTGGTTGCAGCTGTGAGAACAAGATTGCAATTCAGGCTAGATTTCTACGTGAAAAACACAGAGTAGCTGTCTTTGGGAAGCTTGTTGCTCAGGAGTCATTTGGAGCAAGGGCCTGTCTTTTTGATTGACCAGCCAGTGGGGTCCTGGTCTATGCATAACAATCCTACATACCACCTCCTACCCCTGCCCCAGCAAGTCCAAAACCTGGTTGACAGGCCAGCAGTTACCCCCACACAGTAAAGTGGTATTTACCTCTGTAGGATACAGTTTTCTCTTTTTCAGCTCCTCTTTTTCAGTGGCAGCTCTTGAGAGTGTGTTGTGGTTTAAGCCCAGCTAGTAACTGAGCACCACACAGCTGCTTGCTCACTCCCCCCTGCCTGGGGGATGGGGAGGAGAATGGGAAAGAATGTTAATCTCAAGGGTTGAGATAAGAACAACTTAATAATGGAAATAAGATAAAATAAACCCAGTAATAATAATAATAATAATAATAATAATAATAATGTTATAATGAAAAGGAGAGAGGAATGAAATTCACAGGAAAGAGAGAAAGGAAACAAAGTGGTGTGCAGTGCAGTTGCTCAGCATCTGCTGACCAATGCCCAGCCAGTCCCCCAGCAGCGATCTGCAGGCCCCAGCAACCCCCCAGTTTAGCATGATGTCCCATGGTATGGAATATCGCTCTGGATAGTTTGGGTCAGCTGTCCTGGCTGTTTCCCCTCCCAATTTCTTGTGCCCCCCCAGCCCTCTCTCTGGTAGGGCCTGAGAAACTGAAAAGTCCTTGGCTTAGTACACACACCACCCAGCAACAACCAGAACCACCAGTGTGCTGGCATTGTTCTCCCACCAAATCCAAACCACAGCGCTGCACCAGCCTCTAAGAAGAAAATTAACTCCCAGCCGAAACCAGGACAACGTGTTGGTAGACTAAATCGTCATTGCAGTTCTTTTCTCTCCTTTATGTGACTTTGTCTTCTTGTCAGTTCCTGACATCTTGCTTTGATTAACTTTTTTGTTTTGCACAGGCCTGTTATCTTGGAAAGTTTGGATGTAAGAAGGAGACATGCCATGTGACTTTTTGTTCCTGATAACTGTTTCAGTGCAATTTATGCATGCCAGGAACCAAGAGGCACTTTCTTCTCTAAACTTGTAAGCAGGAAAACACCTTATTTGAATTTTTGCAGGTTTCTGCAGCCAGTGCATAAGATTGACATGAATTTAACAGATCTGCTTGGAGAACTGCAAAGAGACCCATGGCCAGTGACCCAGGGAAAGAGACCTTTACGTTCCACTGGAGTAGCGCTTTCGATTGCTGTTGGCTTATTGGAGGTACGGTTAGTGCTGCTGGTGGAGATGGGCTGGTCAAAGTAAGCAACTGGTGGTCTTTGCTGAAACGTGCAGGTGTCAGCCCAGCTTGGTCTGTGGCCCAGGGACATTGGGCTGCCGAGGTGCAATTTGCCTCTGCTGACTTTGACACGTGTTAGCACCAGCTGGGATGGGGGTTTACATCTGGTGAAATATGCAGGTGTTTAAAGGTCTTTGATTCTGTGTCGCCACGTGGAGGTGACGTGATGCACAGGGTTTATCTGAGGGTCATCCAAGTTGTAAGTAAAAAGAACAGAAACAGCCTGCTTCTTGTTATGAAGACGTGAAGCTTGATATTGCTTGAGTCTAAACTTGAGAGTGCTGTGGCTGTCAGAAAACGCATCGCTGTTTATCAGGGTCGTCTCTAGCAGAGACAGGTGTCTAAGGACATTGCAGAAACACAAGCAGATGCTTCTCTAAAGGAAGCATTGTTGCCATTTTAATCAGTTTCTCTCCCTTTTTTCTCTCCTTATCTGCCACCTCCGCCATTTCTGATATGTGTCTTTTTTTTTTATTTTTTATTTTAGGGCACATTTCCAAACACAGGGGCCAGAATAATGCTGTTTACAGGTGGGCCACCAACACAAGGACCAGGCATGGTGGTAGGAGATGAACTGAAAACACCCATACGTTCTTGGCATGACATAGAGAAGGACAACGCCAGGTTCATGAAGAAGGCCACCAAAGTAGGTGCTAGTGCCTACTGGAAGTGTTTAAACCCCAAAACTGAATAGTGTCAGAACACTAAATGCGGGGAAAGGACATAACACAAACTTACATACGCTGCTGTGTTGACAGCTGTCCAAGGTCCTTCCCAGGGAACAAACGTACTAAACGTACTCTTGTTCTCTCGATGTGGGAACAGTACGTCCAGATATTTGCATGGTTTTCCTTGAAGTGCCTGAGCCTTTTGTGTATGCTAAATTGTGAGAATGGTCAAGGGAAGGGTAAAAAACTTCCTCCTCGTTACTTCTCCAGCATGGTTTTGTGCCTTCTCAGGAAAAGAAGTATTTCACTGTTGTTTCTTAGCTGACAGCGGATGCAGTTTGTTCATCGACATCATTGTATCTGCTTCTGGTGAGGAGAAAAACCTGTCTTCTAAGAATTGGCCTCTTCCAGAAAGCCTCCATTGTCTTCTTGATATATGAAGCAACAGTTAAAATAGTAAAAATTTCAGATGTGAAATGCTCCTGGCAGCTAGGAGAAAGCGATGTGACACCTGTTCTCTTAACTGCCACCTGGAAACCTTTGGGTTTCTGCTGAGTTGTCCCAGGCAAAGATCCCATGCAGCTCATACTCTCTCTGTTTTGTGACATGCAGCTCAAACTCATCCAAGTGCAAACATCCTGGGGGGGAGAAACATGCTCCAGCAGAGCAGTAAGAGCAAACAGCTGTTTAGTTACCACAGCACTAGTAGTTGCTTGATTTGTACCTTGTGTTTCATGTGTTGGTCTCAGCTGGAGGGCAGTAGAAAAATTGCCCATTGCGGCATCCTCAACAGCGTGTATGTTTTCTCCAGCACTACGAGACTCTGGCTAATCGTGCTGCAGCCAATGGGCATTGCATCGACATCTATGCCTGCGCCCTGGATCAGACTGGACTGCTGGAGATGAAGTGTTGTACAAACCTCACAGGGTATGTTCACAGCCAGAGAGCATAAAGTTGGTACATGTTTGTTTGTTTGGGTTTTTTTTTGATGGGGAGGATAGTTCAGAAAGCAGGTAAGTTTGCTGTCAGGGCAAAAGGGTGAGATAGTTATCGTTCTATTCTAAACTGTAGTTTGAATTTGCCAGGAATTATATGGCAAACTTCACCTGGTCCGAGTCCACATTTCTGAAGTCTCAAACCAGCATGTGAATTAGCACTGCTGGTAGAAAACTTGCTGTCCTGCTTTGAGAAAGGTATTCTAAAGCATGGTGCTACATGTCTTTTGCAAATGCCTTCTGCCTCCTTGGGAGATAGGAAGTATTCCTGGAGCTACAGGATAGAGATGCTGTGCTTTGTGGTGTGTGCATGGCTGAAGTGCCATCAGAAGAGCAGGCTGTCAGGCATGGTGGGTAGAAGCTTTCCTTGCGTGGGCCAGATTTTCTCTGCTTAAAAGCTCACTTTCGCTTTCTCCAGGGTTTCTTGACTTGTGAGGGTCTCTGAGGGTTAAGTGCCTGTGTGCTGTATTGCTGAAAGCATTGTGGTCTTGGTGAGGCACGCTGTGTGCTAAGCCAGGCCTTTTGGGGACTTGTCTTGTCATGTTGGCCATTTGATGTCTGCTGTGTCTAGGGAGTCAAAGGAAGGTTCGAGCAAACGCGTGGTATTTGTAAATAATCACATAATGTTCAGTAAGCAGAAGAGAGATTGTTTGACCCCTTTGGTTGCGTTACTGAGCTCCATCTGACGAGGCCTGGGTTTACCAAGGCACTTAGGGCAGACACAGTACAAACCCTTGCACGCATAGCCTGCAGCGTGGGTGGTTCCAGCCCTGTGCAGGGAAGGCAGGCTGAGCAAAGCTCTTTCCTGAGTTGAGATATTTCTAACTGGTGCAACACGAGCATTTTTAAGGCAGCTAAAGGCATGGGAAAAAATACAGTTGAGAAAGCAAGCTGGCAAAGATGGAGCATTAACATGCCTGGCTTTGGAGGAGGCGTCCACGTAGCTGCATTCCCTGATGTGAATTCTGCGTATGCAAAGACATGCTTTAAAACAGTTCCTGCATGTGTTTGCATGCATGAGTGTTGGAGGGATGTATCCTTTGTGCTTTACTTCTAGTTCCCAGTTACTTCAGTTCCCTTGTGTATCTTTTTCTCTTTCCCAGAGGACACATGGTGATGGGAGACTCCTTCAACACTTCTCTCTTCAAGCAGACCTTCCAGCGGGTGTTTAACAAAGGGTTCAATGGGGAATTTCGGATGGCTTTTGGTGCAAATTTGGATGTGAAGGTGAGAGATCAGTTTCACTGGATGGCATTAACTGGGAAATAAGAATGCTGTTCATTCAGAGGTTGATTTAAGTAGAAAAGTCTACGTGTTTGAGGTCAGCCATAGTGCCTGTTTTGGAAGAAGTACCGTACTGGAATGAGTGGACGTATTTTTGTTTGGAAGCTTATTAAGTTTGTGGGTTTTTGCGGTTTTCCTTTTTCCTTTTAATTTTTGTAAATAAAAAAAAAAAAAAAAAGGCAGCTAAGCTCAGCCTCTCCTCACTCAGAAAGGAACGTTTCATACTCTCTCCTGGTCACTGTAAATATGTCTTCATTATTAAAATGTGGCTATGTAGATTCTCTTATGTTCACTAATTGTAGCAGTAGGTGATCTGGAAGCTTTCCTGCAGCCATGTGTACGTCTTATCTGATCAAAGCTGAGGAAAACTGATTTAGTCTGTGTGTATTCTATTTGAGCTGATTTAAAACAATAACCAAAAACCTAAATCTACTTTTTTCACTTTGTTCTAGACCTCCAGGGAGCTGAAAATTGCAGGAGCTATTGGACCATGCATATCCCTGAATGCTAGAGGGCCATGTGTCTCTGAAAATGTAAGTCTCTGGCATAGAAAAGTCTTTAATGAAGAAGTAAATAAACAGTGCAAAGTTTCTGCCTAGACCTACAGCTCAGCGGGAATGTCAGTTTTTAAGGAGAACAACATATGGCCTTCAGTAACTTCATTCACACCCAAAAGACAAGCAGTCTAGAAGGCCTGCCATTACTTGTACCTCTGATCAGAATTTAACATAAGCTTGCCATGCTTGCTGCTAGGGATAAAAACGTTACTTTCTTTTTGATTCTGTGCAGGAGCTTGGGATTGGAGGAACATCTCAATGGAAAATTTGTAGTCTGGATCCCAGCACAACTCTGGCCATTTACTTTGAAGTGGTAAATCAGGTCAGTCCTGGCTTCTCTTTTTGGTCATCTTTTTTACGCACCAAACTATTTGTTACATGGCCAGAAAATGCAATGACATCCCCTGTGTTGCAAATGGATGGTTGCAAAGCAGCCAGGTGTTTTGTGCCAAAGAAATAGTGTCGAGTTTGTTTTCATATACATGAATTGCCTAATATTTCTGGTACAGAACCTGCATTCTTTCCTTGTCTTCTTCCTATAGTATTTATTTAACAAAGAAGAAATTTTCTTTTTGCCAGTATGTGGTGTGGTGAATGAAAATATAAATACCTTCACATTCTTGGAAAAATGGTCCCCCAAGCTGTAACAGCTTGATGGCTCACAAGCAGTTTTTTAAGCCTGTGGCAGCTAGACGCTAGGAAAGCTATCCCAAAGGAATTCTATTCCACTTGTGACCCTCTGACTTCTCTGCTGTGTGGGCTTGTTACTGTTGGGAATAGGATGGTGGACTCTCAGGACCTTTGCTCAGATCTTGTACTGCCATTCTTACGTTAGTTGCTGTGGAGATAAGTTGCTGCCACCCTTTAAGGGACAAGCTGAGAAAATGTCATGCCCAATATTAAATGGGCCCATCACCACTTGACTCTGAAGGCTGCTGGGAAGCACAGATGTGTCTTTCTTCTCTGGCCCTTCTCTCACTTGTATTCGTACTATTTTATGATTGCTTAAATGATGCCCTGGAGTTCTTTGTAGTGGACAGAGTTATGGAAAAGCCAGCCTGTTTGAAGTCTCACCTTCTTTCATTTGCAGCACAATGCACCAATACCTCAGGGAGGCAGAGGGGCAGTGCAGTTTGTCACTCAGTATCAACACTCCAGTACGCAGAAACGCATTCGTGTCACCACCATAGCCAGAAAGTGAGTATCTTTTGCCAGTTCTTTGGCAGAAACTTAAGCCACAGCCTGTGCTGGAATTTTGCTCGCTTTTTGGTGCATGCGTTGGCTGCAGAGCATTTGGCACAGGGAGGATGAACCTTGTTTGGGTTTTGATGAAGGTGAATGCGTGTAGCACTAACCCTTTACTAACCCTGTAGTTGGGCAGATGCACAGAGTCAGCTCCAGCATATAGAAGCTGCGTTTGACCAGGAAGCAGCTGCTGTGCTGATGGCCCGACTGGGAGTGTACAGAGCTGAATCTGAGGAGGGACCTGATGTTCTACGATGGCTGGACAGACAGCTGATCAGACTGGTAAGGCCAGTAGAATGCAGTTAGCTGTATTCTTGACTTTAGTAAAAATGGTCTCTGGAAGTGAAAACGGCATCTTTTTCCAGATTGACTTGCTTCATTTGTGCTCTGACCATGGTCACATGGTTGTAGTACATGATAGCTCAGAATTCAGTGTGATCATTGAATTTGTGATGAGGTAGGTAGGCATCCCATCATGCTGGAAGTGTTAAACATGAGATTAAGAAAGTGATAGGGAAACACAGAATAATGCAGGTGGGCAGGGACCTTTAGAGGTCTCTGGTTCAACCCCTCTGCTCAAAGTAGGGCCAGCTTGGAAGTTAGAGCAGGTTAGAGCTCCAGGTCTTGTTCAGTTGATTTTGAAGATCTGCAAAGATGGCGTTTGTCTTGCTTCGCTTGACAACCTGTTCCAATGTTTGATCACGGTCCCTGTGAATTATTTCTTTTTCTTCCCTCCCCTCCCCTCATCAGAATTTTCAATTCTCCAGCTACCTGTGAGGTAGCTGTAGACAGCAGTATGACTTCTTGATCTTGCTCTTCACCAAGTTGAACAAAACCAGCTTCTTCAGCCTCTCTACATGAGGTTTTCCCAGCCCCTGACCAGCTTGGTGGCCTCTGCTAAACTCACACCAGTATATCTGTGTCTGACTTACACTGGGGAGCCCAAAACTGGACACAGCATTCAGATGTGGGCTCACCAGTGCTAAGTTCAGGGTAGTAATTGCTTCTGCAGCTTCATAATGTCTTGCTTTGAATAGCACAAGCCTGAATTGCCTAAATTGGTTCTGGCCTTGTCCAAACACCCATGTGCAGTTGATACTAACAGATATGGCACATCAGACCCTGAAAAAACAGGGCCAGTATCAAATAAAGATTTCAGCACAAACACACAGGCATGTTGCACACTGAAGCGATTGTGCAGTCATGTATAGTTAAATTGCTAAAACCATTGATGCTTCTTATTTTCAGTGAAGCCGTTGGTGAAATGCCAGTCTGCTGCTGCTCTAGAAGGAAGTAGAGTTGCTGTAGAAGTGCTTCATGGCCTACAATGCAGCTTAGGTATAATGTAGTATCCCTGATTTAAAAATTGAGTACTATTAGAAGCACTGTTTTTTTCATTCTTAGATAATTTCAAATCTAGATTTAACATACGTGAAAAAATAGATAAGTAGATCAAATCCTCATTCTCATTCCAGTAAAATACAGAAACCTCTGACTTAAAGAAAAATAGCCTGTGGATTTTATATTACTTGCTATTGTCATGCTTATACCTTGGTTGCTGTTTGAAAACAACCAAAAGAACAACCTTAAAAAACCCACAAACAGGTGTTAATTCTAAAAAAAAAAAAATTAAAAAGAAGAGAGAGTTAAGAGGGATAACCAAACTATCCATTTTGCTTCCGACAGTGTCAGAAATTTGGACAATACAACAAAGATGATCCCAACTCCTTCAGATTGTCAGAATCATTTTCTTTGTATCCCCAGGTAAGAACTTCACTTCCCACAGCTATGGGAAAAGTGTGCAAGGGTGAGAGTGATGATAAAACATCTTGTACCATTTGTCAGATTCAAAGTGGGAGGGTCAGGTGCTTTTTTGATGTGAGGGCCTGGTCCTGTAGTTCAGTGCTGCAAATGACTGCTAAGGGGAAAAACTCTGAGGAGTTAATAAGAGGCAGACTTTTTCCAAAGAATTTATTTTTCAGAGAGATTGTACTGGGTTGCAGAAGTTTTGGCAACTTGCTGACATTTCTGTTTTTGCTTCTTTCTGTTGCAGTTCATGTTCCATCTGCGGCGCTCCCCATTCCTGCAGGTCTTTAATAACAGTCCAGATGAATCTTCCTATTACCGTCACCATTTTGCTAGGCAAGATCTGACCCAGTCTCTCATTATGATCCAGCCCATCCTTTATGCCTATTCTTTCCATGGACCTCCTGAGGTGAGTCCTTATTTTAACAGGAAGAAGTGGATCAATCCAAAATAATGAGTAGTCAGTCAGGGTAACAAACTTCTTTCAGCAAAAAGGTCTCTATATGTATTTTTTCAGCCGAGGTAATTATTAAAGGATGAGATAGGGCAGCATAACATATGAATTGTGTTTTCAGTAAGTTTAAAGCTTTGATTAAAAATAACCCAAACCACCAACACCCCCCCAACAAAAACAACCTCCCCCCCCCTGCAAGCCACAACCCCCTGTCCCACAACACCTGGTGAATCCTGCAGCTGTCAGTAGCGCTTTTGCTTCTCTGCCGGAGGCTGCCGTCTCCATTGTGTAAGTCAGCAAGCCTCAGCCCTTCCAGATCATAATCTCCCACTAGCTGCATGTTTTCAGTTGTTTATTTTTAATTGTGTGCAAGTATTCAGTGAACAGACACGGATATCCTTATCCCAACAGCCTCCTTAAAAGGAGTGTGCGTCTGGCAGGAAAGAAACGCAGGAGCTGCTGGAGTAACACTGAAACCTTCTTGGCAGCGTTTGCCAGAGTTCACATGTGATTCCTTATTTTTCTTGAGATACTTTTGTTAAAGATAATTTTGAATTAGACTTGGATAGCCATAGAAATTGCTTTCTGGCATTCTGTGCTTCATACAGTAGCCGATAACCTGCTGCTCCATTCAGAGGTGCTGCGGGAGGCTGAGCGTGCTCTGCGAGGTGTTTGCGTGGACTGAGCAGCCGGTGGCAGTCGGGTCTATCTGAGCAGGGCTCAGCAAGCACTTCAGCCAGCCATGAAGGTTAATACAGTTCTGAGGGTTTAGTGGCACTTGACTTTCTTCTTTATTTTCCCCAGCCAGTGCTTCTGGACAGCAGCAGTATTCTGCCTGACAGAATTCTACTGATGGATACTTTCTTCCAAATAGTTATCTACCTTGGTGAGGTACAGTAAAATACATTCTCTTTCTCTGTTTGCACTCCCTCCCTCCTGCATGCAGGCGGACGGTGTCACTGTTCATATAAAGTAAGCTGCTTGCAAAGCCCGTGCTAGCATAATGACATTGTATATGTGCTGCTGGTTTTAAGACAATTTCCCCACTGTCTGAGTTAAAAAAAAATACTACTGGAGTCGCTGAGGATGTGTTCTGCACTGAATAACAGCTGTCACATTAGCTTGGTAATGAAGGTGGTCCCTTACCACACCTGCAAAAAGCCAGCAAAACTTGAAACTAAGCAGGGCAGAGAGATGCGGTTTGATTTTCAGATATGTGATGTACTTGGTTGCTGGGTTTTGACACTTAAATACTGCTGCTCTTAAATCAGTTATGATTTTTTCCAGTTTTTGCTTTTAAATACTGGATGTTTTTGACAGCTGCTCCTATACTCCTTCCATTGTGACTGAGTTAAGTGCTTAGGTGCTGACCTTGCCTAAACATTCAATTTATACCAATATTCCAAGCCTTGGCTTTCCAGTGCCTCTTCAGTATGCAGAGCTGTAGATCTGTATTTCAGTCCTGTCAGGCTTTGTAAGGGAGCAGTATGCTTTGTAGCTGTATAATAGAAATGTCTCGCATCCTAGACAGTTAGGGGTTAGGGATGAAGAGGAAGCTTGCTTTCCACTTCTTTGGAGATCTCCTTGTTCTTTGATGCCATTTTCCCCCCTCACATTCTTTGTAGTCCTGCTTGGGGAGTGGCCTTCATCCAGTTTCTTCTATCTAAACATGGCATCAGATTGCAGTAGTTTAAATAAACCCATCTTGGTTTATGCCTAAACATTCCTATTGGTGAAAACTTTTTGGGAGACATCTTAACTCTTCCCTTTGTTTTTTGACTAAGCTACTTAGTCAAAAGATACTTAATGAGTGTTATTAGAATGCTTGAAGTTTGGCATTATGGTTCACGGCAGCTCCATTATTAGCCCCCAGCTTCACTCTGTATCGGATTTGTTCCCTTTGAGAAGTGAGCAGGAATAGCTGATTGACATGAACAGGAGTTGGACACTTATATCAACAATGACAATAAATCTTCTAAACAATTTCTGCCTACTGTTGGAGAGCAAGACACTCAGTAACTGGGTAAAATTCAGACAAAGGAAGAGCTAAGTGTGTGACCTGCACTGTATGGAAGAGTTGCTAGGTACATATGGTTCGGTAGCTTGAAAATACTGGAAGGCAATGGCTGCTTAATTTAAGACCAAATCAGATTCAGAATGTCAGTGATTTATAAATGCTCTGTGTTTCTGTGTTGGCATGGGCTGAAACATAAAGGCTTAAGATCACTTTCAATGAATTGCTCTTGTACTGCACAAACTGCTGCCAGCTTTTGTTGAGTGTTGAGTGGCCTTAAAATCAGGGACAGAAAGTAAATAATGTTATTGCCAGAGTAGTGAAAGTGTGTGTTTGCCCTGTGCTCTGTAAGCAGAAGTAAGTGTAACATTCTGCTGCCTAAAGACATGTAGGTTGAAAAGGGGCAGCTTGCAGACATTTTTATTATTTTTTCACTTCCTCCCTGTCCTGTCAATAGACTATTGCGCAGTGGCAGAAAGCTGGTTACCAAGACATGCCTGAATATGAAAACTTCAAGCACCTACTGCAAGCCCCACTGGATGATGCCCAGGAGATCTTGCAGACTAGATTCCCTATGCCACGTTACATCCACACTGAACATGGTGGCAGTCAGGTAAGGGGCTGCTGTTGAACAGAGCAAATAGCTGTCTTTCTGCTTTGCTAAGGGATGGTTCTGTAAGTTAAATACAGTGGTAATCCAAAGTACAGAGCTTGCATATCTTTCCATGAGCGTTTACTACAACTTTGTCTTTTAATAAGCCAGTCACTTGCTGGATATGCTTTTGAGATCAGAGGATGGGAAAACCCAGGAAAAGCCAGCTTAAATATCTTTTTAGTCCCCAGAGAGGTGGGAAAGAAGTTATTTGGCTTTGTATCTACACTTACCCAGGACAGGGAGTGTAGTTAGCTTGCTAGGACAGTCGGTTACACTGAATGATTGACCATCTGTTCCTTTATTCTCTAATGCTGGCTGAGGATGTAAAATAGTTCCTATTTTTGCTCTTCCTGTAATTGCAGTTGTGCTGTGCTTGTCTGTGCCTGGCCTTGTTTATAGCAGTGAGGAGGCAGGAATTAACTTTCCAAAACAATTATTGGGTATTAATTTTTGGTGTGACCGTGTTAGTGCTGGTCGTCTGCTGACCTTATTCCTAAAGAGTGGGTGGGGGCATGGCAGGGACAGTGCTGGTGACATGCCTGTGTCACATGGAACCAGAGCTGCCCTGCCAGGCGAGAGCCGCTTGCTGTAGCAGAGCACTCTGTGCCTCTTGGAGACATGTTGTCTGTGCAGCAGGGCTGTTCGTGGACTTGAAACTTGTTAATTAAATTAGTACCTTGCTTACAAAAGCAGAGGAACATTGCTAGTCATGTGTCTAAGGTGGTATGAGGTCCTGAGGGAGCCAACAGGTGTCTCATTTTACAAAACTGATTCTCTGATGCTTTGTCTTAATAGGCCCGGTTCCTCTTGTCTAAAGTGAACCCTTCTCAGACCCACAACAACCTCTATGCATGGGGACAGGTAAGCAATGGAAGAGCTGCTCATGTCTGGGAATGCTGTAAAATGTATGTTTACGTATGTCTATGCAGAAGCCATCCTATTTCACCACATGGCCACAGACCGTGAGCAGTGTTTACGTTTGTCCTCTGTTTCTTACCTAAGAGCTTTTTGCAGACGTATGTGACAGGACTTGAAAACCTTACAGTGCTTTGCTGTGCAAAGAGGCAAGGTTATTTCTGTGTGCCAGTGGATCTGATAATGGAATTACCAGCTGAGACTACAGCATTATTGCAGCATTTAAAAAGACATGACTGATTAATAAATCTGATTTGTCTCTAAAGCTTAGGCAGGTTAGATTTTTATCCAACCTGCTTACTCAAGTCCATGGTTGTTAAGATGAACAGTACTGGTGAGGAGTACTAGATGACAAGATGATCAGAATAGTTTGCAAACATGGATGTCTAAACTCATATTCCTGTTCTTGTATTGAATCCTCTCAAGTTTTCAGCAACATCCAGTTGACTTCAGGGCTCTTTCTCAATGGGTCCAAGGAATGGCTGTCCAAATAGGGGTGCTGCCACAATAGCTCAGTACCTCAGCAGCTTGGTGGCAGGAGAAGAGTGGTCCTCACAAGGAACATGTTGCCCCTTTGATCTCCCTTCCTGTACCCCAGCTACATGCGGAGCACGTATCAGACCAGGAGAATTTTTCTGTGCTGGCTGCTATTGAGGGAAGCAGTTAATTTGGTGTAGAATATTTTCTTACAAGTTTCAGATGAACTGATGTAGAAATAGTATCTTCACCCTTCCCTACAAATACCATTTAAAACTCTTAGGTGACAGTGTATTTAGTATTCTGGAAAAAGTAACTAGCATATGGCTACATATAGATCTAATTTATCTGAGAATGCTAGACTTTTATATCCTCTTTCTTTACTTATTTGTGTAGAGCTTTGGGCAGAAAAATTTCTAATGCTTTAGAAAGAAGAAATTTTCTTTTTTCCAGTAGTTCAGATTGCACTAGAGGATAGTGTCATTGCTGTTCCCAGAGTAGCATCTTTCTGCTAGGTGTCCGCCCCTTGCATGAAAAAAAGTGGTTGATTTAGCAGGCAGTTAGTTCAGAGTACCAACATCTGATTTGCTTTCAGTTAGTCCCCAGTGTCAACAACACTATTTTAGACTCATTGTTTCTTTATTTTCCTGCAGGAATCGGGAGCCCCAATCTTGACAGATGATGTTAGTCTCCAGGTGTTCATGGACCATCTGAAAAAACTGGCGGTTTCAAGTGCATCATGACTTTGATCAAACTGAGAAGCATGTATAGAACTTACGTTGATCATGTTTGTGACAGAAGTGGAGCAATTTATTTACATTTCCTTCTCTCTCTTTAAGACTAAGGCTTTTAAGTATTAAAAGAAATAAATATTCAGGGAGAGTTTTTTACTTGGCCCTTCTAGATATTAATTTATTTGTATTCCTTTTTGTCTGTATTCTGTATTTTTCATACATTGTAATTGGAGCTAAAGGATGCTTTAGCCAATACAAGATTTTAACGGGTTTTAGCTTAATTTTTAATGTGTGTTCTTAAAAGGTATCTTTTAGCAACAAGGGATTGTGTAATGAATAAAACTGGGCAAGAGCTTTACTATTAAGTGCTATCCCAAATTCACTGGTATGTGCGATGGACTTGGCCCACCTCCTTCTAGTTTTTGAAAACGTCATGCTGGAGTATGCACATGCTATTGAAAATAATTTTAAGGCGCTCCTAAAGGTAAGATGGCGCAGAACAAGCAGGAGATGGTGCAGAATGTTTTGACAGATACAGGGAGGGGGTGATACGCACCACCAGTGCTTTGAGAATGACCACGGCATGCTGAAGCGCTGCCTCTGGGTCTCTGCAGGGCCTGAACATCGGCCCCTCGCAGCTCCCAGCCGAGCACAGCACCGGCTGCCGTGGGAACAGGCAGGCAGAGCGGCGATGCAGCTGCACCCCGGTAAGTCCCGGTGAGTGCCCGTGGCCCGGCTGGCCCCCCTCACGCCGCCAAGCGCCGCCAAGCGCCTGCCCAAGCTCGGTTCTCGGCCGCGGGCGGGCTCGCCGCCCCCTCACGCCGCGGGCGGGCGCTGTGGTTTCCAGGAGCACAGCTTTCGTGCCGCGGCCGCGCCCGCCGCCATCTTCCCGCCGCCATCTTTCCGCCGCCATCTTCCGGCCGCTCCCCCCGTCCCGCCGCCAGGGCGCACGCGCGCGGGGCGCTCTTCCTGTGCCGTCCCATTGGCGGCAGGGCCCAGCCAATGAGCGCGGTCCTTGCTGGGGAGCGATGCGTGCGGCCCTGTGGAACTCGCGGGCGGCGCTGCTGTACACGGTGGGCAGCTGGACCATGCTGGGCGCCATGATCCACTACAGCCGCAACAGCGGCGCAGAGAGCGGCGGCGCGTCCGGTACGGGCTGGCGCGGCCCTGAGGCCGGGCATGGCGCTTGAGGTCACCTCGGCGGGGCGCGGGGGCGGGGCGCGGCCGAAGGGAGGCCTGGCCCGGGGGCGGGGCTTGGCTGAGGGGCGGGGCTTCGTGGGGGGCTTGGCTGGGAGGGGCGGGGCTCGGGCGCCCGCCGCGCCCGGC
>JAVJGJ010000032.1:32494409-32509807 GCA_035590215.1 Microhierax caerulescens | reverse complement strand
CGGCCCCTCGGCGCCGGCCGGCCTTGCGCAGGGCCTGCGCGGGTGTCGGCCTGCGGGGCTGGCGGCTTTTGGCAGGCCCGGCCCGGCCGCTGCTGCGCTGGTTGCATGTGCCCTGATCACTGCTGTGTTGCATGTGCTCTGATCACTGCTGCTGCTGCCGCGTTGCATCTGCTGTGATCACTGCTGTATTGGTTGCATGTGCCCTGATCACTGCTGTGCTGCATGTGCTCTGCTCACTACTGCGTTGGTTGCGTGTGCCCTGATCACTGCCGTGTTGCATGTGCCCTGATCACTGCCGTGCTGCATGTGCTCTGCTCACTACTGCGTTGGTTGCGTGTGCCCTGATTACTGTTGCATTGGTTGCTTGTGCTCTGATCACTGCCGTGTTGCATGTGCTCTGATCACTGCCGTGTTTGTTGCATGTGCTCCGTTGCATGTGCCCTGATCACTGCCATGTTGCATGTGCTCTGCTCACTGCTGCGTTGGTTGCATGTACCCTCATCACTGCTGCGTTACTTGCATGTGTCGGCAGTGCAGTTGCAATCACCTTCTCCTATGGGCTTGCGTGCATTGGGCACTATAATGAGAGCTGCCTTCTTGCATTTCTTCTCTGCATCAGCGGTGCCATTCCAGTTGCCAGGGATATGGATGTGCTTTGTGTCTGTTGGCACTATAATCACAGTTGCTTCCTTGAGTTGCTGTTGTGTGTTGACAGTGCAGTTGCAGTCGCCTCCTTGCATTGCTTGCGTGTGTTGGCACTACAGTTGCAGTCATCTCGTGCTGCTTGCATGTCGTGGCAGTGCCGTCCCAGCCGCCTTTGCCCATGGTTTGCATGTGTGGTCTGTATAAGGAGAGTTGCCTCCTTGCACGGCCTGCATGCATGCACACTATAATCATGTAATCCTCTTGCATTACTTGCTTGTGTTGACAGAGCTGTCCTGATTACTGTTGCACATTGCTTGCGTGTGTCAACGGAGCCATCCCAGCTGCCGCCTTGCACGGCTGGCACGTGCTGGCACTGTGGTCGCAGTTGCCTCTTTGCGTTGCTTGTGCATATTGAGTTGCGATCACTTTCTCCCGTGGCTTGCCTGTGTCAGCACGATAATCAGAGCTGGCTCCATGCGTGGCTTGTGTGTGGTGGCAGTGCCATCCCAGTTGCCTTCTGTGGCTTGCATGCATCAGCACTACAGCTGCAGCTGCCTCCTTGCATTGCACGTGTGTTGGCAGTGCAGCCTGGCTCCCCTTTTTGCATTGCTTGCGTGGATCAGCAAAGCCGGTGACAGCCCTGGTGCTGGCTTAGGTGCCAGTAGGAATGGTGTGTCCTGATGGTGTGTCCCTGCTGTTCCACCGGTTGGACCTTCTGTGTTCGAGATGCTGAAAGCCCCAAGGAGTTTGCCGGTGAGGCAGTAGGTGTGCCTGCTGTGGGGCCGGGCAGGGTGCTGGGCGGCAGGACGGCCTCCGTGTTAGGTAGCTCCTGCTTGGCGAGGGTGGTCGGGCAGCATTTGGAAGAGCATGCCTGTGAATGAAGAAGGAGCACAACTCCTGTGCACAGCTGTGGGTACAGTGGTGGTCAGACCCCGTCAGCATTGTGGCTCATGTTGCCCCGTTTCTGGGTAGAAATTAAACTGTTGTTTCTGGCTGTCGAAGAGTTTGAGATGTCCCTCACGAGAGCGTACTGTGCTTAGCAGGAGGATAGATTTCTGGAGGGCTCATACCCAGATCGGATGGTAAGGAGGAGTTTTGGGGAGGAGTTTTCCCCCCAGGTTTGCTTCTGCACATTGGGAATAGTCCAGATCTGGCCACTGGTGCACAGACACAAGCATTCAGTTTTCTCTGGGGGCTGCTCCCCTTGCATTTTACAGCTGCTTTGGGGCTTTTTTTCTCAGTTGTAGGAGCCTGGATATAGTTTTAACAGCTAGGTTGCTGGTGCTTATCTCAGTTTTAAGACCTCATTTAAATCTTACTACAGTCATCTCAGGCTCAACCATATTAATTTATTAAATAAACACATTGGATCTGCGATGGCTTGTGTTTTATTGTGAATGTCATTCGAGGTTGTGTTCCCAAATAGTAGGGTAGAATTTGCAGGTGTTACAAGTCTTGTTTCAAAAAAATCCATGAGCACTGTATCGAGGCGACATCACATTTTCACAACTAATGCAAAGTACGTAGAGAGTGGTGGAGTGGAGAAGTGAGTGCAGTTATTGATATCAACCAGGTGGATCATTTTTTCAAGGATTGCAGAGAGTTCTGCCACCTCTCTCGTTAGCACTGCTGATCCAAGTGTAGTAAAAAATCTTCATACAGTGTCTTCAAATGCTGGAGTAAGCATCTTGAGCTAGTCCCTCACAAATATGTCATGACATTGGGAAGGCTTTTGAAAGAGGGCTTCTGCATGATCTTTGCTCTCTAATAAACGTAAAGACAGAGGAGAAGGGTTTAGAATGTTGTTTCCTTTGGTGGTTGTATGGTTGCCAGCTGAAATCAGTACTTACCTGTGTCATAAAGCGAGACAGTGCATTTAGCCTCACTTTTCTTTTTCCCCCCCTTTCCCAGTGGGTGGTGAACAAATAAGTTCAATAGGACGAGGCCTCTGTGTGCTGCTGGGCATTTCTTTGGAAGATACGCAAAGAGAGCTGGAGCACATGTAAGTCACACTTTTCCTTTTGCCTTGTATTTGTGTGTGTCTGACACTGAAACCTGTGCAGTAACTAAACAAATGCAGCGCTCCTGTTGGGAAACTCAGGCTTGCCTGTTAGTTCCTCTTCAGATTTTACCTTGAAACCTCTTAGTTAAGAGTTTTCCTTTTATGTTTTATTGAGAAAAATCTGTTTCCATTCCCTGTTTGTGTGGTTTTTTTTATCAAGAATGGACTCAAAACAGAAGAATCAACATGTTAGGTTTTTCTGATCTCCCTTTTTTATATGTCTGTCCTTTTTACAATATGAATTTACCCAGATGGAGTCCATCCTTCAAGGGTGGGATGTATCAGAAACCTCAAAATCTCATTTGCATATGAGAAGTTTTGCTCTTTCAAAAGGTTGGATAGTCTCATTGGTTACTTTGCTGTAAAAGTGAGTCAATTTTGGCAGCCTGGAAGAGACTGGCGCTGGCCATCTGCTCCATGGCCACAAAATACTGTGATTCAGCTGGCAAAAACATGCAAGAGAGAGTTCTCCCAGGGGTGGCTTCTGTCTTCTTCAGATGGTTCATTGTTCTATGGCTGACCTCAGTTCTTAGGAAGGCAAAGAAAAAACAGGTAATAGAGCTAAGTGATGTCGAGAAGAGGAAAGGCTCAAGCATTGAAGAAAGAAGAATGTGAGCGAAGGTGAAAACAACCCTTAGCAAATGCGGAAGAGAAAGCAGAGAGGGGGGATGTGAACTAAAGGTCACTGAAGATCTAACATAAACATGTGAAATGTGTAAAGAATTGCAGCAAAGCTGAAGGTGTTTTTGTTGTGACTTGCTCCGTTGGCTTGCCTTACTTTCTGCTGCCTCGGTGTGTAACGGTTGTTGTATTGTTGTTTCTCGTTCCTACCTGGGTGGATGTGAAAGATGTGTCTGAATATTGCAAGTGGGTGGTAGCGACTGTGCTCTCAACACCAGGTTGTTTGGATGACTGACAGGAAAGGCAGGAAGCCAGCACCTGAAAAAAAGGAATGAAAGAAATCAGCTTAACCAGGCTCTTCAAGTCCTATTAAAGGAAACTTTATAATCCTGTAAATGAAACAACAAACATCTTTATCATGAAAACACAGCAGTGACAATGATTTAAGCTTGTGCACTGGGGCCTTCCAAGGCTTTTAACCATCCACTTCGTTCAGGAGTTAATTCAATTTATTGTTAACACACACAAATTGGCAAGGATTGTTTTTGTGACTGTGCCTTAGTGACGGCAAAGCCCTAAAGCTAGACCATAAGGGAGTCTCAGCTTTATTTTATGCTACCTGCCTCACCTCTGGTGCAGCGTATAATGTCTGGCTGATGACTGCAGTTGAAATGCTTTGCACTTGATAACGCGCCCTTGTTTATAGATGCTGCAGATGTGGAGAAGCTGAAAGAAACCAAAGACGGGAGTGGCAGGCATGCAGTCTTGTTATCAATCCAAGTCGACGACAGATTGGATTGCAAGTCTGCCAGCTGCTTTTCAGATCCATTTGTGAAAGTCCCCTTGTTCTCCGAGTATTCAAGCCAGTCAGTTCTGTCCCCTGCCTCCAAAAATCAGCCCTAGTACAAATCCATACAAGTCCCAGTGATCAGTTTGCTGCCACCTGCAGTTTTGCACTGTTCCCTGCTTTCCTCCTCGTATCCTGATAAGAAAGTGCTGTCCTTGTCTGCCTTGTAAGAGCCTGGTTTGGGAAGAGTGCTAGGTGACAAAGCTGGAGGAGTACATGTGAGTCATGTTTGGAAACAACCAGAGTTTAGGATGATCTCCTTTCATATTGAGTGTGATTTCCCAGTGTGGTGGGAGGATTAAAATTTCAAAAGCTATTCACATGTTAAATGATGTTGTGACAGATAAAAGCAGATAGTAAAGAGTAAGCTCACTTACTTCCTATGCCGTCTTTATATCACCCTGTAACTTGTTATTCTGTCCTGATCTCACGCTCTATAAAATAATGTTAATTATTGTTCTGACAATGTTATGTATGTGTCTAAGGGCTTTGTTAGTTATGGCTCTGCCTAACGTGATGAGATTCCCGTGGTTTAGGAAGGAAGGGACAAAGGGTTATCATCTTATGTGGAGGCAGAATGAATGTGCATCTGTCTTCCCTTTTGTCTCATCCTGGGTGGTAGGCTTTAACTTGTACCTGTCATCCCACACGGGACAATTTAGGAATTATCTTCTTCTCCTCCTAGGGTTCGAAAGATCTTGAACTTGCGAGTATTTGAAGATGAAAGTGGGAAGCACTGGTCCAAAAGCGTGATGGATAAACAGTATGAAGTGTTGTGTGTGAGCCAATTTACTCTCCAGTGCATCCTGAAAGGAAACAAGCCTGACTACCACATGGCAATGCCCACAGAGCAGGCAGAATGTTTTTATAACAACTTCCTAGAGCAGCTAAGAAAAGCCTACAAACCAGAGCTTATTAAAGGTAAGGGCAAATGATGTGATCAGTTGGCGCTGTTTGTATGTGCTTTTCCCTGATCATTACTTTCTTTATTCTGCAATTTTCTGTCTTTGTTGCAAAGGGGCTGTGTTTACGTGGCAGTAGGTGAGCGAAGCAGCCTGTCAGGATGATCACTCCAGTTTTCCTCTAGCCAATTCTCTGGAATAGTATGACACATAGTTGTTCTTATGTTGTTACTGGCTGTACAACATGAGCAATGACTGACAGTGTAACCCAGAGAGCCTGCAGCCATGAGGGTCAGGCTTCCTCAAGGCTGGACGTTTTGTGCTCTGTGGTTAGATTAACCCAGGAGGAGTATTTTTTCCGGGGCATATGTGATTAGTCAGGCCTGAAGACATTGCCAGTGTGAGATGGACAGTGTAGTTCCAACTGTCATTTTAGTTTCACGTTCTGTTAAGTAGTAGTGATGACAGTGGGAGGTGTAATGTGCTACCCGAGAACAGCATTTGATTTAGACTATCTTTTCTCAACTCTGCTGTGGATGCAACAGTTTTCTCTTAGTTAGAAAATGCCTGGCTTCCCTGTGCATTTGTGCTCTATCCACCCTTAATATTTTTGCTTTCTGGCCATTTCCATATTTAGACTTGAATTTCTGATACACTTCCCCAGAAGACAAGTGTCTAGAAAATACTTTTTTAAATGGGGACTACTAGTAGACAACAGTCAGCCTTACTTTCCTTATGAGGAAAAAAAAACCAGGAGAGAAAGACAGAAAACTGGTAGCTGGGGAAAGATTTAGAGGCTAATCTCCATCTTGACTGTAGATGAAGGTAATTATCCCAGGTGCTTTCCAAAGAGGCACAGTGAAATGGACGCATAAAATACCCCTCTTGCATCACCTTTCAGCTTTCTAGTAGCTTGGTGTGTTCTTGCAGTCACCATTTGTTGGTGATAAGGAATGCATTTCTCATACCTCTTCCCTGCATCCCTTTCAGTCCATAACATAGAAAACTTCTGTTCTAATGAATTCAGAGTATGTGCTTTTTGAATCTTTATCTTTGTTGAGTTATCACTGTTAGGACCCATTCCAGTGCCTCTGAAACTGGTAAGATAACTTCCTGGGAAGTCACTGGTTGTAAGGTTTGTGCTGGTAAGATATGATTGAGTTGGACCCTTACGTCCTGGTAAACTAAAAGCAAGTGTGGACTTTCTTCTTTCACTTAAATGAGGTGTGGAAAAAATGATGTATCTCTGTATACCTGCATCTTTATCCTTGGACTTTGGAAAATGCTCTGTTTCTGAAATACTTTCAATCAACAATTTATATTTTGACAGCAGCTTTTTGAACTTCTAAGTGAATAGCAGTTACACACTTGAATAGTCACTGTTAAGCGCCCATATTTTGGCATGTGTTTGCCAGTGCTTCTTGCAAAAAAGCCTTTCACTTCTTCATTTTTTTTTCATGCTGAAAACTTAGAAGCCCACAAATGACTGCCTGTGCTATTGTGTCAGGTAACACATGCATTTGAAACTACTGGTAGCACTGAAACCACCTGTTGATGTGTAATTTTGTTTTTTTTTGTCTACGTTGTGCTGCATCCAAGTCTGTTAGACTCTTATGATTGAAGTTTATGTCGTGCCATTGCTTTGCCAGTATTTTTTTGTAGAGGAATGAAGGCAGGGGGTTGATTAGCATTGATAACACGCAGCTCTGGCCTTGCCTGGAAGGCAGTGGGTTGATTGATATGGATGGTGTGCAGCTGTAGTGGTTAAACAGCTGAAAGCATTGTGGGAGAGGTGGTTGTACAGAGGAGGAGTGGTGTGGTCTGGTCTCTGGAGGAAGGACAAACAGCATGGGCAGTAGAAACTGACCAATAGTAAACCCTTGTTGCAGCCTGATAGCTTGCTTGTGCCTGCAACATTTCTTTGTTTTGCTTGTATTTTTATCTCTTTATTTTTGTGCATATGAAGTTTCTGAAGCTTGGTGGTTTCATTGATAGTAGATTGAAGTCCTGTGGTTGCCTCAGCAGAGTTTACGGTTTCCCTGAGCTGAGGTGTATTGGAGTGCAGAGCCTTTACAGACTGGCAGGCTGTATGGGAGCTTGAGTGTAAGTATAACTCTGTGAAATTGTAATACCTGGGCTGTGATTTAGTGTGGTATGCAAACATACTGATTTCTGCCCAGAGAAAGTCCTGAGGAAATTGGAACCCGACTTGCTGGGGGCTGTCCTGCTTGCTCACCTGTTACAAAGGGGGATGGGAGGGCCCTGGGATGGAGCTGCTGGACTATAAAAATAAGCTTTGTGTGTCAGCATGAGGTTCTACCTTCTGTATTCAAAATCCTTACTCATGTATTTCCCCTACATGTACATGTATGCACACATACAATTGTAGTTATTGGGAAGTCAGTTTGATACTCAGGTTTGCCACAGGTGCCCTTTTCTTTGATCTTACAGGTTGCTTAATGCATTTGAGTAATTTAATGATCTAAAGTGGAATTGGTATAGCTGTCAAAGACAAATCAGTAAATGTCTTGCTGTATTGGCTAAAAGCCTTGTGATTTCTAGTGTATGTATTTTTTCAGTAGGCTAATTTGTCTGTTGGAACTACTGAGCTACTGCATGTGCCGCTCACTGTTGTAGGTGCTGGCAGGCAGCTCCTCTGTCTGGTATCTGGTCTGTCTGGAGCTTGCCCTAGGAGCTCAGGATGGTAAGTGTTCCTCAAGGAGAAGTGCAAACTGTTCTTTCACACCCAGAGACGAGGGGTGTTTGACAAACAAAATCTTGGAGAAGGTTCAGAGCCGTGGCTTTTAGTTTAACACTCATGTCTTAAGACTGCAAGTGGGCACCCAAGTCTAGGAAAGCTAAGGCTGCATCAGGAGTCCTTGCTTGTCTTGCTTCAGTGCTTTCTTGTTCTGAAATTAAGTCTTGAACACCCCTCTCCCATCGGAGGAGCAGAGCTGGAATGCAGGTCTGAGTACTCTGTTGTGCAAGCTGGGACCCAAGAACTAGGGCTACCAAGGGTTCTCCTTGTGTGTCACGGCCTTTGCTCTCTGTCTTGAATGTGGATTTGGTCTTCTGAGGCAGTAAGGATTAGCATGGCAAAGAGTGGGAAGTACTTCTCTCCCCTGATAGCAACATCTGAGTAAATAAGAGAGGACTGTTCCACAAGGAGGAATTTAATTCTCATTAAGGTTTGGTGCGAGTTGAAAGCAGGATTCTTCTCTCTGGATTAATTCCCTTTGTGAGCATTGTCACTTTGCAATAATGTCACTTATCTAGCACAAGAGTACCCGCATGGGGTTAATTAGGAATAACTTTTCAAGTAGACAACCTTAGAAGTAACTTTTGAATAAAACCGGTGTGAAGTTTTTAGGTCATGAGGCTTGAGATATGTCCAAAACATATTCTGAAAGTAAATTATACATCATTTTCAAGTCTTTGCATCTCAGGTGTGGCTTCTCTTGCCTCATCTCAGATAAAGATCTTCTTTGCCTTTGAGGAAGGCATGCATGCCAGATTCTAAGGGAAGAGGAATTCAAAGAGATGAGTGGTCCAGCAGAATAAACTTGTCACTTTAATTATACTTGTAGGATTCTAGTTTATTGCAGAGGATGTTCCAAGGAGGTGAATTGATCAGTCTTAAAACTTACTACATCGAAGAGCATTGCAGTATAAAAGACAGGGAAAGAAATAATGTTTAAGGATAAGTTGCTGGTGTCTCCTGTGGGCAATACAAGGTCATGTGGTAAATTTACCCCAAGCCACAGGGGTAACAAGCAGTGTCCAGGGAGGGTGGTTTCTTGCTCCTCCTTTCCTTCTGGCTGAAAAATGAGTCAATGTGGACAGACTCTTGAGACAGAGAGATGGAAGAGGTGATGGCTTCAGTCTTTGCAGTGCTGTGCAGAAGCAGGATTTGTCTGTATCAGAGATTCAGAAGTCGCATTCAAGGGTGAAACAATCAACTCCTCCGCAGCTGGGCTGCCTGAGCGCTGCAGAGGTGATGTGTTCCACTGGCGTGCTCTTAGGTGAATGCAGAACGCGGTGGCTCCACAGACGTCAGTCTGTTTTAGGGGAGTCAGGCTTGTCTCTCAGCTTCTTCAGGAAACCATAACACACAAATGAAAAATGCCTTCTTTGAAAGGTTATATTAATAGCTGTATACTGGCACTGGGACAAGGGGAAGAAGGCAGGAGCATGTTTTTGAGGCATGCAGACAACACTGGGGGAGATTCTGCTGAAGAAGCATCTCTTCCTAAGGAGGTGTTAGGCGTTGATTTAAGAAGAGATTTTGAAAGAAAGTTTTAGGTTTCCCTTCTTCTTCCAGGCAAGACCAGCCCCTGAAGCTGCAGAGAGAAAAGCTGTGTTACGAGGCCACTGCTTGAAAAGAGCTGTGGGAACCAATGGGCCACTGGAATCGTTTGGTTTTGTTGTATAAGGGAGCTGCCAGCACAAAAATCCAGAAGCATCCCGTGAGGAAAGCACATACTGTGCAGGGGCCATGGTCCCTGAAACGACAGGGCACGTCAATTTGTGGTAAGGGAGGGTGGCAGATGCTTTTGGCAACAACATCACCGTTGCAGTATGTTTGAAAGCTTGAAGATGAGCGTGTGTGGCGGTCCACAAGATATTATGGATTAAGACCAATAAAGGGATTCTGGAATGTGTGAAGAAATTGTCCCTCAGCTGGCTTTTAAAATCTCTAGAGAGAATGAGGTTGCTGAGCCTGGAAGCCGTGCTGCCTTTCGTGCTGCGGTGGTTGCAAGGTGCTGAGACCCTTCCCATCTCTGAGAGGAAGGTCTGGAAGAGAGAGGCTATAGAGAAGGGCAGCACTAACAGATGTTTCTCTTTTAAGTGCTGTTTCCATTAGCTCTGAATCTTAAACTTTCTAAGCTGTGATTCACCTTGACCTGGAGTGACCTGGGGTCAAAAGACTGGAAGTGTAAGTATGAGGAGGATGGGAGGGAGCTGTTACGGAAAGCTGTTCCTGGACAGTAGTTCTGATGCCAAAACAAGATAGAAAGTGCTGGTGACGTAGGAGTGCTCTGGTGGAGGGTGGGGGCTTATTTGGGGATTTATCAGCCTTTGAAAAAAGGAGCCTGTGAAGTTTACTTTTTTTTCCCCTAGTTCCATACGCGTATGGGAAGTGCAAAAGGCAGTCCTTTTCTGTGAGTAAAGTACAGCTAACCACAAGCAAGCATTCTTCAAGCTTTTATTTCTCAGCTGAGGGTCATTTATAGGCATCTCTGAAAATGCATGTCTGCATGATTCACCAGTGAAATCATAAGCTACAGGTTTAGGGAAGAACTACCTGGGTTTTCTCTGCAGGTTCTCATTTATCATGAGTGGCAAAGTGTTTGAAAACTGTGCTGGAAAAATATAATCACTGTTTTTTTGATTGCTCTGACATCTCTTCTCGGTGGGACCTTTTACATGTTCCAGGCTTTTGCAAATTTATAAAATGAGAACAGCTCTTTTTTTTTTATTTTTTTCTTGCTTTGTAATACTTTTGTCTCCTAAATTTTCTGTTATTTTCTGTAATTATTTAGTAACTCTCTTCTTCTTTTGCACCATTAGCTAGCATTCAGAACACACCGATCCTTTCCTGAAATATGGACAGCTTCATGGTATCTCTGCTTACCTGATTTACTCAATTGAGTCAGCTGCACCTTGTTAAAACAGTAACTGTTGATGTGCCAGTAACTTCTGTTGTGCTATGCTTTGATGTCACCACAGCCTCAGTTGTCCTCTCCCTCCAGAGGGTACTGACCCTACAGTGGAGCTGTCAAATGGGAAGACATTTTTACTTCTGTTGTAGCAGTTCTTCTTAGGTTATGTGATGCAAAACCAGTTGGCACACACACAAAGGAGCACAGAGGGAGGCAGGGGAACCCAAATTCTGTACTCAGAGGATCACAAACCCTGTCCAGGCCCCTCCCAGGGGTCTCCTGGGGGACCCTCAGTCCCATGGTCCAGGTGTGATGCCCGCCCTGGGGTGTCAGCAGGAATGGCTCTCTGGAGCACCTTTCAGGCTGAGGGGGGGCACTGTCTAGAGGTACAGGACACATGCAGGAGGAGAGCATTTTAGGGCGGCACAAGACTTAGAAGACATTTAAGTGAGGAAGCAAAGGCAGGGAAAGGGGTAGATCTAGGTAATTCAGGAGGAACAAGAAAATTAAGGGATATGGGTATAAAAAGGCCCAGCCCCGTAGAAGCAGTGGCTGGTCAGTACACTTGTGGCCATGCCCTTCACCTGATCAGCACAGTCTGCCTTGTCTTCTTATTAAAGTCCATTTCAGACTGTTTTGAGGGACCCACTGTTTTGTGTGTGTGGATGGGGGGCTGAGCGCAGCAGCTGGAGCGGGACGGTGGGTCAGAGGTGTGCGTCTGCGAGCGAGGCTGGGTGAGCAAACACAAGCAGCATGGGCTGCGTGGCCAGAGCTGAGCCTGGGTGTGTGTCTTTGACAGGGAGACCACAGGAGGAATTGGCTCCTGGAGCGACTAGAGGAGTCCTGGCCAGTTACTGGAGAGATTCGGGGGTCTCTATGGACGAGACCTGTGTGTGTACATGTGTGTGTCTATGGGTAAGATGAAGGGGGAGCCAGCAAACTGCCAGAGAGCTGGGTGGGGGCAGGGGTGTATGTGCACATGTGCAAGGGGATGTGTGCCAGCAGCTGGAGCAGGGCTACGGGCCTCAGGGACCTGTATCCCCACGTGCCAGCACCTCGGGAGGCCGAGATCCATGGGCAGACTGAGTTTCTAAGCCCAGCTGCTGGAGGGGTCTGCATGGTATATATGTACATATTTCCCACTAAAGGACCTTCAACCTGATCAGCCAGCGAGTGGTTTGGGGTGAGGCTGTAGGTGCTGGTTGTGCTCATGTGAGTGCTGAGTGTGTCTGTGTTGATACCTGTGCAGCTGGCTGTACGTGTGTGTGTGTGACACACGTGTGTCTGCCTACTGGGAATACATGCTGAGCCTTGCTACTCTTTGCACCTGGGGGTGTGCAGTGGTGGCAGCCGTGTCTTTGTCATATTTCAACACCCATAACCTTTCCCAGCCCGCATGAAACACTGAAGGTCGATTTGATCAAAGGAACCTGTGTAGAGATAGTGAGCTGGGACACTGGGACACTAGCACGCGTTCTCTTCTGCCACCTCATGTGTGGGGCAGAAAATGTCTGAGGAGTGCAGCTGGTGAAACTGTGCAGCTTTTTGTTCAGTAAATCCCATTCCTTCTCGTAGAATTATTTCCCTGAATCGTGCTCTTGCCCCCTCCCATTGGCATTTGTGTTGCTGTAACTCTTCAGTGATGGGTCCAGGAAGCTTTTCCTTGGCCACTGGACCACTGGCAGCAGAGTGTTGTGCAGTGCTGTAGCTTTTGGCTTTGCCAGAGCTCCTATTTCTAGCTCCTGGGGTGGCTTGTGGCATACAGCCTCTGAGAAAGCAGTTGGGCAGTAAATCTGTTGTGATGTGGCCCATACGTGTGGACAGACCTGAATATGCCTTTTCTTACTTTTTCTTTTAAGCAAATATCAGGCTTCTGTCTGACTTACAGGTTGAGATGGGGAAAGACTGAAAATTCTTGGAGAGCTCTTTGCCCCCGGTAACACCTTTGTGAAAAATCAGGACAGTGTGCTGTGACCTCTGGTCACTCAGGGACATCACACATTGCCATGGAAAGCTGCTGTGTAGCTATACAGAGTCTCATGTAAATATTCCCAGCGGGTGGTTGCTCCACTGAAGTTTGAGCCTACTTCTTTCAGCATGTTCTCGCTGGTTGGAAGTGGTTCTGGTTGTGTTGCCTTCCCAACGAGACTGTTCCAGTCTCTGGATAACTGCTGGCTGCTTGCTGCAGTACATCTTTTTCTGCTCCGTGCATTTGTATTGATGTGGTAGCGTCTGGTCTTGTTGCTGTCTCTACAGGAAGGTCTAGAAAGGCTGCTCAGGTGTGCGGGACAAGGAGAAGAGAGTAAGTAAGTGGTAGTGAGCAGTCAAGTAGGCGCAGCCAGCAGTGGGGTGACTTTGAAGAGTAGAAAGCTGGACTGGAAAAAATGCAGCAAGGAAGTTTGCAGGAAGTAAAATGAGATGGGAGGAGAAGACAGCATGCAGAGGGGTGGCTGCTGTAGACTATAGACAGGGTAAAAATTTAATGGGTCTGTTGTGATGGAAACTTCTTAAATGCTTAGCAAAAATGTGGTCTGTGCCTCAGCTGGTGGGCTAATAAATGCCTCTGACCACAAATGACATAGACATTTCTGATTTCACAAGTGTATTCCTGTGAAGTAGGCAGGATTGAGGGAGTAGACACTGTCTTTTTTTCCTGCCCTTTTTGCCAAATTGGCAAAGAATGGTCTAGGTTGCAAACAGGAATGTTGAAATTGCTGTGGCAGATTGGGACTGAACTGTACACCAGTGTCCACAGCTCTAGAGTATTCAATGTGAAGTGATTCACAGCAGGCTTCAGGTCTGTTTATCTTTCGCTATATGTAAGATTTTTTCAAAATGGCAACTGGTTAGCTGGACTGGATCCCTAGGCTTAGCTGTTACATCCTTTAAAATTTTGTTTCCTGCCTGTGAGAACTATCCTGCTTACCCAGAACTGTGAGCACCTTGGTTATCTGTAGCCTTGGTTTGTTTTGTGGACATTTCTGTACTTAGCCAAGTATTTATCGTCTCTGAATGTCAGACCATGTAGCTGCGTGCACATATACTGTTTTTTTCTTAGTAGCTTTCTGCAGTTTGTTCACTGGATGCCCTTTTATGTATTTTTTTTTTCTTTTTAGTAGCACATTTGGTTAAGATTCTGGTATGTGTTAACTTTCCAAGAGCCCTCAGCACTTCTTGTCTCTTCCCCTTTCAGATGGCAAGTTTGGTGCCTACATGCAGGTACACATCCAGAATGATGGTCCTGTAACAATAGAATTGGAGTCCCCAGCTGCCACTGTTGACCCTAAACAGGTAAGTGACCGAGAAGGTCTGTCTGGAAAGGGTTGATGTATAGGCTGTGCCTTCTCTGCGGATTTGCAGCATTCCCGTTATGAAGCAGAATAGCTTTCCTTGGCCATGATGTCCTTGTGCTTCCTGTGTGGCCTTGGGGATGTTAAATAATTGCGTTGCTTTCTTCAGTTCCCTGACCTGGTGATAGCTGCTTGCTGTCCTGGTAAAGGTCGTGTGTGTAATGCAAACCAGCTTTTTACAGTTGCTCATCATTAAAGCTGCTGTTTAGTTATGACTCATTAACTATGTTTTTAATGTGTCTGGCCCCACCCCTTTTTTCTAGTGAAGTTTCTTGACATTTAGGAGGTTTTGCATGTGGGTGGCTGGATGGAACTGGAGATCTGCCTTTGTCAGAAACGAGAATACAAATTTAAGTCCTGAATTTAAGTCTGGAGTGGAGAGGAGAGCTAGTTCCGCTGAGGAACAGCATGAGCTATGCTGAAAACCAAATGCAGTGATGAGGTTTTCTCATCCTCTGAACACAAGTGACCAACTTTTCCATGCTGAAAGAGAAGGGTGAGGGATTGTTACTACCAGCTGTGCTTCAGCAAGCTACCCTATTTATATAACCACTTAACCTTGTTAAAATTATTGCAGTTTGTAAGAAGGGCATGAAGGAAGAACCAAGAGACTGCAAACCTGTTAATCTAACCTCAGTACTTGGAAAAAGTACAGAGGAGATTATACTGGCTGCTACTGAAAAGCATTTAAAGGACAATGCAGTCATCAGGCACAGTCAATGTGGGTTCGCAAAGGGAAAGTCCTGTCTAATTTGATGCCCTTCTGCAATAAGGTCGCCTGCCTAGTGGATGAAAGGAAGGCGGTGGATTTGGTTTTTCTGGATTTTAGTAAGGCTTTTGGTACTGTCCCTCACAGCATCCTTCTTGACAAGTCCTCCAGCTGTGAGATAAGCAGGTGCACAGTGCACTGGGTGAAGAACTGGCTGGACGGCAGCACTCAAAGGGTTGTGGTAAATGGGGCTACATCTGGCTGGAGGCTGGTCACAGCAGTGTTCCTCAGGGCTTAATTCTGGGGCCGGTTCTGTTCAGTATTTTTATCAGTGATCTGGATGCAGGAGTTAAATGTACCGTTATTAAGTTTGCTGGTGATATCAGACTGGGAGGTGCTGTTGACTCTCTTGAAGGACAAGTGGCCTTGCAGGGGGATGTAGATGGATTGGAGTGTTGGACAATCATCAGTGGCATGAAATTTAACTAGACCAAATGCCGGATTCTGCACCTGGGACAGAGCAGTGCTGGACACAAGTATAGACTGGGAGAGGAGTAGTTGGAGAGCAGCCCTGTGGAAAAGGATCTGTGGGTGCTGGT
>JAVJGJ010000032.1:32479517-32494309 GCA_035590215.1 Microhierax caerulescens | reverse complement strand
CTGGGAGAGGAGTAGTTGGAGAGCAGCCCTGTGGAAAGGGATCTGTGGGTGCTGGTTGACAGCAGGATCGATGTGAGCCAGCGGTGTGCCCTGGCAGCCAAGAGGGCAAACTGCATCCTGGGGTGCATCACAGACAGTGTAACCAGCTGGTCAGAAGAGGTGATTTCCCACGATGGTTAGTGTCGGCGCAGCCTCACCTCAAGCACTGAATGCAATTCTCAGCCCCGCAACTTAAAGAGCATGTTAAGGTACTTGAACGTGTCCAGAGGAGAACAAAGCCAGTGAAAGGGCTGGAAGGAATGTCCTCTGAGAAGTGGTTAAGGAGTCTGGCTTTGTTGCAGAGAAGGAGGCTGAGGAGCACCCTTGTTACCCTCTACAGCTTCTTGAGGAGGGGAGGTGGAGAGGGAGGTGCTGAGCTCTCCTCCTGGGATCCAGCGAGAGGGCGCGTGGCAATGGTTCAAAGCTGCATCAGGAGAGATGCAGACTGGACATAAGGAAACATTTCTGTACTGAGCCGGGGGTCAGATGCTGGCACAGGCTTCCTAGGGGGGTGGTCAGTGCCCCAAGCCTGGTAGTATTTAAGAGGCATTTGGACAATAGCCTTGATGTGCTGTAACTCTTGGTAAGCCCTGACGTCAGGTCAGGCAGTTGGATTAGATGATTCTTGTAGGACCCTTCCAACTGGAACTGAATTATTCTATTATTTTCAGTCTTCCTAGCTGCAGTTTGTCCCATGTTTGGTGGTACTACCAAATTATGTGACCAGTTGACCAGCAAGATAGGATGACTTTGTTGATAGGGTCTGTCCTTGAGTTGCCATCTGACCATCGCTCTTCTGGATTAAACATCAGTCATTTGGGTTTTTCAGCCAGCTGTGTATATGTGCTCTCTTAAAGCCTGATTGTCGGTTCTGTGATAACTGTGGTGCAACTGGTGGCTGTAATTGGTAGGAGTTATGCATCTCCTGGGAGTCCTGTGTATCTGAAAATAACCATACTAAAGGTGTACTGGAGCCTACTGGGAAAAGAGCTTGGGAAAGCCTAAAGAAGAGCTCTTGTTGCCTTAAATAGTTAAAAGTATCTTGGTTTGGAGTTGTTCTTGTTTTACCTCCAAATTTTGTTCTGTATACTTTGGTGATGTTTTAGCCCCTGAAAGAACGACACCTGGTCCTGGTCTGTCTCTCTGTACCCTCACAGCTTTAGCATAAAGGGTTCTCAGCGCAAACCATGCATAATTAGCAGCAGCAGCTCTGTCTTTCAAGTGAGAACTGTTTGCAGGTGTAAGTACTCACACCCCAGCTTGGAGGAATTGAGCTGCTGCCTGATTAGCCTGTAGTCTGCTGGATGGCAGAGGAACGGAGGGCTCTGATGTCCCCTTTGAACTGTTCATCAACCCTCAGGAGGGTTATGGCCCACTGTTTTCAGGTCCCATATTTATGGTATAGACTTGTTAAGCCTGAGGTTTAGTTGTGGTACTTGTGGCCATATTGACCTTCTGCTTTTGCCACTGCCCAAATTCTCCGTGCTCTCACACGGCTGTCTCAGGCGTGGGTGGCCATATCCTTTGTGTAGCAGCATTTGTTGGAGCCTGCAGTTGAGGGCATTACTGGCAAGATGGGGGGCAGCTCTGTGTCTTGTTGCCTGTGACAGTGTCTTGGGCAAAACTGGTGACCAATCTTTTTTGCTCAAGCAGTCAGTGGGAGCAAGGGTGGGTGATTCACTGAAGGATGGCACGGGCCAGTTTCTGACTGGAATGGAGAGCACTGAGAGAGCTTTTACCTGTGCTGCCCTGTATGTAGGTGTAAAATAACCCAAGAGGAGTCACCGCGGCATGCAGGATTCTGCAAGGTTCTGTCTTTTTCCTGGGGAATGTTGGCTTGTTTAAGGATTTTGTCCTCACAGTTCGAGGCTGCCTCCTTTTCCCATCTGATTTACCTTCCCAGTGGCCACAACACGGGCTGAAGACTGGGAAGGATGCTGGTTTTCAAACTTTCTCTGGCGTGAGATCTTTGTTTAATGTGAATGTCTCATTCTGCTTTAGTCTTGCCTGCTAATTGCCTTCCTTTCCTCCTTAAACCTCATCTCATCAGCAAAGATGAGGCTTCTCATGCAGGATGTGCTTAGAGCACTGTCATTTGTCCTAAGGTAAGGTTACACCAAGTATCTTCTTACTGGGTCGGTGCCTGGACCCTATGAAAAGACCAGAGTTCTTGCCTGGGCTATCTGAGTGGGTACCAGACAGTCTGTGTATAAGAATAAGAGTAATGTAAGTTTACTGCCTCCCTTCTGCGATGTGTTGTCCACACACGTTTCATGAGCCACCCAGAGTTCCAGCTCATTGCAAGTCCTGTTGTGGCGGGTTCTTGTTTGACACAGAAATGGATGAGCTCTTACAGTGACACAGACACTGATAAAGCAATCTGGCTGTTGCACTTTGGATGCACAGAGAATTTAATCTATGCCATGTTTCAAAGAACCCCATTTACTTGAAAACTAGCAGCTTTTTAAAGTGTTACTGGATAGCTTTTCTAGCTCATATTGAGACCTTAACACACACAGTCAGAGGCACTGCTGTTTCTGACGCTCTTAAGCATCCTTTCCTGATACTGTTGTGACATGTGTGCCGTCATCTCTGACCCATCATACAAGACATGTGGTGGGGAAGAACCAATTTAAATTTGTCATTCTCTTTCCTCTTCCCTGCCTGTTGCATTTTTTTTCTTGCTGTCATACAGTCTGTTGATTTGCTCGTAGCTTGGAAACTAAGGTTGTGTGGTTTTGTTTTGTTTTGTACTTTAGCAAGAAGAGATATAGAAACCATCCTGCAGTGTTTAGTGTGTTGTTATCAGAAAGAGATTAGACAAATAATTGCTTATGAATAGCTGTTCTGTATCATTGGATGTGACAGTGAAGTACCTCGTTTTTGGTTTGGTTTTTTTTTTTTTAGTGGTTGTCTGTGGCTGTAATTGGTAATCTGATCTTTATAATTCCTTAGCAGTGCAGATAGTAAAAATACATTAATCCAAATGTATTTTTATATCCCTTGTGCTGGAAAGGTATAAATGAATCAATTACAGAATTAATTAAAAAAATTAAAAAACTGTCTTCCTCATACAACAGGTGTGTGCGTATATATATATATATATATATATAAAAATATGTGTGGGTATATATATTTATAAAAAGAATATCGCAGCTGTTTATGAAACCCTATTAAACAGGGGAAGCTCCTACAGTTCAGTTTGTTGTGAACTGTTCAGTTCCATTGTGGTCTGATTAAGTAATAAGCAAGTGATTTGAAAGTATAAAGTAAATCAGAAGATTCTTACACCAGCAATATTTAGTGATTGCTGGGCCTTTTCTGAAGACAAGATTATTATTTTTTTTTAATTTTAGGCATGTGAGTGGAGTAATAGAAAAATTAAAAATAGTTGGCATTTAATTGAGCTCTTGAAGCACCTTTTTGGCAAGTCTGATGTACAAGAAATTTTGCTTGAAAGGCAAAATAAAGCCACAGATTTAGAAACCTCGTAAGAAATGTGAAAACAAAAAGGCATAAAATGGGAGGAGATCAATATACGCATGCAGTGATTTTGATCTGAGTTCAATAATATTATGTTATTGATATTAATTATGCTTCCTAAATAGTCTTTGAGAGTGGGGGTTGATCAGGTATTTCTCTTTGCTTTTGGCTATGATGCAGAAAACAAAAGGATTTTTCCTAATGTTCTAGTACAAATCACAAGCATTGTAGTTTCCAGCCTTAACTGGTGAGGTGATTTTGGATATTTCCTTTGAATTTACATGCATCTGTTTGGAAGTACAGAGGCTATTGATAAGAGTGTAGCAAATTTCTGTGCTGTTTTGGTGAAGTTTGTTGTAATCATCGTGGAGATTAGGTTAGCTATGCCCAGAGTGCTTTGTATGTCTGCCTGGAGAACGCTAGGTAGAGGTACTTTGCATTTTTTTATAGGAATTTGTAGCTGAAAGAAGCAGCCAGATGGAAATGGAGGAGGAAGAGGTTTTAGAGTGTGCCTGAGGAGGTGACATGGTGACAACTCAAAAAGAGTCCGTTGAACTTTGAAAGCATTATGGATAATTGCAGAATTCAGATTGGAAATACTCTGTGCATTTTTATGTCTTCTGCTAGGGCAGGGGCATAGCAGTTTCAGTGTTTCATTTACATGTTCTAATCAGGTGCTGAACTGATCTCTGTCGATCAGTTTTTTCCATTACTGTCTAGAAGGAAATAAACTACATTGTATTTTAAACCATATTTTGGAACCAGATATTGTAGTGGAAGGAATAAGAGGAGTGAAAGCATTGGAGTAGCTCTTTGTTACTGACCCTGCCTGTAGCAGCACGGTAAAGCAGCATGTGCACGCTTGGTTGAGATGAGGAATAAATAGTAATGTGGTGCCCCTTGGAAATGTCAGTTTTAAATGAAAGGGACATCTCAAGACTGACATTTAAGTAACATACATTTTTAAGTGGCAGGAGGATCTTTATAGAAAATCCATTAAATGAATTCCACCTAAATATTCTATTATTTATGCCTTAAAATATTTCTCATAACAGTGTAGCCAAAAGTGATTTCTCTGCTGAGTGCAGAGAACCCTGCAATCTGGTATTTTAACTTTTCTATCACTTTTCAATTAGAACATTATAATATAATGTAGCTGAAGGCATTTTCAGTTCCCCAAGTATGGTATTGCTTCAGCTTGCATTTTCATTTTAGGGAGGGATGGGTACTGTCTTGGAATTGTGTGATCAGTAGCACAGTCTTGATATGGCTGGTGATAAATAGTTTATTTTAAACTATGGTAAATGACAGTACGGTGAAGAGCCTCCATCTGCAGAATGGGTTTTTTCCCCATTGCCTTTAAATTTTTTTGTCACCTGGTTTTTCTTCCTTCCCATGCAAACCTATGCACCGCTGTGAGAAATAAACTACTGTCCTCAACACCATCACCTGACATTTTTTCCAGGTGCTGTGTTGCCAGCTTTGATGTTTCTCTCCTTCCAGTTGCGCTGGTTTTGTGCTTTAAAGAAACAAATCCCAAACCTGTGAGTTCATTTTCTTATACTGAAAGTTTGGGTGAGGAAAATAAACCAGAGGGGGCTCAGCTGGTTATCTGCATCACTGGTGATGAAGAGTCCTTGGGGAAGATGAGGAGGGAAGCCGTGCAGCTGATAAACTGCTCAGCTAGGGAATTCTGCCAAGACCCTGGGCGCCCAGTTAGGCAAGGCTGACTGGTGGAAGGCTGGTAGCACTTTTCTTGCCTCAGGCTTTGGGCCCATGAAGTGTAACTTCATTGTGTGCTGCTGACCTATCTTCTAGGACAGAAAGAAGTATATAATTCCCTGCGTGAGCTGCCTGTTGGCCAAAAAGGATTGTGCCCTCTTCTCAAAGAGAAAAAATCTCCTGATAACACTGCGATTGTAACTCTAAGGTATGGATATGTGGAAAGGAAAAGGAAGAAGTCAGATAATCTGCCATCTCCTTAATGGGTTGTGAAGACTACGCTTCTGTCACGACCTTGCCATTGATTTATTTTTGCAGTAGACCTCTGATAATCGTTTTAGCTCAGTGCTGTCATTTGCTTAGTGGCATTAGTATTAAACTGCTGTATTTGTAATGCCCTCTGGCAGTTCGAAGGATTGGTCCCTTCCTGAAATGTAACCTGGCCTTAAAGGTGCTGTGATTTTTAATATTTTCTTTTAGAATTGAGGTCGTAGTAGCTTGGCAAACCCACTAGTGAAATTTAGAAGATACATCTGCAGACCTTGTCATGATTTGAGGTTCCAGAAACATGGACACTGCCACTGATTTTCCAGCAGACTGCAAACAAAATAATTCTTTTGCTGGTGTCATTTGCTTCTTTCTGGTGTTATTCATGGCTATTGCAAAAGGAAAAGCTGTCTCTAGAGCAGCAAACAACCTCAGTGTACACACTGATTGCAGGGAAGGAGGAAAATACTGGCTATGTTTCTGTATTCAAGAAGGAAGAACTTCAAGGAAGGCTGACACTAGGGCATTTCTGGATGTGGGAAATTCAGCAAAACAAACAACATGCAGAATTATAAACATTTTCAAGTGGAGGGCTTGGTGTGCCAGTTTGCATATTTTTGCTACAGCAAATTGATTACAAAAGTGTTGTGGTGTAGTATCACAGCTGATGTAACAGCAGGCATTTCTGCCTTGGTGAAATCTTTTCACAGTGCAGCCTAGCTTGCCACTGTAATTATTCAGATTTTAGAATTTCATGTCTGTGGTGCACTATGAAATTGCACCAGGCTAGAATTTGTCAGAGAAGTTGTCAAACCAAATGTAAATTTGGACCTTTTTCAAAACTTACTGTGTTGGTCAGTCTGTTGGAGATAAAGCAGTGTCCACATCGTTGGAGATTATTAGTTTATCAATATTAGTTTATCATTATTAGTAATGTCTCAGCAATGTAAAATATCTGCATTATTGTAGCAGAAAAGAAAAGTTACCTTCCGTGGACTGAGGACCCTTGCCTTTTTGTGTGTGGTCACAAGGGAGATGGCCTTAAACACTTGAGATGTTTCAAGACTTTTCTGGCTTGTTTCATGCTTTAGGCATTCAGCAGTCAGGTCAGACCCAGTATTGATCCCCAAAGCACAGGTTTTGACGGCTGGCAAGGGACCATAAAGGATGACTTCTGAATAGCCGATCAGTCTGTGGGCTTTGGTCTTAGCCAGAGTTGTAACACAAAGTGATTCCAGGGTGCTGTGGTTTGAGATAAAAGGATTGGCATGTGCAGGTTTGTGTTCTTTTCCATGTGAGTTTTCAGCCACGGTTACTCCTGTTGTGTCTCTAGTTAAGACTGTCTTAATGTTTTGAGGGGCACTGATTTGAATCCCATGCACAGATTTTTGCCTAGGCGCAGCATGTCGTAGCTCAACACGCAGGATGCCTGGTCTAGCGTTAATAAATGTGAATATTTCAGTGCTTGCACAGCTGTAACAGCTCCGTGGTGCTTACCAGCCCAGCGTTATATCTTAGGTATACACAGTGCATTTGCTGCGAGACACTGCTGTAAGGTGTCTGCACTGTGAATCCTTAGGAGCCATCCAGGATGTCTCAGAAAAGGAGGAATTTTGATTTATGGATGTGAAGCTGAGTTAGACATCTTCCACACAGGCGCACCATCTCCACCGCTATCCAGCAAACACCTTAAGGCAGCAGTCACAAACAGCTCATGGCATTTGTGCGGGTGAGACAGTGACTGTGGAACACACTCTGTGCTTGTATGGAAAGCGTTACAGGTATGTTTCATTAAACCAGACTTGGGTGTCTGAAGTTTGAATCACAGTAATACCAAAAAGAACTTAGGTTTTCAACTCATTGGCAGGTCTTTTGTGGTGGAGTGTACGCCTGTAACACAGCTGTTTGAATTACTCAACACCTTAGAAGCACAGAATGGAAAAATTCAGAGATGTGTAATTCTTTTGTTGTCTGAGTGATAACCATGAGACTGTATATTCTGAGTACAAAGAAATATATTTTAATCTTTGTATCTGACCTTTGGTTTATAGGCTGGTCACGGTGTATGAGCAGATTGGAGAGCATGTATGTCTGTGTTTATGTTCACAGGTACACACACAACCTTATCTGTGTCAGTATTGTTTGAGTTTTAGGTGGATGAAACAGTTCATAAATGAACATTACCTTTTATTTGTTATAATTTTTAAAAAAAGTAAATCCTGTTCATATGAGATATGGATTAACACAGTGTATGATATTACCTACTCACCTCATCTAAATGAATTTGTGTCGTTTTTGTTTGAGCTGCGTGAATGCTCTTGTCAGATCATGCCAACCAGGGAGTTGTTCTAAATATTCTAAGGTTCTTCCTGCTTCTGTTTTTTTCCATCTGTTAGAGGTGTTGGCCTCTGAGGAAGAGATGTAGTTGAGTAGTCATGAGTAGAGCTTTGGATCTGCTACAGAGCTAGGTGCGAAGATGGATCTGCATTTACCTCTGTATACCTGCTGTTTTGTTTGCCCTCTGTACTACATTGTTCTCAAACTAATTAGTTGCAGTATTAGGTTACTTATAAGGTCCTTTGTGATAAGTATGTGTGTTATAACTTTGGAGACCATCAGTTGCATACTGTTTATTCTAGGATATGAATGCTACTCCTATTCCACAGAGAATATGGCCCCTTGTACATCAGACTATATGTACGTTTATAGATATGTTTATAAAATTGTGTATATAAATATATATACTTCAGAAGTCTTAGTGAGAATGCTATTTGCCCCCAAGACCCATGTTAGAGAAGGGCCTGTGTAGGCATGTTTGAAATGGTGATGTGACAAGCTATTATATATTGAGCCATTTCTGCCTCTATATGTAAATAATGTATGAACAGATATACATTATGCATGTGGATTCTGTATTGCATAACACAAGGTTCACAGCAGGACCACGCTACTGTTTTTCACGTTTTGAAAACCCAGAGTTAGCTTTATTTGGTTAGCTCACAGCCTTCTCAAAGGCAAAGGTAACTCCATTTAAACCGTTGGTGTTACGTGTCTTAGGCTTTTTCTTCTTTCAAGTAATAAGAAGCACTAGTGAGAGAACAGAGGGTATCGTGTCGCTCAGTAATCACATTATTTACAGAAACAATGAAGTTTCATGGTGTTAAAAGCTACAGAACTATGGGGTAGTGGAGACTTTTTTGGCATTGTTACTGTTGAGAAGGGTCCTTGCTAGGAGCTGCGATGCTGCGGTAAAGCGAGGGCTATGGGCTGGAACAGCTGTTACAGGCTTGTTCAGCTTGGTGTTGTGGGGGCTTGGCTGGGGGTTACTTTGCAGTTACTGACTGCTGGGTTGAGGGCTGGTGAGGAATGATGAGTATGTGCTACCTGCTCACGTGGTTATTTAGATGTGTACAAATCTGTATCTTGAAACTTTGAACTGTGCTTGCAGGTCTCTGCAGCCTGCAGCTAATGCAGTGTGCCTTCCCCCTTCGGGTGCAGTTTTGTACCATGAGGATCACTGAAGCCCCAGTTCTGCTTTCGGCAGCTGGATGATCCCAATACCATTTGCAAAAATAAAACCCAACTAGATACAGACCATGGGAGTACCATTAACTAAGGTTGAGTACCTTTAATACTGAGGGCTTACAGACTTTTCTTTCCCTTCCTGCAGATGCACTCACTTTCTTGATCACCTTTAACATTCTGTGTGTATTCACTTGTTGGCAGGAGGAGTGTGCATGTTATCAGATACACGAGTTAAAATATTGCCTGTATCGTGCCCAACATGTTTGTTGCATCTGTGCGTGTGGCTTGAGGACTGGATCATGCTAGACTCTGTCATTTCACACAGTAAAAATAAGTTTGGGGGGTTTTTTTTTTGGTTTTTTTTGAAATAGCCAGCTAAGGATGTTCTGTGTTAGGCTAGAAGTCCGCGTGTGCAGGTGGTCAAAGAGGGTGTGTGTATGTGGGATAAGGCACAAGGGGATGCTGTGCATCCTCCCAAGGCTCTGCAGTCTGCACTCGTAGCTTTTCTTGACTTAGAGCTCAGATTTACACCTTTGGATGCAACTTCCATGAGCCTATCTAATTCATAATTGACACATGTAATCTAGCTTATTTTATTCTTTGAAGATTTCACCTCAGAAGAGATCTTCTGGCCATGAAATTATGATTTATGACTAGTATGCTTTATCTCGTGGAAATTGTGGAAGCAGTAGAGAAAATCAGTAGATTATCCAAGTTATCCAAATGGATAAACCGCACAGAGTGTAGTGATTTAAGTAGCTATCAATATGTAATGTCCCCAGAACTTATTGCAACCTGCTTCTCTGAAAAATGGGAAAGAGATGTAGAAGTGACAGCTGTGTGCAACTCCGTCTGACTCCTAGTAGCATTGAAAGCATTTCTGCCGAGAGGTGGCAAGGCAGTGTTAGCTGGGGGGGGGTTCCAAGCTGACTTGAAATGATTATTCTGTCTCCTCTGTGGTGCTAAGGCTCATAGATCTATCTATATCTTTCTCTGGATAAAAAAATGAAATAAATTTATTGTTGTGTGCTGTATGGCTGAACTGGGGATACACCTGTCATCAGCACCTTCGAAACTACAAAACTGCCACTTAAGACCCAAACCAGAAGAGGAGTTTGGTGGAATCCAGCTCCCCCTTTTGGTCCTTGTGCTTTATTCTTTTCCACATTTGCAGGTCACGTTGGGTGGAGAAGGAACGCAGGAAAGCTGAGGGTAGTCCTTTGAACAAGGGCACTTTTATACTTGGGGTGATTGTATTAGCATATGGTGATAATTCAGTGCCTTCTCCACATTTCTGAAAAATCTAAGCCTTGGACTTTCTTTTTTCTTTTCTGTTTTCTTGGTATATGTATTGGCGTTGTGAATCTGAGTTGCAATTTTTGTACAAATGCTCACCTTTATGTTTTTTAAGAAAGAGTATTCTGAAATAACTTTATTCCATGAAGTGTTCTCTCGCTCTCGAAGTATTTCTTACTTTGCGAATAGCTGACAAAACTGGAAAAACAGCAACAAAGAAAAGAGAAGACCAGAACCAAGGTGCCCTCTGAGTCAAGTAGAGAAAGAAATGCCCCCCGTAACAAGGATGACCCCAGCGCAAGCAGTGGAGCAGAAGGAGATGTGTCTTCGGAAAGAGAGCCGTAGCTCATCCAAAGCAGGCTTCAGGTTTGGCTTTTCCACTCCTCTGTACAGCTGCGTGTCCTCCTGCTTGGCAGCCTCTAACCCCGGGTGCTTTGCTGAAGCAGCACATGCAGAGAGTTGCATTAGAAGTGCCGAAAGGTGAAATTCTGATAATCTTGGTGGTGGGTGACGTCTGCTCCTGTCTGCGGGCGGCACACCAGAATGCAGAAGTGGGTGAAAACCTCGTCCCAGCTGTGTGCTTGGCTGGCGGGGGGTGTCTGTGAGCCTGGCCCAGCCACCAAGGTTTGCAGGCTAACTCAGGAGATCTAAAAATTTGGTCTTGTAGCGCAGCACAGCAGTGACATAACTCAGAATCCTGCTTTGTGTTCTTCAGAGTGGAGCTACGTGGTTGTCTTTCCCTCTCTGTTGTTACCCAGCAGGCAGGTCGCTCTGGAGCAGCCCCCAGCATTTGTGATACCCAATAACACACAGTCCCCAGCAGTGGAAGTGGAAAACATTTCAGAACCTGGGGACTTCCTATCATGGTTCCTGCCTCTTCCCTCCTCAGTTGGTTCTGTCCCAGGATGACTTGCTAACAGGCATTTTATATACCTTCAGCATCTGATGAGAACATTAGGCCAGGCATTGAGAGCCAGACGTGCTGCTTGAATTCCGTATGAGAACTGGGATTTTTCTCTCCCTTCAGGCATTTGAGCTGCAGGACATGCCTGGACGTGAGTGAATGGAATTAGACTGAACACAGACCTTAATCCTTTGTCATATCTACATATGTAGATAATGTATTTATCATACTCTTCCAGTCAGTTTTAAGTCTTCAGAACAGAGCTTTCATTGCCCACCCTGCCCCGAAAAGCTACATTGCTGCTTTTGAACTTTCAGACATGTCCAGGCTCTCAGGAAAGTATTATTTCCCTCATCTGCACCCCGGAACCCTGAGCTGGCTGTGTAGTTCCATTATTAACAGCTTTGCAAAGTTAAGTCTAACCTTTCTCTTATTTTCCCATCCCTAGAATTCAGTCTGGCTTGTGATTTATACAATTCAGTATCATGCAATGCTCAGAAAATTAGGTGGTGTTTTTTTTTTTTTTAAATTGATGGATTTCCCTGGTGGTCAGACACTGGGGGATGATTTCTGTTTGATAGAAGTTTGTATTATATAAATGAATTTGTGTAAGGCATCAAATAGATTTCTGAAAATGTGCTGGGGTTTTTTTGGATTGTCCTGGAAAAGGTATCAAAGAAACGAAAAGTTCAGAGGCTTTTTTCCCCTGGCCTCATGAAGAGCAGCTTCAAGACTGTTGTTCCATTCATTAACTGAGTTGCAGTCAAAAGTGGATTGTTGTATGATACAGCAGCTGGAATCACATGAGTTCTGCTCTCTTTGGCATTATTTTTGGTGCATCTTCCTGATCTTAATTCTGGAGATGAGCAGGTGCATTGGGAAGAACATACTCTCAGAAAATAAAGTGAGGGTGTACCATGTCTCAGTAACCATTGGCTTTGCTGCTATGCTATGGAGATACAAGGTCCCCCAGCTGTTTCTGGGCTGTGTGTTGAAATAAGAACGTTTTAGGGAGCAGGAGTTTGCAGGCCTTCTAGAATGCTTTGGTCAATGTGACCTTTCCAATAGCATTTGAAATTCTAGGGAGCTGAACATTTCTAAAATGTGATATACCGATAACCTAGCACTGATTTTCATGCTGTGAAAACAAGTAAAGATACTTTTCTCTATGGGATTTGAAGGAATTGTACCGTATTTCTACTCTACCTGTAGTAATGTTCCTATTTGCTTCCCTTCCACAGTTTCTCATGCAAAAGCTACACTGGATTCTTGAAGAGAGACCCAACATTCACCTCAGCACCACTTCAACAGCTTTGGAAAAGAATGGAAAATGGGAGAATGGAACTAAGACATTAGAAACCTTATATCATTCTGTATTGAAACAACCAAAGCAATGTTACCAGATTCAGTTGTTATCAGATTCAGTTGTTAATGTGTAGTATCAGTAGTAAAAAGGACTTGTAACATTTTTGTGTATGTGTTTTCACATGACTGCTGAATAAAGGGTGACTGTAGGCAGATTGTAGCAGAACATCCACTCTCAGTACATGGACTCCATTTCAAAAATAAATCAGGGGTTTTCCTTAAACTTACACTTGAATTCTGAAAATTGTCCAAGCAGGCCTGTATATCGATTCTCACTCTGTGGTGTCATGTGCTACCTGTTTCCATGGCAGCGTGTAGATCTGTGTATATTTTGGTATGTTGTTCAGCTGCTACGTAACACCGGGTTAGGCAGTCCAGTCTTTCTGCATGGGTCAAGTTGTTAAAAGGAAAGATCAGCCGCTAGTCATTTATCGTGTGGAACACATCTGTCTTGTAAACTTTTTTAAAAACGGAAAAGACTTTATTAAACAAATGATGCTAGCTGAGTGCCTGTTGGTGTTTGTGTATTGCATTCCCTGAGGTACAGCCACGTGTGTAACGATGTGGGTGACACAGCAAAAGCTACACGCCAAGAAACGCCTACTGATGTTAACTCGCCCACCTCTCATTTGGAAGTCAGGTTGCTGGCTTGAAATCTTTGCTCTTTCCAACACATTTAAGTCCTGTAGTTACTTTATGGTGGCCATCGAAATGCCACAGCAGCTGCCCCACACAGTGCATCTCGCGCCTGCTGACGTTCTGTCAGATTCATCAGAGGCAGAACAGCGTTTGGAAGCTGCTGGCAAACAATAAGAGCTGAGAAGCAGCTGCACAACTGCTCTCCTGTGGGTGTTGAAGCCAAGGAAGTTTTGGGGGAAGACTGCAGGTAGTTACACCTTTGACTTCTTTCGGAGGTGGTGGTGGTACCTTTCATACTGGCTGTTCTCCAGGCCTGCCTTGCCCCGTGGTCCTCACTAGCCATCGGCCGTGGCCACCATCGGAGCTGGGATGCTTGCTGCACAGCTCTGTTTGCCTGGTTACAGGGCTGACTTGGTGATGGTATGGTGTGATAGCCAAACACGTATCGTATTTACAATGCTGCAGACTGTGCAACCACTCTGGTTTTTTTCTTCAAACCTTTCTCTTGTAGGTTGCTTGTTTAGTAACGTGTTTGTCAGACCAAGTCAGGGGAGTTTCAGAACTGCACCCTGATACAGCTTTTTAAAATGCATGAAGCCTAAATGAAGATTTGGCAAGCTACACACGCAGCATTTAAGCAACAATGGTGAGTGTCCTGGATAAGTTCAAGTGTTACAGTTAGTCTTGCCTTTAATAATGACATAATTTTTTCAGCTGGCCGTTAGATGCAATTTAGTTTGCCTGAAGTTGCAGCCTCGGCACAGGTGGTGCCCAGGAACACGTGTTGCGTCTTGTCCTTTCTGAGTCTTTCTCACCTGGGACTAGGTCCTGAGAGGCTGTTGTCAGATTGCTGCTTAATTGGCTGCAAAGGGCTAATCCTTTGCAGCCAATCCTGAAGTGAGTGCCTGCCTCTCGGGTGTTGATGAGGCTGTTGCTGATCAACCAACCCTCAGACCTATCTCATGTAGCTTAAGTGTCCTGCTTGCGCCGGTACCTTTAACATCTTGTCTTCTGCTTTGCAACTTGCTCTTAAGAGGGGGCTGGCTGTGCCCTCAGCAGCTTTGCTGGTGGTGCAGAGCTGGGACCAGTGGCTGGTGCCCCAGGGGCTGCGCTGCCCTGCAGCAAGACCTGGGCAGGGGCAGAGCTGGGCGCAGGGGGACCCCATGAAGTGCCAGAAGGGCAAGTGCGGGGTCCTGCCCCTGGGGAGGGACAACCCCCCCCACCAGCACAGCCTGGGGCTGACCTGCTGGGGGGCGGCTCTGCAGGGAAGGGCCTGGGAGCTCTGGTGGGCAGCGAGTTGCCCATGGGCCAGTGAGGTGTCCTGGTGGCCAAGGGGCCAGTGGTACCCTGGGGTGCGCTAGGAGGAGGGGGGTGGGTGTTATCTCCCCTCTTCCCTGCCCTGGTGAGGCCACACCTGCAGTGCTGGGCCCAGTGCTGGGCTCCCCAGTCCAAGAGGGATGGGGAACCACTGGGGAGGGCCCAGCAGAGGCTGTGAGGATGATGAGGGGGCTGGAGCAGCTCCCTGCTGGGGACGGGCGGAGAGAGCTGGGGC
>JAVJGJ010000032.1:32446449-32479493 GCA_035590215.1 Microhierax caerulescens | reverse complement strand
CCGCTCTGGGAGAGCTGCTGCAGCAGGGCTGGGCTGGGGGGGCTCCAGGGGCCCCTGCCCACCCCCACCGGGCTGGGATAAGGGCGTGAAGAGAGTCCCACAGCCTCTTTCCACCTGAAAGGTAAGTCCATACAAGCTAAACTACAAAGAATCATAAAAATTGATAAGAAGTGTCACATGCACGTCTCGGGGGAGGCACGAGGCAATACTCCAGCTGTGTTTAAGCAGAGAAATGGCAGAGCAGTGGCTGTTGGCCAAAGATGGGGCTCCCTGTGCTTGGCTCCCTGCTCAGCCAGGCTTTCACCCAGTGACCAGACTATGTGGTCTTTCCAGGTCTCCTCTCATCAGTATCATTTTCCTGCCTTACGTGGGAGATGTGAGGATGAGCTCACCAGAAACTGGGATGTGGTTATGGTCTGCGGTGCTGGGAATGCCCAGGAAAGCTGTATGGTTCGGAGAGATGCTTCCTGGTGTCCTGTGCCCAGAGTGTTCTCATGCACCATGATTTGTTTCAGGACTCAAGAAAAAGCCAACCAGCCAAACCCACTTTGCTAAAAATGCAGTTTACTAATGAAAGTTATTGCCCTGTTCTACTGGCAGCCAAACGTGGGAAAGGCTTTTCCAAGTGCAGTTACGTGGCTTAGAAACTCCGTGTCTGTCCTGTGGCTTTTCCCGCTTGTAAGCCAAACCCAGGAGACTTTAATTCCCGTCTCTGTTCCTCTGCCCGGCATTTCTTAGGCTTGGTTAGTTTCTAGCGCCTCAGCGAGCTTTTGTGGTCTATTTGTGAAACAGAAAAGTTTTTTGTTTAGATGGAATGTTACTTATTTTTTCCTAAATGCTTAAAATTGCCTTATTTAACAAAAAAGCCTGTTTGTTTCATGTCTATAAAATATTCAGGGACAATATTAAAGAAGGGTAAGCTGCTGCACATTATTCCCTTTTCTACAGATTAAGACTTACAGGCTTTTCTCCATTTCCCCACCCCAGCTCACAGAATGTTTTGCCAGAGTTTGCTTTTATGATTTGTGGGCTGGAGTCAGAAGATGGCCACCTAAGCGGGCTGTGGACAATGTTTGCTGGCTATAACAAAGCAGCCCCTGATTCAAAGTCCCCGCCACGTCGATGTCCTGCTGCACGCTGCCTGCCCTTGGCTGAAGGTCCTGCAGGCAGCACTTACAGGGTGGGTGTTTCGGGGAGTGCCCCAAGGTCAAATGTCCTGTGGCCTTTATCTTTGTGATGATGCTTCAAGGATGCTGGCTGAGTCTGTCACATTCCTTTCTGCATCCTTCTGTGCTGGTGTCTTTGTCTCATGCTGCCTCAAACTCCAGCAAAAATCCTCCTCCTCAATGAAATGCCTGAGGAATCTGAGTGCCACGAAAATAATTAAGGTGACAAGTGAGGGTCAGTATTGCAGTCCTCAAGCAAAGAAACCGCATTAGTCTGGGTTTCATTGTGGCTTCAGTTGTTCACAATTCAGTATGTGTTTTGCCGTCTATGCAGCTATGGTGCGGTCAGCAAACAGTTCTGCCTTTACAACAAAAGTAATCATGAAATTACAGAAAATATTCTTGGTAGGATTTCTGCAAACACCCCATGTTTGTATATCAGTTCTGCAAGAAAGTCACGTTGGGTTTTCCCATTTGAAATTCCCAGCAGGTATCTGGGAGACAAGGTAAATCTGAGTACAGGTATTTTCCTTAACTTCTGTTTAAAGTACTGGCTAACAAGGGAGTGTCTGTGAATCATTCGGTATCAAGACATGCTCAGGCACTCCACTGCAGGTCCTGCTTTCGTTCCAACCGTATTTTCTCAACAGAAGGCTCCCCAAGGAAATCTCTCTAGGAAGCAGAAATTATGCTAGGACTCCTTTGAAAATTTACTGCTAATTTTCATTGAGTGCTATAACCAGAAAAAACAAGAATTGTAATAGTAAAAACCTGTTTTGTAGGCGTTTCGCAAACACCTCCCTTCAGACGCTGGATCTGTGGGCTGCGTTGCTTTGGAAAGTAGGAATTTTAAGAACAGAACAGTCAGAGTAAGTGATGCTCCTACAAAGCTGTTTGGAAAAATGATTGGATTCATTCAGTGTGTAAATACAAATGAATCAAAGGCAAAGTGACTTACGACTATTGATATATAGTCATTTATAAAGATAGAAATGCTTAATGGATAAGCTCACAATTTCCAGTTGTAGAAGCTCCCGTGGACAATGAGTTAAAAATGGTCTGATTCATAGATGCTAATTCCTGGAGAATCCTTGTTGCAAGGTGTTGGCAGTACCTCCCTCTCTGCTCCTCTTTGGTGGCTGTGTGGGGACAGGTTTCAGTCTCAAACCCACTTACTGTGCTTTGATCACGCGCACCTTCCTGCGGCTCCTGCACGGGACCAGGGGAATTTCAGCCCGTTGCAGACTACGCTTCAACATAGCGTGTAACTATGGGCTCTGCAGACAACAAAGGGTTGGTGGCAGTTTAGAAAGAGCCCCCTAAACGTTTTGCCTGTGTCTCATTCTCAGTGAAAGCGAGGTGGCAGAGCCCTGGCAGGGGACAGAGCAGGTGGTGTGAAAATACAAGCTAATTGCCTGAAATCCTGAGGCTGCTCGCCTGTCCGTAGTCCAGAGTACCCATTCATTTCTGTGTCAATCTCAGTTTTATCTCAGGTGATGCTATTCCCAATGCCATTAGAGGGGAGCACCCTGTCTCCTCCCCAGTCCGTGGTTTGCTAGGCTGAATAAACCATTTCCCAGTCGTTCCTATGAAAACTGGCCTCCTCTTCACCGTAAATAGCTCATCCCTTAAGGGGATGAAGGGTCAGGCTGAAGCTTGAGGGAGGGGCTGATGACAATGGTCCCCAGAATGGATCATGGCAGTGCTGAGCTGTGGCTGGCCTTGAGTTCCCACACCCAGCATGGAAGGGATGATGGAGCAGGTATAAACCCAACCAAAACCCTCCCTATTTTTCCTACTCACGCAATTTATATTGGCACGGGATGTTTTAGGAAGCCACGGGGACCGAGACCAGAGCAGCACAGCCTCGGTGGGTATGAAACCGGAGGCTGGAGACAGGGCTTGGTGGGGTCTGAACATCTCTGCTTGCACCAGCTGGGATGGAGGGTGAGGGCAGGACATCTCCGTGCGTGTTACGGTCCTCCCGTGGCAGCTGGTAGCTCCCTGCAGCCCCCCGAGGCGGGGTGTGCTGCCGAATGCCTGAACTTGGGAGTGGGTTCGGCAGCTCGGTGTTACTCCTGCCTGTGCCCCCGCTGGCTCACGTTCCTGTCAGTGCTGGGTGCCTGTGGTACCCAGCGCCAGCGCCTTTTTGCCAGGCCCCTGCTCTTCCTCGGAATCTTCCAGATTTTACCATGTGCAGTTCGAACCAGCCGCTCGCAGCGTTTCAGCAGGGGTAGGGTGGGAGACCCTCGGGGTGTGGAGCGAGGGTGCATCAGTGCAACCGCAGGGCTCCGAGTGGGGGGCAGAGCGGAGCTGCTCTCGGGTGAAGGGGGTGCCAGCGGCGCCCGCTCCATGCCCCCCATCCCTGCACTGGGCGCCCAGTCCGTGCCCCCCATCCCTGCGCTGGGCTCGCAGAGGCAGGCGTCAGGAGAGCGGGATGGCTCCGCCGGGGCGATCTCACGCTGGTTCTTCACAATCCTTGGAAGCCTTTTGATCTCTAATTTATGTGCTCTCCATGTGCGCTATCGTTAACCTACCGATCTTCATTAAGGGAATGCTTGGTGATGGTAATTAACACCAAGAGCTTACAGAGGCCGGGCTCGACCAGGGAATGGTCCTGGGGTTGCTGAGAGATATTAAAAAAGGAAAAAGTGTGTGGTTGGGTTTTCCGGGCTGTGGCACATCCCTGTGCTGGGCACCCAGTGCTGGGAGCCGGGGTCTGGGCGAGCGGGGCACTGGGGTCCGGGCGGCGTGGGTGGGTGGGCACAGCGCTCGCCTCCACGCCACAAGTGTTTCTTAGTGCATTTGCTTGTAGCAAACCCCTGAGGACGCATCAGGATCTAACAGGAGGCCCTGCCAAGAAATGCGGTAACGGAAAAATTAGTGTGCACGTGAACAAGTGAATTTGAGATTGATGCTTGGAACGAGCCTCGCGAGTCGTGAGCCCTCGGAGTGCTGAAGGCGCTGGGAGGTGGCTCAGTTGAGAGGATGTGTTTTGTGGTCTGGGATGCCTTGTTGAGAATCACACAGAAATGCACTGCAAATACCCTTATAAAATATGTATTGGCTAGACGCGCTGTAGTGTTACTGAAAGCACTTGTGTACCAAGTAAATATTTTTTCAAAATATTCAAGTATTTTATTTTTCCATGCTAATTTGTTTTAAAGAGCTCCTCTGACTTAATGAATACTGCTGACTGCAAGTATTGAAGTATCTCAATATCTTTTTGTTCTTTGTGTGTCTAATGGCACTCCCGCAATGTTTTAGAGTTGCTCCATTTATTGCATTAACAAAATATTCCGAGTGATACAATGAACATTCTGTAACGCCCGTGCACGGGGAACGCGGCTCCGTCTCGGTGTAAGGACGGATTTACTCTTTGCATGATACAGTACTTTGCTATCCATGCTTATTTAGGGTTTTTTTCCTCATGTGTTTAGGTGATCTGGGGGATGTTAACCGGTGCCAACTGAGGCCCGACGGCAGACTTTTTTTTTTCCTATTAAGAACTGGGATTCATTTCACACCGGTGGTTGAAAAACTTACGGCCCCATGGAGCAAATAGAGATCTTTTTCATGAATCCTCCTGCGCTAACGCAAGTGTCCGCAAAAATCCAAGTACCTGGGGGCGAGGAGTTCGTGTGGTCGATGTTACTGCCGAGGCTGAACCTGCAGAAGCCTTCCCGGGGGGGTCCCCCCGAACCCGGGGTTCGCTGCAGCAGCAGCAGGCAGGGCACGCTCGGCGGGGCTCGGGAGCGGGGCAGCGGCAGCCGGGGCGCGGGGCTGTTCGGTGCTTCGGGGCTGTTCGGTGCTTCGGGGCTGTTCGGTGCTTCGGGGCTGTTCGGTGCTTCGGGGCTGTTCGGTGCTTCGGGGCTCTTTGCCCCGGAGCCGCCAGGTGCCAGCAAAGCCTAAAGCACGAGCACTGCAGCGCCCTGAGCCTCTCCTCGCCTCCCTCCGGAACCGAAAGGTTATTCTGGTGAGAACCGAGAGTTTTGTTCAGAGTGCGTGCACTTGCCTGGAAGTGGGATCTCTGTCCTCCTCCACGTAGCTGCTCTGTGCAAACTGTGGAATAGAATTTTTTTTTTGCATATCTGTGTGATAGATGTGCCTTGGCCTGGCGGAGAAGCTGCACGGAAGAAGGAGCAGCGGTGGCAGGAGCAGCAGTGGCAGGAGCAGCGGTGGCAGGAGCAGCAGTGGCAGGAGCAGCGGTGGCAGAAGCAGCTGTGGCAGGAGTAGCTGTGGCAGTAGCAGCGGTGGCAGGAGCAGCAGTGTGGCAGGAGCAGCGGTAGCAGGAGCAGCAGTGTGGCAGGAGCAGCGGTGGCAGGAGCAACGGTGGCAGGAGTAGCTGTGGCAGGAGCAGCGGTGGCAGGAGCAGCGGTGGCAGGAGCAGCAGTGTGGCAGGAGCAGCGGTGGCAGGAGTAGCTGTGGCAGTAGCAGCGGTGGTAGGAGCAGCAGTGGCAGGAGAGGTGCCCAGTGATGCGCGTTGTACAGCGCGATGCAGGCACCGCTGTGCTCTTGCTGCCCTGGTGGAAGCGTTGGGCTCGGGCAGCCTTTGGCTTATGGCATTTGTCAAGGTAGATGGCGGTGACCTGGGCAGCGCCAATGGGCATGGCAGGGGCTCAAAGGCAGGGACGGTTTTTCCCGAGATAAGTTCAGTGCTTACAAATCCTGTAACGCTCCTTATGACAGACAGGCCACCCGCCTGCGAGGACAGGAGTGTGCCTTCTGAGTAAGAGCAAAGTAAGGTTGTGCTCCAATACATGTGTCCAAGTCCTCGTTCAGGGGAGGAGGTTGCCCTTGCTCTGGGGGGGCCTTCGGATGGTTTGTTTTCCCCCTGCTCGTGCAGATACACCGCAGCTTAAATGGGGCTGGGAGCATATCTTCCCTTACGGCTGGAGACTTTGTGTCTTTGAGCTGCCCTCGCTATTCAGAAGCCGGACACCGTTGGCTGTGCAAGGGATTCTTATTTATGTATGTACAGAGATATAAAGGCTCGCGACAGCTGCAAAGAAGTTTTCTTTAAGTCGTTTTTTTTTCTGTGTTGCTTTTTTTGTTATGTTTTGTTTTGCTTGGGTTAGGAGGATAAAAGATAGGAATGTGAAGGGCAAATGCATTCGTGTTAATCCTAAAATATTATTAAAAAAATTTTATTAAAAAATAAAATATAATCCTTAAAATTCACATTTTAAGTTACCATTTCAGGATGGAAGTGCAGAATCAGACTCCACAGTCTATCATATCAGATTGTACAGTAGGGGTGTTTATTCAGCGCGGGGCAGCACTGGGGTAGCCCCACCGAAGCCCCACCGAAGCCCTGCATGCCTGGGGCAACAACTTGCCTCAGCTTATACAGTCAAATGTTGCATATACATAAGGATTCCAAATACGCCTATTTCATGACCTATCCCCGCTTCATACTAAAATTAGTTCCAAGAAATCATTTCCATAAGTCCCTCCCAACTGCGCTTGCCTGGTGCCTCTTGGTGGTGGTCGTGGGGATGAAGGCTTTGGTAGTCTCCCTCGCTCTGACCTTTTTACCTTCTCTCTTCGTGCGGACTCGGTTGTTCCTTGGTCTTTGTCCAAACTATAGAGTTGGTTTTAGCTAGTTCTCATCACCAGCTGTCCTTCAGGAGGAACTGCAGACTCCTTGCTTCCCTTAATTTGCCCAGTGGTTAGTAAACCAAAACATTATCAACAACAATCTAGGTAATCCTTAAGCAATTAGAGCTACTAAAATTTCTTTAACCCCTTCTCTCAGGATACTACTTCAAAAAGGCAGTTGGGTGGAATGTTTCTCTCTCCACAGAGAGCTGATTGCTGTGTTCTTTGGGATGTTTCATCACGGTCTCACCATGTTGGGCTCTGCTGTCCCTGAGGCAGGTGCAACGAGCGACCGGCCGGGTACCGTTCTCTGCGGTGTTGTAGGGCAGCGGACCAGTATGGGCAACAGCCCTGTGATGCCCAGCCCCGCCAAGGAACTCCTGGCCAGTGCGCGAAATTTCAAAGAAGTTGATAAATGTCCTTAAAAAAAGCAACCTGAACAAAAAACCCCAAAATAATGTCTGATATACTAATGCATAGTGAGGGCTCCATTTGAGGGGAGGGAAGCCGGAGCAATGGGGATGTTGATTATTTATTATTGGCTAAAAAGAATAATAATTAAAAGTTTAAATTTTGGGGAATTTGTTGGGACACAGCCAGTGGGGCTTCATAAATTTGGGTGTCTGCTGCAACCATCAATTCGTCTTCTGCCAGCTGCAGAACTGCCTCAGTGTTTCAGGGGGAAGAGGGAGACGAGCAGCTCGCTTGTATTTTCTGTAAGTTCAACACAGGTATATTTTTAATAGGTCTAACTATACATCTTATGACTACATTTCCATTTCCCCACCCCTGTTTTGGGGAAATCTGTGTTGCCTTCCTGTAAAAACTGAAATAGAAATACTACTGATGGTAGGAGGAATTGTGTATTTTCCATTATGCTCCTTTATTAAAAATATATTGAGCTAACCTGAATGCTCCTACCAATAATTACAGTGGAATATAATGTGATATTGATTAAAAATCCATAAAGAAAAATGGTCAGACTATTTATCTCCAGACTACTGTCCTCTGCCTAAGAGAAGCAGTCAGTGACAGGTTCCTGGGGCATGGACTCATATGCTGAGAAGAAAACCACCTTGAAGCGCGGCACAGTGCATTTTTGCGAGAATAAAAATGCTGGCGGTAAAACTGGGACTGATTATGTTGAACACGGTTTAGGAAAAAGGTTTCAAAATTAGCCCAGAAGTTTTGGCTACAACCTCTTAAGTTCAGCATCGGAACTTGTTTGTTCTTTTCCGTATCGGCATTGAACCTGTGCTCTGCCTGTGTGCGGTTCTGCTTGCTCCTGCGCTCGGACCGGCTCCAGAGCTTTCCAGGGTGGATAGGATCTGAGGCCAGGAGAAGCTCCTGATGCAAGTCCCACTGTTGGTTCACCTCTGATCTGTGCTGGAGAAGGCAGAAAGATGTTGTGTACCTTAATAAAAGGGTAGTCAATACATTTTTGCAAGTGTTTCCCACTTGCAATACTTGCATTTGGAAAGATAAAGGCACAATACATTAATTTCTGTTTTATACCCAGTGCCCATAGGGGAGGTCCCGGGTGCATTGCCTTTGAGTATATGTCATCTTGCCTTCCAGCATCCCTTCTTTCCCCACGATCAAGCTGATCAGCTCCTGTTCTTCCGTGGTGCCACATCTGTTGTAATCACACACAGGAAGACGGACCCGTCCCACCAGGGCTCCTGCACACGGGCAGTTCCCAGCACAGCCTGCAAAGTGGGGTTTGTGTTGGTTTTGCTAATATTTAGAAGGCTATAAAAATAACACGAAAGGTGCTGTGAAGGAAGAAAAGCTGCTCACCTGGGCAGTCATGAATCACTTTGGTGCCCCGGCAGGGTGATGGGGAGCAAGGGCACAGGGAAGCAGCTGGGAGCTCCAGTGGCATCTGTGAGGTTTGTCTTTGGTGGGAACCAGGTGGAATAAAAGCTTCCTCGTGCACGAGCTCAGTGTTCCTAGGCTAATGGCAGCGTGCCCAGTGCTGTCAAGTGTAAATGCCATAGGAGATGAATTAAATGCACTATAATGGTCTTCCCAGAACGGCTGCTGTAAATAAAGTCTAAAATACATTGACCTGTGGTCCGAAGAACTCTGAAGCGGGGTCCGTAGGCTGACCATCTGTTCGTCTCTAAATGTACGTGTAGCAAGAATCTGGGGCATGAACATTTGTTTGCCTCTTGCTGGGATGCTCGTGTAGCGCCGTGCAATCGTTTTCAGCAGTCGGTCCCCGTAGTCGCATGTCTGAGGTGTAACGCTTGAGCTGGGACGTTATCCGCTGTCCCGTCCGTGCTGCTTTGAAGTCTATTTTACATCAAGCCCCAGCCCTCCTTTGGCCCGGTGTGCTCCCAGCGCAGCCAGAAGTGTGGCTATGGGCTGGTGACTCCGCGGTGAGGCAGGAGGAAGGCAAATCTCTCGCTGTCGTCGGGGTTCAGAACATTTTCAGCCAAAGGTACCTCCTGTGGGATGGTGCTTACTGGGGCGACGCCGTGTTGTCCAGCGTGGGCTTCCGGCAAAGCCCTGTTGCCTTCCACTTGCAGGCCTTCTGAAAAGCTGCACGGTTTAAGTTTGTAATTATAAGTTTAATATATATATAAATAACTTAAGTTTTTAATTATAACTAAGTTTATAATTATATCTATTTATATATAATTACATATAAAATATATTTTATATATTATACGTATGCATTTCATATACATTTATATTTCTGTATGTTATATAGATCTATTAAATGAGAAAATAAAAAAGTAAATCGATTAAAATGAGCTTATATATTTCATATATATAATTACCTATAAAATATATACAAATAAATACAATTAAATAGAGTAATAAAAGTTTATTAAGCCCTATAACTGAAAAGTGCAGAGACGCCTGACATTCGCTGTGTCTGGCAGGGGCAGTCGGTAGCAGATCTGAAGCGAGAAGGGTGTCGTCCCCCCCCCCTTCCTTCAGGGATCGCGTCGTGGGGACCGAACGACTTGCAGGTATTTTTGCTGTGTTGGTTTAGATCTGGATTTGGCTCAGCAAGGGGACGTAGTTAGGCTTTACACACCCTCTTTATATGTATTTATCAAGGAAGGAATCTTTACTGTCGTCAGTGGGCAGGCCTGGCGCTGTGCCCCCCCTGGGGTGCCACGGCGTGCGTGGGCAGGACCTGCTGGGTGGGATGGAGAGGAGGGACCTGCCTGACCTGAGCTGTTACGCACGTACGTACCTATTCAGACCGTTGCATCCCACGCCGAAGCCCAGCAAAGTTCCTGCAGGTTCAAATGACTTTTTACGCGGGTCCCGTGAGCGTCTAATCCATCAGAACGGCGCTTCCCAACGAGCGCGCAGGCCGTGTCCTCCCAGTGCTCTCCCAGTTCGCGGTTAGTGCCCGTCCTGACCGCTTCCCGCCAGCGACTGCCGCTTTGCGTTCGGTGACTGCCGCACGTAAATGCTGATGTGGGCAGAACGAGTGTTTTTAGAACCAAGTGTCTTAATTCGGAGGGTAAGAAATGAGGTCCTGGCAAGTTCCCTTGGCTGCGATTCCTACTGCTGTGCCTCCTGCAGGTGCTGGTCCCGTCTCTAATCACCCATTATACCTTAATTTTATTTCTGGAGCCTGAAATATTTTGTAAGCTGTGTTGCACATGATTTAGTTTACGGGTATTTTATTTTACTGTATTTTACACAGTAGAAGGCGGGGGTGTGTGTGTGTGTGTAACTTTTCGACCAGGCTGCACACATGGTGCGTGATCGTTTGGGACAAGTTGGTTTTAGTTTTGAGAAGGGTGGGTACAAGCAAAAGAATCGGGATTCTTGCTGGAGGATCTAGCAACAAAGCCGTTGAGTTGTGCACTGAATCCTTTAATTATATCTCCTTAATAAGAATGCTTGTTGGTTTTTTCTGTTGTGCTCGAAGGTGCTAAAGCTGGGCATCGCCAGGGGGCTGCTGCACCCCAGGGTGAGCGTCCTCGGGGGTGGGTGACATTCTTGGCACAATGCTTCGTCCCAGGTAACCCGTGAGCCTGCGGGCTCGTTCCCCTGCACTGCCGTGCTCTGAGCGATGCTCTGCACCCCTCCGTGCCGTTACCCGTGGCGTTGCCCATCCCGTCCTGACCGCTGCCAGGCAGCCCCAGCGCTAACGGAGTTGAAATGCCCTAAAAGAGTGTATTGAGGCTACATCGGCTGTGAGGGACTAATCGTTATTTGTGTTGTAAATACTGTGTGTGCTTATGAGTTCATTTATTATATTTGGGAAGCGAATAGGTTATGAGATTTTTTTGGAGAAAGAGTTCTGTTTAGTCTCTCTTCATAACTGAGATATATGACCCATTTCCAGAACAGAAATATATTATCTTAATGGTTCTAATAAACTAATTCAATTTGCATTTCTATTTATTGGGTAAATGAGCAAATGTGAAAAATTAAATTAAAATAGTCTAATTTGTTCCACCATTAATTTCCCAGCTTATATTTAGAGTACTGAATATATTGCATTGTGCTGATTTTTGTTTGGAATACGCAGGGAAAAAATAGGCTGTGCCAGTTCCCCAGTGTTGTTTAAGAGCAAAAATGCTTATTTTAGGGAAACACTGAAAAAATAAAAATCCTTCTGGAGAAAGGAGGAAGCACGGAATGTGAGGGTGATTTTGAGTTACAGGTTTGTTGTTGCTCAGCATGGAAAGGCAGAGAATTTAAGAAAGCCTCTGTCCCGTGGCAGTGGTCGCCCTTCGTTTAGCTTCGGTTCCTAGGCTTGCCTTGAGTTGTCGTTGGATACGGTTTTAGTTCTACTTTTGGACACTGTAATGTCCGATTTCAGTAGTTTTGATTGAATTTCAGTTGCAAGCAGGTATGCAAAACCATTATTTATTTATTTATTTATTTATTATTAACCGTTAATATTTATTATTAACCATGATTATTTATTTAAATATTTTTGTTTCAATACTGTGATATATTTTCCCTTAAGTAATAGCAAGAAATAGGAAATCAAACCTCTGAATAGATTAAATACCGGATTTCATGGTGTTATTAACCACCCTCGGTGATTAATAGCTAGTCGCTATGTAGTAGCACTAGCAAAGCAGTTGGGTTCTGGTGCTGCTGCTACTCTCATAGGACGTTGTTCAGTGCAGATAATCCGGCTGTGGTCCTAAAGTGACACTGATGGTTTCATTCACACAGACAGATAAAACTCAAGTGCAATTAGACCTTTCAACTAAAACCAAACGGGTTGCTATTAAACCTGCGGGTGCCTTAACCTCACCAGAGAAATGATGCGAACTGATCGGTCAGTACCTGTGGGGGAATAGATTTAAAAAAACCCCACACACAAACCAACCCCCCCGCCAAAAAGAAAACAAACAAAACCCAAACCAAAACCAAACCCACAAAACCCAACCCAAAAAAACCCAAAAGCAAAGAAATCCCATCCAGCCCATCGCCTTTCCTCCTGCAGTTTTGCCCGGTGTTTATCTGCTGTTGCCCTGGACAAGGGGCTACCGTGCCCTGGTCTTTCAGGGGGCTGGGCTGGTGCCCCCGACCTGGTCTCCCTTCTTTCATAGTAGGAGTAGAAAACCACATGTAACGCTTAAGTAGGATTGTAGATAGTGCCAAGCAATGAATATGATTTATATTTCCACTTCTCACATGTTTTTTGGGTTTTTTTTTATATAACAGACAATGCTAGAGAAGCTTTACACCCACTTTTGTAACTAAAATTTCCCCCCTCCACGTTCCGTACCTTCCCTGCTTCATCGTTCCTGCAACAAGACCGCCGCGCTCTGCGAGCGGGGGATCAGATCAACACAACAGCTCTAGCAATGACTGGAAATTATTGAATGATAAATTCTTTTAGATCACGGCCCGAGTAATTTTTTGCACGGCACGTGATGCACGCACCCCTGCTGTACAACAGAAAATAAAATAATGGTTGTTTTATAATGCAATGCCTATAATTGCAGAGGAAAAATAACAGAATATAAACCTCTTACTCTGGAATATACATATATGCATATAGTAGGTCAGTGAGCTGCCTTAACATCCTTATTGCTGACTCTTCCTTTAGCACTACGGATTCTTGTTCCTAACTCTACAGGACTGAATTCTTGGCAAAGTACGGTATTATTCTAAAAAAAAAATCACATTACTGTCTCTGGGCTCTCCTTGTCCACCTACCAGACAGGTTCCACCCACAAAATATTATTCAAAGGATTAAATATCATCACAGCCCAGATCAAGATGTAACATCACATCTCAGCTGCTTTTTGGAAGTTTCGAGCTTTGTGTGCTGTCTAGAGCTACAGCACCAGTGGGCTTACGGGTTTTGATGGTGAGTCCACGCACGTGAGACTGCTTTGTGCCGGAAAACAACAGAGAGATACAGAACTTTCATGTGGTAGAGAATGCGTTTGAGAAATAATACTTTTTGGTCTTTGGCTATTTGCTGTCTTTCAGTTAACATTTTGCCCGAATTGGATGTAGTTCACCCTTTGCAGACAGCTCTCAGCACTGTGAAGTAACACAAGTGGCTGGTGTGCCTCCTGAAAGAAAACGTCACAAAGGCTTTTAAGTCTTCTTTAAACTTGAATTCTAACACAACATCTCGTGAATTTTTGGTAGCAATGAGTTTAGTTCATCCTCCATTCATAAAGTACCAACAGGTTACCCTTTTGATCCCAACCCATACCTCTCAGGGCTGGCTCATGTTTATTTGTGCATCCTGATTTCCGTGTCTCGTTATTTTTTTTTTTTCCTTCTTGTCTTCCACGTGTGACTCATTCTGATTTCCTTTATTTAAGGAAGGAGGATCAAATAAAGCAACATTTTAACTGTTATTACAGTTTTATCTGCAACACCTCTTAGCTGAAATACTGAGATGTAAAGCAGGTGCCTCTTGCAGCCCGGCTGCCGTGCCCAGGCGAAGCGCGGCGAGGCTGGCTGAGAAATTGCCCGGTACAAGAAAATCCTGTTCTCATAAAAAACCAGTGGTTTTGAGGTGGTGCACTTCTTTTCCCTGAGGAAAGCCTTCGAAAGAGTTAGTGTGGCTGGGATATTCTTTGCTGAAGTTTTCAGTTGCTTCTGAAGTTTCTGTAGTGGCTGCGGGTATTGAGTGCGTATCGATGTCAAATGGCAAATGAGACAAAGCGCTTATAAATAAATGTGTTTGCAAAGCGGTTACATTTCACGTGAATAGTCTTGAGGATTAACTGCTAGTAATCAGTAGGATTGCACATCCTTACTGTTAGTTCCGCAAGTATTTTAAAAATGCTGCCAAATATTGGCCACCAGTCTAGGGATGGTACCGGAATGTGATAAATAACCTGCGGAAAGAGACTGCGGAAATACTTGGAAATACTTTATCCTACTTCAGCTGACAAGGCTTATTTCAAAGGAGAAAATCAGCAAGGGGACGGTGTGGGTTATTTTTTGCTTTTTAAAATGAAGCGTAGCCCCCGGCCGTGCCCGTAGCACGTCAGGGGCTCAGGCTGTGAGGGACGGGGCGGCTTGAGGCAGGAGCTCGCCCGCATCCCGGACTGAGCCTGTGGGTTCAGGTGTCCCCATAATAACCAGAACGGGCTTTACTGCATCCCCCAAAATTGTATGTACGCTCTGCAGTGAAGGCTTGGGATTTATTGTTGACAATTTTCACTGCAAACTCCTGGAAAACATCTTTAAACATCCCTGAACATCAAGTTCTGCCCTACTCGTAGTGTATGATACAATAATTTAGGAAATGGAGGCTTGGGAACTGTGCTGAAGTTGTGCGGTAGGCGAGGAAGGCACCTTCCAAATCACTTCACAGAAGCGATGTGCGGTGAGATTATTCACTGGAAACAAATTATTGGTCAGAAATTCATCCATTATTGTGTTACAATCAGTGCAGAATAGCGAACAAAGTGCTGAAATACCGTTCGATGCTCATCGCAATGAGGGCAAAGGAAAGCAAATTATTTTGGCAGCATCGTTCTGCCTTTGGTTGGGCAGAAAGGAGGGAGCTGCCGCGTGAGCTGGAACGTGCCCCGTGGGTTCAGCGGCCCCGTGAGCCCGTGAGTCCCGCTGGGCTGCAGGCTTGGTTACAGAACCCAAGGTGCACAGAAATAGCGCTTAAAATCATGAGCTTGACAGCTCTTGAGCGCTTAAACTCCGTGGCTTTCATTGCATCCTGTGAAGTTATTTCAATTAATTTTCTTTTGGTCTAAAAGCAGCAATTGAATTTTTTAGTAAAAGTTAAATATATTTATTTTATATAAAATTATGAAGGTTTGTATAAAAGTTGCAGAGCTTCCAACAAACACAGCTGAGTGTAAATCCTAGGAATTATTTTTTTACAGCGTTAGGAGAGTCCCTACCTCTGAGATGTTTGGTATTTCACGTGGCCCAGATTTGAGGTGTGATCTAAGCGAGCGGCCACGGCGTTGCGTGCCCAAGCCAAGCCGGCAGCGGGTGAGCGCAGTGGTGGCATCCCGGGGCGGCGGACGCGGAGGCTGCCGGTAAGGGAAGGCTCACCGTGGTTTCTGTTGCCCGTGCATCCGACCTGGAGTGGGAATTTCGGTAGCCCCAGCTCGCCCAGCCAGCCCTGTTCGGACACCAGGGGAGCCCAGCTGGTGGCTGCAGCCCTACAGAGGCAAAGAACTGATGTGGATTTATTTTATTTTTTTTTTTAAAGGAACAAATGTGTTTGATGTAAAGACTGGAGTCTTTGAAAACTGATTTTTTATTTTAAGCAGATGCTGCCTAGGAATAACTGCAGTGCTGAGGGCTTGCTGGCTTTTTCTGTGGTTTGGAGGGATTTTTGGTGAAGGGAACTTGCTTCCTCGGTGATAATTAGCCCCAGTGAAGTGGCAGATGCTTTCTGTGACGCAGCATCAGGAGGTGCTGTTCCTTGTGTTTCTAGGTCTCTAGGTTTTTGATTTAATATAATACACACCTGAAATCTGCAGTCACCCTACTTTGGATTAATTTAGGATATCTCTTGTAACATGAAAGTTTATTTTGATGCGGTTTAAGTCGAAGCATACAAGCGGCACGAGGAACGGCTGCCTCCTCTACTGTCGGGTGGTTTGAACTTGGTGAATTTACAGTGTGGACTCTGGCAAGCAGGTAATACTGTGTTGTCTTAATTTAATACTTAAATAAATACATTTAAGCATGGTGTGCTCATCTCCAGAAGACTTGCCTGGCTGGTTTTACATCTGCTTTCAAGGGATGGTACGTGATAATTAGGTACTGTGATCAGGTTTAGCGAAGGTCATAGAAAAACTGGACTGAAAAAATGAGTGGGTGAAGGCTGGATTCAGTAAACCAGATTTCTTCCCCCTCTTTAGGAAGAAAGCCGTAATGAAATTTATTACTACCTTGGAGGAAAGCATCCTTTCTCTATTCTTACCTTGAACATCTCCTAGTAGCCCCCAGATTGTGCTGAGCGCCAAGAATAATGTCGAGTGGGTGGAAGGAGGTCTGAAGGGGTGGGAGATGGAAGCGGAGCTGTGCCGAGGTCAGGAGGGAAGGAAGCGGGTACAGCCACAGGCTGTGGGAGGCGAAACAAGGCGGCAGAAATGCCAGCCTGATTTTGGTATTCCTCCCACACAGAAACCACTGCATGGTAATGTTTAGCTCTTAATTAGTCCCTGTAGCATTAAACTAGTATCTAAAATTATGGACTATTTGTATTTTCTCCTGGTTTTTGTTATCCATGAAGCTTAGACTTCCACATTGGTGAGCTTTTTCCAAAATAATTCAAGATGTACAATGCCACTAAAATTATTATTTAACTATAGGAAAAGAGTAGGTTTTTAAGATTTCCTTAGTTTTAAATATTGATTTATATTTCAGGCACCATTAAGATGTCAAAATGTATTTCAATTAAGCCCCTTTTGCTAAAAGTACCATTTGAAAGTGTTTGTAAGAGTTTGGTGTTGCGCTCTTTGTAGTTTTAATTGCATTTAGTGAAATTCTGGTGCTCGTTGGCATTCACACCTTTCTAGGCAGTAGTTAGAGGCGTATATGTATATATACGGAATATATATATACATATGTATATGTATATGTATATGTATATGTATATGTATATGTATATGTATATGTGTATATATACATATATATATGTATATGTATATATATACATATATATATATATATATATATATGGAAGGCTTGGTATATCCGTGGCTCTATTTATATACAGAATCTATTCTGTATAGGAATAGGATCCTATTTATATCCAGAAGACTAAGAGTAATTGCAAAAGTAAACATACTACACAGTTGCAATTCCACGACAAACATACCTAGCTGTCCATTTATGTCATATCTAATGCTTTTTAATTTTTTGTTACATAATTCACAAATGCTTTCACATGGATTTCTTGCCTTGTTGAAGGATGCGCTTCTTAAAATAGTGCTTATCACATCTTAATGTAGGAAATGGCTGTTTTTGTAGGCTCAACTGCAGTGTTAGCTATTTCATCCTGGAAAATAATAGGACAATTATAAATGATAAATGGCATTGATGCATGTGGCTGATTAAACGTCTCTGGCTCCCTGTGCAAAACAGTTGTGCAGTCACGTTCTGGTCAATCTAGAGCACTGGTGATTTAATGGCACTGTTACCAGCGGCAAAGCAAAATCACTCTTTGCTTAAAGAGACCTAGGCAATCGGGTCTCTCTCCTGTACGTTTTTTGGTAATTATATATAAAAAATAATCTCTCCTGTATGTTTTTTGGTAATTAACTTAAAAAAAAATATAAGATTTTCTGCTGGTTGCAGCCAGTAGTGAAGTCCCTTAATGTTCCAAAAAGGAAATAATTTTTAAAAAGCACACTAGAAAGTGTATAAAATAACTTAGACTTGAATCTCTTGAAAAAAGCAAATTATTTAAGATTTTTGGTCTGGTCTTTTTGTGCACTTAGATTATTTAATTTTGCATTTAGATGGAACTTCAGGAATGCATGCATCTAGGCAGTTACACGTCTTTTTACCCTACATTATACCCTAACAGTTGCTCATACCTGCTGCGTTACCCGCTTACCCGATTAAGCTATCATTAAAAGTTCCTCACACGTTGTGAAGATTTGAAATGTCAGACTGATTTCTGAATGCACACAAATGCAATTTCTGGTGGAAGGAGAGTTTGAAACACTTGTTAATTCTGTATTTCTAAAAATAAAGCTCAACAGATTTGATAATATACTTGATCTGGCTTTTTTTTTTTTTTTTTTATCTTCAGTTCTGATGGAAACGCTTATAATGCCCTGGTCACAGGAGATTTTATTAGAACTTAGGTGGAATGGCAAAATGCTGTGGAGGTGAGTGGTAAGTGTGCCTGCTACTGAGGCACATACACTTGTAGAGCAAGTATCTCTTCTTCCAGTCTAACTTTTAAAAAGTGACAGAAGGTCTAAGCGCATTAGCGAGGATTGTGCTGTCAAAATCACTTTAGAATTGCCTTTGATGGTTTTCTGTCCTTAGGACTTAGATCGGTAAGGGTTTGACCGAAAAAAGCAAAGCTTGCCATGTGTCAAGCCCCTTATTATTTTTATGCTATTGTGTAAAATGTTAGAATTTGAGAGGATTGTTTTTATTGTGTAAGATTTAGCCTGTGAATGAGGGTGCCCTTAATTCCATTCTGGAATCAGTGAGTCCCTCCGGCCGTGGAGCAAACCCTCTCAGGCCACGGAGAGCTCTGTTGGGGCTCCCGTGGCCCTTTGGTGAGAGGTGCAATTAGCAAAACCCCTCCGTACACCCCGGCTTCCAACGTGCTGGTGCACGGTAGCGGCAGGAGGTCGAACAGTTGATCGTAATTTCATGTCCGGAAACTGGGGAGCAGAAATTGTACTCACCTTTCTAGAAAAAAATATATTTGAATGCATTTCACTCGTCGTGGTGTTTCATTTATTCTTGGTGTGTTTTGAGGATGTATTTTTGATGATTTTGATTATTTTGGCGCCCACATCAGACAGGGGCGTGTGCATCGTGATGAACGCTCTGGGCAGTCCCTGAGGTACCGTCTTAGGAGCCCCGCACGCGCGAGGGGATGGTGTCGCTGGGAGCGCGTCTGGACGAGCGTGTACACAAGCGTGTGTTCCCAGCATAATTCTCTGAGCTTAGGTGAGGTGAGGAACTGGGAGATGGTGGTATGGCCGTGCTCTTTACTGGGCTGCCTTTGGTGCCCAGGGGGAGGTGCAAGCTGTGATGGAAACTCCAGGATCCAGGTGGAGGAGTTCAGGTGGGAAAGGCCAAGTATGGGCAGTGAATGTAAATTAGCACTGCACCTTCCTAACGGGATTTGTTCAGCCTCTTGGAAGACTTAAGAGAAGATAATGAATATTATTCGGTTACATTTTCTAGACAATATCCCAACTGACTTTGTTTATTAGTTTTGAATTTTATTTGTATTTATGACAATGTGCCTACCCTGCTTTCTTAGCACTTGATAGTAACACTAATACAAACTGTAATAAATTATCATAACACATATTTACAGCTTATTGTCAATCCTATAATCAAAATGAGGTCAGCCAAAACCAATTTCAATAGCTGTTTGCAAATGCCATCCTCTGGAAAAGCTGATTGAACGTACAGGCTTTGCCTTACGATGTGTATCGTTATTGAAAAATTGTGCTCAGGTGCCTTTGGTACCGGCTTGTTTCTAACAAAATTCTTCTTTGCAAGGTGCTAAAACCATGTTAATGTTATTAAAGAAGAGTTTCTTTGGAATATTGTATTTAATGCTATTTGTAAGGTTTTTTTAGTAACAAGTTTGAGTTTTAATTTAATTTTGAGAAATTTAATTAGAGTTCTTCCTCTGTCTCCTTTGCTGTTTGAAACTCCACATAAGTTAAGTGTGACTATTTACATTCGGGTTTTTTTGTTTGCGTGGAAGTTTCCCACCTGAGTGGACAAGAGCCACGAGAGCAAGTCGGTAAGTCATGTTTTTAAAGGACCGTGTTCCATGAGGATGCAGGATGCGGTGGGCAGCTGGTACCGCCAGCCCTGCGCGTCCCTGCCTCAGGCTGTCGCAGCCTTTTCTGCTGGGGTTGGGCATCCAGCCCCCACCACAGAGCTCCGGGGGGGGACGCAGGGACCCTCGGGGCTGCTCCGACCCGGTACGCCCGTTAGCTCTGGCGTGTGGCGGCCACTGGCATCCCCATCCCGGCGTCTCCGTGACCCGGCGTGCCCGCTCCAGCAGGCGCACGCGGAGCTCGCGAACACGCCGCCAGCCCGCCGCAGGCCAGGTGCTCACCCTCCGCCACGCAGGAGCCAGCTCTTGGGCAGTGGCTCACTTGGGGATCAGGACACGTAAGATAACCCATGGAAGAATGGTGATGTTGATGCCTAATTTTTTTTTTTTTAATTATTTTTTTATTATTATTATTTCTGGAATGTGATGCCCACGTTAACAGTAAGTAGGTGCCGCTTTTGGCACCGGAGTACCTACCAAAGAGAACAGAGTGCAGCTAAGTTTTAAGAATGAGCTATCATCCAAAGTTAAAACTGAACATTCTTTACCATTTTAAAAAGGGGAAAATCAAGCTCTAAAAGTAAGCAACTGTGAACTATTTCAGAAATACGATTTCTCAGTTTGCAAAACCTTTATCTGTGGTATTACTAGTTGTTAAACTTCCCTCTTCTTTCTTTGTTGTCTGACTGTCTCAGTGTTGCTCCTCAGAGGTGATAAATAAATCTTTGTCTCATGCAAGGAAGTTACCACCGAACCTGCAGTATTTTTGTTTTGCTTCTCCATCGGGATGCTTGGGAGCGGACTGCCGTCTTTATAGTAAAAAACACCATTTTGTTTCACGTGTGTGCTGAGCTGTCTTTCCTTATCCTGAAAAGCTATTTGGTGAGGTTTGGGGGTACTAGGCAACATAGTAAAATAATTTATTGTTTTAGAAAAGCTTTTTCTTGCAAACGGTGCAATATTGTTAAAAATAAAAAAAGAAAAAAGGTTTGCTTTGAGAAAGTACTGACTTCTTGCAGCTGCTACATTGCTCACTGTTGTAAGAATGAGTTGATTTTCTTCTTGACTTTGGCTTTTGTTAGGAAGAGGGGGGCTGTGTTCTTACAGGAAAATTAAAAAAAAAAGCTCTATCTCTTCCTTTCATACTTAGTGTAAATTTTGAGCTGCGCAGCACTTAAAATTTGATAACATTAGAAGGTTTCAGCGCAACCTCCAGCTCCTCTTCTGCCTTGCAGGAGCTGCGTTTAGTGACTCGATATCTATGCGGCTGCCTGCAAAGTCCACCGTTGGGCTCGGAGATGGCAAGTGCGCCGTGGAAGTTTCCCAAAAGCTGAATTCTGCTGCAGTCCAAAACAGGACTTCGATTTGACAGCACAAAAGATACCGTAAAACATATGGACATTACGATGGAATTAAGTGAATCAAACATCGCTTTTAAACCCCTTTGCTCATGGTTTTGGCTGCAAGCACGACTGAACGGGATTGTTTTGTAGAAGCAGCGAACACAGCTGAGTGCAGGTCATTAGGGCGGTAGGCTGGAGCTAAGATTTAGTTGGTTTTGTTTGAAAACAACATCAAATCTACGGAAGTGCAGTAGGCTTCGGTGCTTTTTGGAGACTGCTGTAAGAAGCCACATTTATATTTTATTTCATTTTATATTTTATAATTATAAATGATAACATTTAATAAAATATTATTACACATAATATTTGATATTATTTATAGCCACATTAGGGCTAAAATCCCTAGCTTTTGATTCACAGTGTGGTAGAAGTACAGTTCTCCTGCACCGCTTGCTGAGACCTGTGTACTTTTTTGCTAAGTGCTATGACTTACCATATTTACCATATTCCCGGTGTTTGCCACCGGGAGTTCCGGCATTAATCCCTTGCTCAACTGGAGAAGGTGAGGTGACCAGTAACCCACCCGTGGGCAGAGCACAGCGCTGCGTGCGCAGAACGGAACCCGTAGTTCCCGTGTACAACCTTGGATGAAACCACACAGTACGAGAGGTCCTGCTCCGTGAAACGGACCGCGCCAGAGGTGCGGGGGCCCTGACTGTGCCAGCTCCGTGAATTGTGCTTTGGCTTCTGTAGCAATAAAAAGTGCTCTTGCTGAAATGGGGCCACGTGTAATTTATGTATTGGGTTTTGTTTGCAGCGACAATGCCACCGAGCTTCGTTGAACGTGAAAAGCTTTTTCATTAAAAAAAAGGTCACTGTTCTGCATTTTGTATCGTTCAAATGATGACATAGATTGAGCTGCAGATAACAGCAGCCTTTTCCACAAAGAACAGAGCTATTACTTGCCAAGAATGTTGTTCTTAGTGCACAGTGCTGTATGCAGATAAACCCTTGCCACAATTCCTCTACCCATCTTAAATTCAGAAATATTTTGGAACGCAGGAGCCATTCTGTTGTTGGTTCCAGACCTTTAGAAGCCACAAATATTAGCGCAAAATTACTCCTCTCTCCCATCTTTCACCCTCTTGGTTAGGAAGACAAATGAAAATTATGATTTTAAAACAATGAATTGAAGAAACGACGTTTTTTTTTCTTCCTGCTTTGAATATTTATGATTTATATTTTCATTTTCTCTGATTTTAGGAGCTGGACTTATTCTCGTGTGATTCACCTCAGAGGCTAACTTTTTGAAGAATGCACATACTAAATGTTCTCTTAGCATGTTTACCGAAAGGCTTGTCAAGGAACAGGCTGCCTGGGGAAGGGGCTGAGTCACCGTCGCTGGAGGGACTTAAATGACTTGTAGATGTGGTGCTCAGGGACGGGGTTGAGTGGTGGGCTTGGCAGTGCTGGGTTAATGATGGAACTCGATGGTCTTAAAGGTCGTTTCTAACCTAAATGTTTCCGTGGCTCGGTGCGATAACTGCTGTGAGATAGATCAATACCACAGATAAACGTAGTTTTTATATCAGAAGAATTTGTCTCTTCTTTTCTTGTGAGGGGTTGCATCCTCTGCAACCACAGTTTCTTTTATATAAGTGGAACTTCGAAGAGCCACTTGAGGTATATGGGTTCACAAAGAGAAAGTTTGAAAACAACCGGTTGCCCAGCAGAGGCAATAAACTGCATCATCAACATTTAATAAATAAATAAATACGTAAATAATGCAGTAAACAAAGGATGCTACTGCCTTTAGAAAGAAGGTGTGCAAAGCAACAGCTCCAGGTTTCCTTCTGTACTGAGAGGCGTGCTCACACCTCTGTTGTGGTGAGCACCACCACCTGAAGGTGCTCAGCCCACGGGGTGAGCGGTGAAGGAGGCTGCACTCACCCGAGCAGGCTCCTCGCCAGCCTGAACCCTGGAAGTGAGGCAGAAATGATTGCAGTACGTATTTTAGATGGGGATAATCTAAATGGGGAAGCAATTCTGGAAGGATTTGGAGGCTCTGGAGTGGTTGTTGGTGTGAACTGGTTCCCAGAAATATGTAATGTCAGGCATGGGCACGACAAAAGCATATTTATATATATATAAATGTATATATACACACACATATATATATGTACATACACGGGCAACCACAGATGCCATTTTCAACAGAGAACACATATTAAATACTGTGAGTTTATTCTTGACTCATGCCACATGCTCTACTTTTTGCTCAGATATACAAGCTATTTGTCATGCCTGGAGCAGTATTTTAAGAACCAATCTCCTTAATTTTAGATCATTGTTTTTAGTCATCGTTTTGGGAAAAATAGCTAAATGATACATGATTTTGGGTCTTGGATTTGTGAGGGCGATAGCTTGCGTACTGAGATTAGTGCACTGCTTCGGGAACCGGGTGCCATGACCTTATGCCGCTGCTCCCCTTGCTTCTGCTCAGCCTTGGCTCCTGGCTGTTTGCTGCTTGCTGTGGTCAACAAAAAATATACCCATCTTTGCAAACGCCCGCTGCCTCGGGCTGCCGCGCTGCGGTGGGAGGAGGCGCTTTGCCCACCCAGGTAGAGCAAACCCAGCGCCGGCAGCGAGGCGGTGGGTGCGTGTCACCTGCACTGGTCTCAGGAAGAGAGACTAAAGGAAAGTTTGTGACAAAGGGGAAAAGGACTCCAAGGCAAAATTATTCTATTTCACTCTCCTGTGACATATGTTGAGGACAACGACAGGGGCTGCCCCACAAAGACTGAGTTTGCTTGGGGGTGGAAAGGACTTCAGGCTCATCCTACCCGGGGGTATGTCTACCAGAGGGGACGTACATACAATTTTGTTTTCCAGTTAAAGCTCTCAATTACATGCATTGCTGTATATTATAAATGCTCTTGTTGCTCTGCTGCGCTCCTGTTCTTGAAGTAAAGGTCAGCCCATGACTTATGGAAACCGCGTAAGTGTGGACCAGGCGCTGAGGGGAACGGGCAGCGAAGATGCGGTGTGTGATCGTCAGTTACTAAATGGACAAACAAGAAGATGAAATACCACCTCTTAATAATGAAAAGGTTATGTTAAACTCTGATCAGAAATTGTTTTTATTTTCCTGTCGGCCAGCAGACATGAAGTAATGTCTGCACCTGAGCATTTTGTCAATTAAATTAACCTTTTCTTCTATAACTTGCCCCTTTGCCAGGTCACTGAAAAGGCAGAAGCTCTCCTCGGCTACTTTGGACGCCTTCTCTAGTTTCTTTCCTTCTTATTTGAACTTTTCTTACATCCAGGCTCTCTTTTCCAGGAATGTTGCCCTGACGCCTTTTGCTGGTTCTCTCGTTCCCCTTCTTCTCTCTGCCATTACATGCCGCTGGCACAAAGCCCAGAGCAGATTCCTTTAATGCTTTTCAGCCTGCTTAAACTTTAGTTCAATCTGTGTCCTTTGTTATTGTATTGCACTTATAACATCTAAAGAAACAGAAATCTCCTTTGTAGGTAAGTTTTAAGCAAGCCTCCCTTTTTAAATGAGCCCTTTTTGCTTCCTGCAGTTGAATTTAAATCAACTTTCTAAAAGTTGTCAGGCTTGACTGGGATGTGACAAGGTACACGTAGGAAGAACTTGGTGTAATTTCTTTGGTCTTTATTCCCTTAAGTATATTCATGTTGTAAGTGGGGGAAAGAAAAAGCTGTGTCTAATATTTCTGGTTTGGTTTAAACGCTCAGGTTGTTAAAGGCGCAACATGACCGCGGGTGACGGCAAGCCGCCTGCCCTGGCCGGGGCTGGGAGAGCGCTGTCTCCGTAACTGGGAACGGGGCCGGGAATGCTGAGCTTTGGCGAGAGGCTGTGTAGAGGGGAGAAAGAAAGGAGCCTTTTCTGTTAAAAAGTCAAAGGTGTGAGCGGAAGAAAAGAGGCTGCAGTCTGGTGACGTTTGGCTACCTCTGCTCGCAGATCTCTGGCTGTATTTGAGACAAAAATGTCAAGCTTGCGTTAAGATGTGTGACTCTGGAATATTAAAGTGCGGGTTTTTTTGGAGTGAATCCACCTTTATGGACATGCTTGTCTATTTTCTAAAGTCTTGTGTACCCTTTGCCCTTATCTAGCAATGCTGGAGAACACATGGCACTGATATCATAAGGCCGAGAGAGAAAAGGTTCCCATCCACGGGCTGGTTTCTCATTTCACCTTGAAGCGTGCAAGCTAACGTGATCTATACGTGTTCTGTACAAAAAGTAATTAGGAGTCTTAGCAGGTTTTAATACATCAAGAGAAGTTAGGTTAAAATAACTTGAACAGTAATAGATGAGCCTGGCTATTATTTAATGTTTATTCTAAAAGCATCTTCCCTCGCGTTTCCCTTTTCTGCGGTCGTTGCTTGGTTTGCTTCTTTCTACGCTTCCTTATTTCTGATTTCTGGTAAAGCGGCACGAGCTTCTCTCTCCCCACCAGCTGGCTGGTCGGATGAAACTTTTTTGTTAAAGCCAAAACGTTTATTTTGCTGCTTCCCTGCCTCACCTTAGTTATCTGGTCCATTTAGAGAGGGAGCGCCTACGAGGTGATGGGTTTGCCCGCGAGCTGCCGTTCCCAGCTTGTCTCCAGGACTGCCTTCCCTGCTGGCACTGGCCAAGCGTGAGTGTGGGTCCACGAGCCGGGGGCTTTCCAGGGGTGGGCTGAGGGCAGCTCCTCCAGCCAGCCCTGCCAGTACAGGGGAGAGGGGGGCGCGTAGTGCCGGTGCTTGGGGTGATGATGCCGCCGGTGACCCAGCACTGGGGCTGCAGGTGTCATTATGGCAATTAGCAGCACCAGGGAAGAGCTACTGGAGATAATTTTTTTGTAGCAATATGTCTTGTCACGTTGCACTTTCATACCCTGTCTGGAAGGTCGTTGCATGTTGTACCATGTACTTGTTTAAAAGGTTTGCTCTAGTTTGCTGCGTCTGTGAGTATTTTCTGTTTCTGAAAGGATTTTTTTTGTCCTTCTAACGTGAACTCATGTCCCATAAAAAGACACAGATCAGGCTGATACGCGTTTACTGTAGTCAAATATACAACCCTTGTATCAGTGTCTGAATTAACAATTTCTTCAATGATATTTTGAAATGGTTGTACAAAAGAATTCCAGTGCTAAAGAATGAATTCAGACTTTGTAGTAATGTATTTTAAAAAAAAAAGAAAAGATACTTTAATGTTTTTGGAAAGAGTGAGACACCTGTGTAATGACTCAACCTGTACATACATATATTCTATACATTTATATCAGTGGAAAAACCTCAAGCAGCCCACAGGAGTGAGTCTTTTGGATACATTTTTGCCTTTGACTTCAGAGCAATTGCTGTCTGTGTTCTGAATTGCGATTAGGTTAAAAGCTGAGCCGATTTTTTATATCCCTGTCAAAGCAATCTGTTATTGCTTGTTTCACTCCGCTATTGCTTTTTGTCAACATTTTCATACTTAGCAAGGAGCAATTCATTGTATTTGAACCTTATTAATAAATCAGCATGACTTGAAGTTAAGAGGTTTCATTGTCTCTGTTACTCAGTGACTAGTATATCAACATCGTAATGGCTTCAGAAAATTTACAGCTTTGGTTTAGGGTAACGATTTTTTAAAGAATATGATTTGCACCTCAAATACATACTTATGGCTCTACACAAAGCCTCTGTGAGTTGCATCTGTGAACTGGAGAAATGGAATCAAGCCTTGTAGCTCACGCTAAATCCCAGTTTCAAATGCCTGTTCCATCCTGAGTGACGTTTTTGTGATTTAATTTTGATGTGACGTGCAGTATAGTGCAAATACCAGCCATAAAAGGAACTTCTGTAAAAATTTTGGTCTCCTCATGTAGAAAAAAAAATCTATTTTCCCAGAACCCATCATGATAGCTGTGGTCCTTGCCTCTCTTTGCATGGTGGGCAAGGGAGGGATGGCAGCCAGGAATTTCAGAGGTGCAGTGAGCAGAACGTGGTTATAAAGCCTGACGCTTGCAGACAATGCCTGGCCATCCAGCCACACATATACTGCCCCAAAGCAGGACTAGAAACCAAATCTGCACCTTCCTCTTCTTCGAGAGAAACCAACTGATCTGGAAAATGGAATATCGAATTATCTGACCGTGTCGGAACCAGGATCTGGGAGATGTTTGAGACTAATCAAACACAGGGAGATGCGTAATGGCTGCATCATGAAAATCTTCCAAGACTTCCAAGGTTTGTTCTGTTCAAAGGCTGTGCTAGAACAATAACATTTTGTTATTTTTAAATTATTTTAAATGTTATTATTAAATAACATTTGTGCATTTTGCCGGGCTTATGAAAGCAGTCTATGTTTTACGAATTTACGAAGCGGCGTGACTCATGGCTTTACAGCTTCCTATTGCTGGCTGCTGGAGAAGGCGGTTCCAAGTTTCTGTTTCCTTCCCAAACAGTCAATGAATTATTGAGTCAATAGGATCCTCTTCTCTATATGAACTGTTGCATAAAATCTTGTTAACTTGTGAATTTTGTATGTTTAAATATTTGCTTATGTACTAAGCGGTACCAAACTGCGGATTTTCATTATTAGTAAATGATAACAGTTTTGCAGACATTGACATCAATGAATTTTCCTTGTCCTAGCAACTACTTTTCTTGATTACTAAACAATGGCAGGCAGGAATAGAATTATGCTGGAGAGCTCTTATCAGATTGACCGTATTTCTATCTCAGTGAGGTTTTTCACTTCATGCTCCGCACATTCCGCACTGGTGAGGGGGCAGCTGTGAGACCTCCCCCACCGACCTGGCTTTGGAAGCCGCAGGTTCTGTCCAGTCCAGTTGCCTACGCCTGTCCTAAGCTGGTGGGCATCTCCCAGGGGCATCTCCGTTCAGGACAGACCAAAATACTCCCTGTTTGTGGTATTCCTTCTCAGCTGAAGGGATGCCTGACTGCTAGATGCATAAAGTCTGGTGAAATATCACTGGCAGCGTCATTGAACGGATTGATTTATCTTCTTGCTCTGTTGTGTGACCCTATGCTGCTATCTGCATCTGACATCAGAAGAATGAGGGAAATTTCTTTTGGATGTCCTTCCTAGCTACCCAAAGCTGGTACAAGCTTTGCCTGCGCACGCAAGGGACACGCCAGTCGTGTGTCTCAGAGCGTTCCTTGTCTGCAGCTTTGGCCGGGGTTTCTGGCTGCATTGTATCTTGGTTATTGATGATCTGCCCAGTCCCCTTTTCTTTAAAGCGAGATGATAAAACCCCAAGAAAATTAATATAATGGCAGTATTATATTAGAGGTGTATTAGGGACAACATAAAAAAGGAGACTATGGCGGAAGGGAGTCTCAGGATAAAAAGGGACTGCTGTGATGGTGCACCTGGACTCTGCATATGCAGCCAGTAAAATGTGCCTGAGAATCGGAATAAACCACCTCTCTGGCGGAGTGATAGCTAATCTTATCATAACATCTCCAGCGAACGGCTCTAAAGCTTCCCCTTATATTCTTTTCCAGTCCCTAATTGCCATTATGCCGCTAATGGCAGGAACAGTTTTATTTCAAGGTTGAATTGCTGCAGTTTTGTTCAGATTCCAGCCACGTGATTTCGCTGGCTCTTTGTGAGATTAAGAAGTCCCTCGCTATCAGATACTGTTTCCGTATGTAATTACCTATACACAATGACTGAGTCACCTCTCAACCTCCTTTTCAACAAGCTGAATAAATTGAACTTCGCTTTGTAAAACCGTATTGAAGGAAATCCCCAGAAACCTTTTTTACACATTTAACAATGTCAGGGCAGACATAAGCTGCTCTGGTTGTCATTGATATGTTTTCTTCCGTATGTTCTTCCCAGCTAGTGTGTTTGTAGGCACGCTGGGAGGGATGCAACACACCAACTACTCACTTTCAGCAACATCCCCTTCCAGATATTTGTGCAGGAAATTTGTGCATTGCTCCGCTGTACTTCTTGGAGCTGTGTCCCCATGCCCAGCGTTGGGTTGACCTTCTCAGTCCTCGGATTCAATCGATGGAAAGTTGTTGGTTCCAACAGGAGCAGCAGCGAGCCGTTTCCCTGCGGGGCACCCAGGCTGCCGTTCACCTACCCCGTTGCTGGCTCCTCAGCAGTTTGCTAAATGGTGATTCCTGCACCGAGCTTCTGCTTCAGTCAGGTTCATCAGCCAGGGTAAAGCCAACATTTTGCCATGGTTGAAATTTTGTGGCTCGCCTCCGGTGGCTTTTCCCTCTTCCTTGCTCTGGGAAAGAAGACAGTGGTTTTGGTGGGCAATTTTCTGCTTTGGAAAGACACTCTCCCAAGAACGTAAAAAGTGCAATGGCTTTGGATCAGCGCAATTAGTGCAAATAATGCAGAGGCTTTCAGGAGCTTTATTTCCTGAAGAGCTGCCTACACGGAGCATGTTCAGGTTGGGTCAGAGCTGGGCCTTTCCTGTGGTTATGGTGGTGCTAGCACCTGGGCATCCAAAAAGAAAACAGGGAATCTCCCCTGTGGTTCCATGGAAGATTTCCAAGCAAGAGGAAGCTGCTGGACACGCCACAGAAGGAAGGACCGGGCAGGTGAAGGTCGGTGGCATGGGCCCAAGGATTTCAACACCGCTGGTTGCCCCTGTGAATAATGATGGAATTTAGTTTTGACTTCTTCTGAAAATCTTAAGAGAGTTACACCCAAACAAATGTATTAAAAATAGTGGGGGTGAAGGAAGGGAGGGACTAAGATGGTAAAATCAAATATTGAAGATACTGGGAAGGGGCAGACCCTGCCTGCCCTATGCCTAAGTCCTCTGTAGTTTCTCAGCACAAGGCAGGTTTGGTTTTCCACTTGGTTTTCCTTGGAGCTCAGTTCTCTTCCTCCAGCCTGGGGTTTGAACCCTGTGGATCGTTCTGAGGTTTCTTCCCTCATTATTAGAAAAGCAACAAAGCTGATCTGGGCAGCAACACTGCAGAAACCAAGCATCACGAACAAGAGACCCAGCTGCAGACAGCCCAAAATAACACGCATGTATGCAGGCATTGGCAGCAGGTGTGAATAAAATTCCTAGTCAAATGTCACAAGGAACAATGTAAACCTTACGGAGCCAACAAACAGCAAAAAAACTGTTTCTGCTGATACCCCTTAGAGCAGCTCCACCTGAGCCTGGTAGTAATCCTCATGTGCGTCCTGAATTTGTCTTCTCTCAGTCTCCAGCTGCCTTCCTGCCGAAGATGGTTTGCATCTCAGGCTAGCAGGGGCTCCGCAGCCACAACGGGGTTACAACGAGGTGTTACTCTGGGGAGGGGCTGCAGGGGCTGCAGCCTGGCTCTGGCAAGAGCATGGGCTTTGGGTCTGGGCAGAGGTGGGGAGGCTGGAAGAACAGAGGAAACCGTACGGGGAGGATTTTAACCTTCAGGGTATGTGGCATAGAGTTTCCTGATGAAATGGATGTAGGTCTGATTTCTGTGCCTGAAAAGAACAATTTTAAAGGCGGTGTCTGATGTCACAGCGTGGCAATGTATAAACATATCAGCAGGAGTTTCAGGGTCAGAAAAAAGAGCAGAAGCCACGTTTACCCTGTCACTTGACGCTGACTGGGAGCTCATGTGCTGTCCCTCTGCCTCCGAGGGGCCGGTGGGCTGCGGTGGGACCGTGCCTGCCTCTCCAGCAATGCAGGGGGAAGCTGGGGGGGTAGGGGGGCAGAGCTGATCCAGGGCTGGGCAAGCTTTCTCAGTCGAAGCGCAATCTTCACTTTTTTTCTTTTTTGCTGTTTCCAGTGCCTTCACCGTGACCGCTGCAACCCCGGGCAGCTCTCCCTCACCTATCAGCAGGCAGCAGAGTTTGTGAGCGAGAGATGCTCTGCGGAAGGGGAAGCCCTCTGCCTGCCAGCAGAGGATTTAGAACTAATAAAAGTGTTATTACTGTCTCAGTAATGAAAATCATATGGCTTGTTAGCTGTTAAAATTGCATGCTACAAAATTTATATGAGGCCATACGGCTGGGGTGTTATTGAAAGGCAGGGGCTGTTCCGTGCACAATCCCGGTACCAGGTACCGGGGCTGGTTCAGCTCTGCTGACTTCACCGGGAAACTTGCCTGTACGCCCAGGTGGGCCCAAAAGGGAAAGAAGAAAGGCCACTGATGGCAACCTGTCCTCCTCAACAGCCGACTGCCCCGCAAGCTGACCTGGAATGCAGGCTGTGGATTTGGCCCTTGCCCTCAGCGCAGATGCTGCGATGCTTGGAGGAAGGGCTACAGCCAGGGCAGCAGGGAGTCACCTGAGGATGCGCTGGGCTGATGCTGTGCTTGGGCACCTTCAGACAGCTTTGCAGTGCTTCTAATTGCCTCCTTTGAAGAGCTGGTGGGGTCAGAGGTGAAAGATTTCTGGGGGCAGAAGAAAGGACCAAGCTATACGGCTGTACGCTACGAGAATGAAATAAAAGCACAGACCAGGGAGTCCGACGCTACGCTCAGTCCTGACGAGTGACAACAAAATAATCTTCAAAGAGACGGGTTGACAGGGCCCTCACCCATGGTGTGCAAGCGGCAGCAGGCAAAGCAGGGTGAGGGTTCACAGGAGAAATGTGTGTAGGCAGGGACTGAAGCAAGGAGCCTGCCCCGTTCCGTGGAGGGGCTCAGCTCCAGCCTCCAAAACCTGCGGCGGCTTTGCCACACCGAAAGGTGCCTTCTGATGAGCACGGGTGAAACCTCAGCCCTGCCAAAGTCCAGGGATACTGGACAGCCTGCCAAAGTCCTGCCACTCATACCAGGATCCCAGAGTTCATTCCAGGTTCCTCCACCACAGGGCCACTGCCTGTGGACAGGGGGCATGGCAGAAGGGAGCGTGCAGCTCAGAGGGCAGTGGTTATGGAATAGAGCAGAGAGGATTAAAGATCGTTAACTCTAGGTAACTCTAACGAGCTGCCTTAATTCTAAAAACAGTGAGGAACTCAGCGTCGTTGCTTACTGGGGTAGACAGAGTAATGGTGTCTGCAGAAAAAACTAGCACCTTCTCAGGCAGGCGAACAAAGGGCTGAGGAGAATGGCAGTGCATCATTTTCTCTCTCCCCACCTCTGCGCCTCATTCATATCCACGAAAGCGAAATGGCTTTGAGTTCCGGCTATTTTTTATTTTTTTTTAAATGCCAGGTTAATATTTTTCTGCCTCTCTTTCTTGACCTTTCGTATTTTAAGAGAAGGGAGATGTGCTTTTCTGAATTGAGGTGAAAACGGCGCTAACCTGCAGCACGCACACCTGCACCAAACTTTTGGAAAACAGGGAGCGGCTGTGCTGTGCCTCGGGGCATTTGGCCCAGGAAAACATCTGATGGGGAAATAATTTCTCCCTTCTCTGCTCAGACAGCTTGGGTGTGAAGGATCACTCCTGCGTGGCTAGGAGGGAAATCTGTCTTCTAGGGTCTGAGCTGAACATGGGCAGGACCCTGCTGGTTTCTGTGGGAGCTGGACGGACTCATAAAGGCACCTTTGTAGGCATAATTTGCTACTCTCAGCTCTGGTCAGTGCTTTCAAATACTTGAATTTCATTAAATCAAGAGTGCTTTTGAAGAGGAGACAGTCTTTACAAGTTCTGGCTGCATGATCTTCAATAAATCACAGTGGCCAGAACCTCCTACTTTGTATTTTTTGGTCCATTTTCAAGTAGCATCAATGAATTGTTGGACTTTCCACAGTGTCGAACGCCCCAAGGGTGAGACTCCCATGCTTTAAAACCAGGAGAATATCTCTCTGCTAAGCAGACACTAGGTTTGAAGGACTGTCCTGCGTGCTCCGTGCCACACGCATCTCGTCTGAGGGTTACAGTGGTGAGCAAAGACACGCAAACCCAGAACGTCCTTTGCAAAGGGGCTGCGCTGAGGCTCCGCGCCTGGCAGGTGGGGATGGCGTGCATTTCAGGTGGGGGGAACCTGTGTGTTGTTAGGGGCCGAGGTACTACTCTTCAATGTGCTTGGGAGCAACTTGATTTCTGGGGGGA
>JAVJGJ010000032.1:32430729-32444640 GCA_035590215.1 Microhierax caerulescens | reverse complement strand
AAGAGAAGAGAGAGCATGCCCTGAGTGAGGAGGTGAGATGAGGAGAAGGCAGCAGAGGGACTGGGATGAAGAGTGTGCCAGGATGAGATGGTAAAAGACCTTGTTGCAGCTGGATAGCTTGGGGAGTGCTGTGCCATAAGGCCACCCAAAAGTAGAAGTAAAACTAACTCTTACTCAGTCTTTGTTCTCCTGGTGGCAATCCCTCCCTGTGTGAATGGTCGCTGCGCTGTCCCTGTGCAGCCCCCAGCCCCGTGTATGATGTGTACCTTGGCAGGGAGCGTGCGGTGATCCAGCGGTGCTGCCAGCCTCTGCTGGATGGGTGAAGGGCTCCAGGCTTTGCCCGCAAAGCTGCGTAGAACAACGGCTTCCATGGCACTTCTGATCCCAGCCGTAGAGGGGAGGAAGGACTACAAGATGTCCGGAGGGCTGATGGTAGAGCAGACAATACAAGCTCCTGCTGCCGGAGGCAGTTACTAGAGAATGGTAACAGGTCCCTGGTTTAGTTTCTTGTTAGTTTTCTAGGACTTGGTGATGCGCCAGTCATTGTACAGGTGTTGGCAGTTTGTCTGGTGTGGTTAATGAATTTTATGTTCTTTACCATCAAAGTCTCCCTAAACTTGCATGAAATTAGTACCATGTGGGTTTCTTGCAATTAAAAAAAAACAAACAAAACAAACCCAAAACACATGGTCTAGCAATGGGATCAAGAAAAGAGTGGAAATGAGGTACCAAGCAAACTGAGAGTAGTTCTGAACAGACAGATGAGGCTCTTGGGGAATTTTAGAGATTCAAATCTTTCCGTGTGGAAATATTTGAATCTCCTTTGGCTAAGAAAAAACAAATGCTGAAGCAGAGAGGATGCGGTGTGAGCCGCGGGCTGGCCTGACCTGGGCGCCCGCCGATGGCCGCAGGGAAGAGCCAGTGGCTCAGGAGGGCGCGTTGGCCCGTGTGTGAATCCCTCCGTTCAGCCGCTATGGATTTAGCTTTAAGCACGTGCACCAAGTCCCATTGAGGCTTCGTGCTGGCGCGGGTGTAAGGACGTGATGCTTCTGGGATGTGAGCTTCTGCTAAAAGTGGTGCTGGCGCGCTTGGATTGCAGCTTCAGAAAGAGCGTGTTTATCTAATGCAATATCCTGATTTATGAAAGGAGGGGGTGTAATCTGGGTACCGCAGGAGTCAAGTTAGTCTTTGCGTGTCCTTAAATTCTTTTAGGAATTTTTGCAAGACTTTGGGCTCAAGGACCCCTGCGCTCGGACAGTAGGGGTGCTGCTGTGTGAAGACACTTATCCATAAAGTTGTTTTATTTATGTTAGGCAGGGAGTTCATTTTGGAAAATGATGCATGTAGAAAAGTAAGGGAAAACCTAAATTCATGCTGCATAGCAGTTTTGAGGTAAGCAGGCAGCCTAGACACCTACAGCAGTTATGTGAGGACGCCTCGAGGACTCAATATTTCACAAAACAACAAAATGTTGTGTATTAAAATGTAACGTTAGCCATTTAGTTGCCTCGCAATGGAAAAGAAACCGCAAAAGGGCATTTTGTAGGAAAAAAAGGTCGGTGTAGCCTGGCAATGTGCTGGTACGACAAGGTGCTAGGCAGGAGAAGGGAAGCAGTTCTCAGGTTCTCTGCTAGTTTCACGGCTGTACGTATTAAAGCTACCTACTGTACGCTGAGACAAACCCACGACAACAGATGGGTGTGCGTGCCGTGTCACCGGTTGCGATGGCCGTGCTGGGGGGGCCGTTGCCGGCCTCCTGAGGGCTGAATTACCCGCTCGTTGGCAGAGCTGCCGGCACGCGTGGCTGCTCAGCAGCCGAAAATGAAGATGCTTTAGCGGGATGCTGATATTCCGAGTGCTGAGTAGTAACCGAAGGCAGTGGGGTTACTCCCGTGAATGACTGCTCCCTGTGTGAAGCCTTAGGCAGGGGAGGCTGAACAGTTTGTCTCCGTCCTTTCGAAGCCACCAGCTGTAGTGGGAACCAAGCTGCATCCTGAGCGTAGGCACCTTGTCAGGCGACCGTGGTGAAAACGTGCCGTGTTTGGAATGAAATACCTTAAGCTGCTGTGGCCGCCTCCTCCCTGAATGGCAGAGAAAGTGACTGAGGAAAATACAGGGTTTCTTGCTTATGTTTGTTGCTTTACTGGTGATTCACAACTGAGATTTGTCAGGAAAGACTAAGCAAAAGCTGATAAAATTAATTGGTATCTGTGGTGCTGCTCACTTTGTCCTAAAATTAGACCCCAGTTTAAAAACTAGGTGGTTAGATTCAGGCTACGGAGTTTGAAGATAATGTTTTCTTTTGTCCTAGGCATACAAACAAGAGAAGAGCCTTTGCTGTGTATTGTTATTAAATACAGGATCCCATCCCTGCAGTCTGTGGGGGGTTCAAAGTCCAGATCAGATTTTTGCAATGTTGATCCATATCCAGTATCGATTCCTGTCACTTGCTGCTTTTCCCCAGTAGTGATGTGGGGAGAGGGATGAAATATTAAACATCTCATTATGTCTTGGGCAGCCTGGGGGGGGTGGGTGGGTTAAATTTGTGTGGTGGGGTTTTTGTTTCTAAACATTGGTTCAGTTCAAAAGCACCAGGGGCTCCTGCCTGTGTCCCCTACCTAGGGACACATGTGAGTGTCACACACAAACAGTTGTCCCCACCTGAAGGGCACAGACCGCCTCAGCTGGGACCTACCGTTTGCTTTGTTCCAATACACTGAGCTGCCTGTTTTATGCAAAGGCCGGGGAAGACTTACCCTTGATCTGTTGCTAGATGTTACGTTGGTTTCTCAGTCGAATGATTTTTTTTTTTTTGTAAGCACGGTTGTATGTTCGGAATAAGGCAGCTGCAGGCTTTAAAGCTGCGGTGTTTGGAGGGATCTGGTGCTTAGCTCAGTCTTCAGATCCCTTCTATATCCCTTTGAGAAGCCAAACACCTAAGCAGAGTTCCGTATACATAAGTTATGTGTAACTCTATTTTAAAAAAAATCCAGCAACCAAACAACAAAAACCAAACCACCAGGAAATAAGAGTAAAAAAGCAATCCCTCTTTCTGGCTCTGGAAATCCAGTGTGTAAGCAGTTAAGAAGACTAGCAGCCTCTGAAACTGGCATTTTCTCAGTAGGTCCTAAAATACTATGTGGAAAAAAACATTTGGTTTCATCAACTTTTTATTTTATTTTTAGGTAGAGAAAGTGAGGCAATGCAACTTCTTTGCCTGCCCATCGCATGTATCGCTGCCGGTGCTGGGATGTGGTGACTGTGGCTGTAGGGCATTGGGAGGGAGCTAGCCTGTACACCAGGCACTACAAACAAGAGCGTGCACTGCCGCTAAACTATTGTGATTTATATTAGCTGTTCCAAAAGACAATAAAAAAAATTAAAGCCAACACCTCACTACAAGGAAATGATGGGATTGCTTAACTGTGATATGCTTCTAGTTTTACTGGGGAGTGGCTACACTGAAATCTAGGTTGCACATGTGTGTGATATTAGATTAACGCAGTGGTGAGTCAGCCCTTCAAATAAATAATTTTGATGGGGGATGGACAACACGGTGTATTTTAGGTTTTGGCAATGAGTTCCTCTGAAATGGTGGAAGCATTTATATTATTGTATTAGTATAGCTCTTGTAAGATGCTTTTCATCAGTGTTTCAGATTAAGTGTTCTATAAAGTGTTTACACAGACAACTAATATTGATTATAATCAAAGTCTCTCATTTGAAGCTGATTTAAGGCATGCTAGATATGACAAGAGTCTGTTACTTTGATTGATACACCTTTTTTTGATGGCTAACATCAGCCTAGAGTGCATGAATGTCTTATATGACCTGTGGCCACGTATCTAGATAACTTCATATTATTAAATCATTGTCTTGTGGCCATGTATCTAGATAACTTTGTATTATTAAATCATTGTCTTAATCTTGTAATAACAGAGATAAAGTTGTGTTGGATTTAACATACAAGCAACTTGAGTAGATGGGTCTATTGTTTATATGTATGGAAGTGTTGGTATTCTTTTAATTTCCCTTTGTGCCCCTTCCACACTAATGCCATGCATATGTATGTGCATTTAAAGCCCAGTGTAGGTTGTGTTTAAAGCTGCTAGGTAGGCAAATGAGGATCTCTGCATTTAATTCTGTAGAAGATGCCCCTCAAACATAATTAAATGTGATCTATCTTATTTGCAGACAAATGAATAATGCATGGAGTTTAGGCATAATCAGGTTATGTGCTTTCTGAAATTCTCAGATGATGTGCAAAGGTTAATTTTTATATTAAAAAAAAAAAGAGAAGCTCAGATGGTTGTATCACCGACACAGAATTTCAGGTTGCCTAGGATACAATATTAAAGGGGCAGAAAGGTTCAGGGTAGGTATACATCCTCCTTACACAGTCAAACGCATCCTGGGATTTAATCCTATAGATGCATAGATTTTAATGTCTGAAATAACTCATCATTTTTTCAAGAGAAAATGATATGTAGAGGGAGGAGAGAGGGCTGGTGGGGGGAGCTGAAGTGGGAAGGGAGAGCGACAGGGATCTGGAACTGAGAAGCCCAGAAGTGGCAAGTGCCCAGGGAGGCAGAAGAGAGAGCGGTACGGCTGGGGGGGTAGCAGGTGCCTGGCAGGCTTAAAGGAACCTGATGTAAATACGGAGGAATCAAACTGATCAGCCAGTTGTATACATGTAGCAAACAAGAATTACAAGGGCAATTCTTCTGGAGGGAAATTCAGCAATTTTTTATTTTTATTTTTCCACCCCCCTGCTGTGTGTGCTGCCAGGAGTTTTGGAAAGGCTGTGGGTCCCCCGGGCCAGAGCCTGCAGAGCTGGGGGAATCTCTGCGTGGTGGAAAAACACCCACCGGGTGCCCACCTGGAGCGAGCGGCGCGGGGGGGGGGACTGGGCAGGGGTGGCAGTGGCTGAGGTGTTACCGCAGTGCCTGCCTGCTCTTACATAGCCTGAGCTACCAGGTGGTCCCACTCCCCTCCAGAGCATCCTTGCTCAGGTCCTCAGCTGTGCTGCGTTCCCCCCGCACCTGGGCCGCTTGTTGTCCTTCCCCTCGCTGCTCTTATGACCACAGACCTCGTGAGCCCCTTCCACCACGGACTGGATCTCTGAAAATATTTAAGTGAGTCCCCAGTGAAAAAGAGATCAGTGAGTCTGCTCAGCTGAACAACAAATAGATCTTCCTTCCGTTAGTAATGCGTAATAAACGTGGAAGGAATTATTCTTTTTGTTCCGGTGTATATTATCTCTGGGATCTTTGCCTGAAAGAGCAGGGGGCTTCGTACCCAAACGGAGGGGGAGGTGGGCTCTGCCATAGAGGGTCTCTGCATGCATCCCAGGTGGCTCCTGTCACCTGCCTGGGGAAAATCCTGGTTTTCTTTAACATGCTCATTTGCAGTCAGTTGCCCAGCAGCTGTGCCATAAGAAATCCCAGTGCAGCCCAGTCTGGAGTCTCCAGCTGTGGATAGGGACCTTAGCCTGGAATTAATCAGTCTGGTTGGGGTAGGGGGGATGCAGAGGCACTCACCCTGGGGGGGTGGGCAGCTTCCCATGCGCTGGCTGCAGAGGGCTGCCCATTCTGTGTGCAGGTGTTGCAGGTGCCAGCCTGGTGTCCTTTCTTCCTCTGTCATCAGACAGGTCAGGAGCACGGAAAAGCTGCGACTGAGCAGGTTTTTAACTGTCCAGTCACCAATATGGCTCTAAATTTTTTTTTTTGGCTGCCTTCATTGATTTGTTCAGTGCCCCCCCCACCATCTCCAGTTTCAATCATAACCATGTTTTTAGGACAGGCTTTATTTCTGCCTGCAGGCTCTTGCTAAGCAAAGCTGGCAGCACCCAGCCATCCACAGGGTGCTTCTCCCAGCACTCAGAGCTGTGTTTGCCCAGGTCAGCTGAGCTCCGTGGTGAGGAGCACTGTCACCCAGGGTCTCCCATCATTTTCATGAAATATGCCTGTACTGATCCAGTCCATCTTTATGACGGCTTCTTATTGAAAACTGGTGTGTGAAACTCCCTTTCTGACTGGGTAATTTCCTGGATGTGTGTTTGGCTTAAAGGGGTTGAGAAAGGGCAAGTGCCTGCTTTGTAGTTTGGAGACTTAATCATTTGAATAGGCTCTTTAATTTCTAATGTCTCCTGAACTACTCTTGGGTCACCTAAAACATCCCGTTCCCTGTCAGGCTGAAAAGCCTTTTTACAATGAGGCCAGATTCTTGAGTGTGTATCGCTATTTGGAGGAAATCTTACTGTTTTCACCCTAACTGAGCGGAGCTGCGTGAGCGTTCAGTGTAATGCCAGTATCTGGAGAAAAGAGAAGCATTAGATGCATTTGTCATGGGCTCTGGCTTTGCTGCTCACTGGATGGGTGTTTCATGTCAGGCAAATACAAAAATCCGTTAGGCACGTGGCAGGATGCTCCTTTGGGAGATGTCCCGTCCGCCTTAGCGCTGCAGTTGCTTCCTTCTGACACAGCACCATCGCACCTACAAAACCCTCCCTGCACTGTTATCTTTTGCGTGTTGTAGATTTATAGCAGTGTGTTTGAATTGCTAGGGTTTGTTGGTTTTTTTTTTGGGGTGGTGGCTTGTGTGTGTGTATCTATTTAGTTCAAAATACCCAGGGTGCCACTAAAGTGCAGCACACCAGTCCCCTGAAATTATGGGCTTGAAGCCGGAGGGTGACCCTGGGAAAGGCTGCGTTGGCAAATTGGGCTGAACACGGCTCCCGTTCCTCTAAGCCTGATTGGGATGACTTGTCACGATGGCCAGGAGCCACGATCCACGGACTCTCCTGCTTTACGCTGCTGGAATGTGATAAATACCTTAGAAGTTTTGTGATGTCCTTTCCCTTACGGCAGGGCTAACAGCAGCCAGCCCGAAACTTGTTTGCTCGCTGATGGTGATGCAGCGGGGGGGCTCTGCACAGCTGCTCATCCCACGGGAGTGTGTCCGGAGCAGCCGGTCCCGCTGCTGGGAGCACCCACAGTGGCAGCCCCCGTGCGTGGCGGAGGGTCCCTCTGACCAGCTGGGGGCTGCAGGTGCTGTGGGACCTCTCTGTGCTCTAGGGAGCTGTGCTGGAGATACCTGTCCTTCAAAATCTAATTTAGACAGGAGGGGCTGGTTTTAAAAACACAACCCCCCCCAACCAACCAAACAAAAAAAAACCCCACAACAAACTGATATTCTGGAAGGAGAAACAGGCGTTAAACTGCTCCCTTAAATGTATCTCCATCGCCACTTCATAAAGGGCCAGTGTTAGAGCCGAAACCTCCCCGCGGAGAGGCGATGCTCAGCGCGCTGCCCGCTCTTGCTGCTCCGGGTGGTGTCAGCCACGGGCGCAGGATGCGTTGCGCTGCATTACCCACCTGAGTGATGCTGCTGCAGCATCTGGCTCACATCTGGCTGGCTGCACCTGCCCTCTGACTTGTCCAGGGCTTGGTGTGGTCCTTCTAAGAGCGTGCTTACCGCTATTAATGACTCTTCTCCCGCCCAAGTGGGAACTCTGTGTTTAAATCCCCCGCTGCCTTACTGTCACTGCTTCTCCATGACTAACTAATCTTTCTCCTGGCGTAGCCCAGCAGCTGTAACTAACAAGGCGTACAAGGCATTAGCCTGTCGAGTGTCCCATACCATTGCAAGAAATCACTTGCTGCCTTGCAGCTGTGCTGGTACTGCTTTCTGCAGCAGAAGTGAAACCACAAGGAAGGCTGGAGATCAAAACTTTATTTCCCATTGTGCGTATGCTGAATGACATTGGCCTAATATCTTACACGAACAGGAGAAATTACCTTAAATGGAAATGTCATGTAATCCATTCATATGGGCATGCCATAGGGTTACGACAGCAGAAAGAACTGGAAGCTTCCCTGCAGTAGCCTAGCTTTCCTGTCGGTAGGCACGTACTATAAATGAGCAGGCAGTCAGGGAACATCTTTTCAGTTTCCTTCTGGAGAGCAGTGTTAAATTTCTCTTTTGTATTGAATTTTTTTGGTCTGGTGAAGAATAAATTTCTTTGCTTAGAAAGCCAACTCTCTGCTACAGAATTAGATTATAAGGGTCTAAGATGAAAACACCTTTGAAGGCTGAATTAAGTTAATAAGCTTCCCAGGTGGATTTTTCCATTTCAATTCTGTTTCTTAGAAGGGTGCATCACAAATACCCCTGTAGCTGCTGTTATGGGATGGAGCAGTTTGGCAGGGAGTGAAATGGAGGGAGGAAAGCAAAGAATATTAAGCTTGCAAAGCCAAGAATGCTGAAAGGAGGAAGCTTTGCCTTCACAGTCCTCATGTGTGTCATGAAATGTTCTCTTACTGCTTAGGGTCTAAACAAATGTTTGTGCTGTTCAATGGATGAGTAATTACTTAATATTCCTTTTTGTGTGCCTCATTCAGTTGTGATTCAAGGCCTTTCTTGTGTTGTGTGTCTGTGCCCTGGCAAAAATAAGTTTTCACGATATCCCAAGGTGCTGTAGAGAGTTGCACAAACGTTATTGCATGTGTCTTCAGGGAAATCCTGGGAAACACAGTCCTGTTTTGCATCCAGGAGGCTTATGAGCTGTTGGTTTTTTGCTGGGTTAGGGTGCTGAGCTTCAAATGTTTAGAGTTTTCTAAGTTAGAAATTACACTGCAAGCGTAGCATCTAGCAGGTATGAGTGTTTGACTGTTCCTCTGCCATGTGGGCATCTAGGCAGGGGTCAGATGAACCTGCTCCCCTGTTAATCAACTGATTTCTGAGTTTGGTTAGGAAGAGACACATGCAGAGCAATTCCTTAATTATGCAGGAGCTCTGCTGAGAAAGAGATATTGATGTAATAAGAGCTGTGGTGTCACGCGTGTGCACTAAGGGGCTTCATCATGTTTTAATGCTGGGCTTAAGCTCAGATGCTTAAGTCTAGACTTTTGACTGAGAGAGGATTTCCAAAATAAAAAAAGAGAGAAACAATCCCCAAACCAAAAGTATGGAAAAACTGTTGGGTCTGGAAGTTCTTGCCCCTATGGTCATGTTGTAACTGTATAGCTGTTTGAACAGCAAATAATGGTAACGGGATCTTGAATCGTTATATTTGGCTCTGTCTAGAGGAAGATAAAATACACTCCCTGTCTGTAGGTTTCTTATCAACTGATTCCCAACAGCAGTAAGGAGAGACTTGGTGGTCCTAAATTCAGCCACAGACTTTGGAAAGGGGTGCGTCCAAGTTGTTAGACCCTTATAATATCATAGGCTGCTCCTCTTCTGCACCCTGTCTCCCACGGTCCTCTGGGACTTGGGTTGCTCCGCTTTTCTGCGTGTCACCTGGTGCAGATGTCCATCTGAGCTTGCCCTCAGCTCGTTTGCTCAGTCAGCTCCTCTCTCCATGGTGAGAGCATCATTGTGGTCTTCCCTAGGACCTTGCATCCAGCAGTGCTCCTGCATCTCGCTGCGAGCAGCTGCTCTCTCCTTTGGCTTGCAGGGTTCATTTGTGTTTTCCCTCTTGCCAGCCTGGAGCTGTCCCAGCTGTGGTTACCAGCCCTTTGTGTACTCCCCCCCCCACCCCCACCCCCCCAGTGCTAGGAGCTTTAGCAGAGAAGGTGTTTCCAAACTATTTTTTTTTCTCCTGTTAGTATGTATAAAATATCACTTGCAAATGAAACGGGATGGTGTGTGTTTGAGGGGGACTGGTCCTGGATTTGAGGTAGGCAGGAAAAGTCTGTCCTCAACTGGAAGGAGGAAAAGGCAAACCTGGCTGATGGATCACAGCTCAGGCAAGTGCCTGAGACCACTACGGTTAGGGGAGAGACTACACCAAGTGCTGTAGGGTTAGTGACGTGTAGGGAGAAAGCTGCCAAGTGTTTTGAGCTCGAGGAAGTTCTGTGAGGATGATGCAGCCACATGATTGTTCCTTTTCTTAGAATCATAGAATATCTCAAGTCAGACAGGACCCAAAAGGATCATCAAGTTCAACTCCCTGCTCCTCACAGGACTACCTAAAACTAAGCCGTGTGGCTAAGAGCGTTACCCAGGCTGGCAGGATTGGTGCTGTGACCACTTCCCTGGTGCAGTGACCAACCTCCCTCTTGGTGAAGAACCTTTTCCTAATGTCCAACCTGAACTTCCCCTGATGCAGCTTCATTCCACTGCAGCATCCGTGGCTTGCTCCGTGTCCCCTCTGTGGGTGGCCCGGCAGGATGAACCTGCCTGAGCTTCAGCTCCAGAAAGAGTAGCTCAAGGCTGGGCCTTGGACTGAAGGTCCTGGATGAGCCCCTTTGCCGTTAGCCTTGGAAAGAGCTAGAAGGGACATGGAAGCTGTGGCCAGGGTTTGTTTTCTGTTTATACCTGAATGTCGCTGAAGGCCAGCCCACCGGTTGCACCAAGCTGCCCTTGAAGTGGTGCAGAAGTAACTGCAGTAACTCCTAACGTCACGGCAGCTGAGTAAGGGAAGGGACCACGTTTCCTAGGGTGGTGCGTGGGATTTTGCATTCCCTCCCCACATGTGCTGCCGCAAAGGCAGGACATGATTATGCCCCCACCCCATGGCGAAATCCCAGGAACCTCCTAAAGACAGCGCTGCCTCCAGACTACAATGGCATCATTTGCAGTGTCCAGCTCACTGGATTCATATCTCTTGGGTCTGATGCTTTTTAGCTGTCTTTTTTTTTTTTAATGCATTACTAGGGAGATGCTGCCTTTTTCTGTCTTTCAGGGCTGGTTTGTAAGAAACTGCCTTTGTTTCCACTTCTGTTTTTAATACCAGGCGTGCTGCATGCCTGTAGCACCCACTAAATGAATTACCCCTTGCCTGCAGACCAAGGCACTGTAAAATAAAAATCTTTGCTCTTCATTGTCATTGTATATGAGATGCTTGTATTAAAAAAAACCAAAAAAACCTCCATGTTTACTTTTAAGGGGTTTTTTAGCTCTTTAAATGCCCATCTGAAATTGATGACTGCTTTAAACTAGATACCTATTGAAGCCTGAGCCTATTTTTTCTTTTAAGGAATGTGATGAAAACTCTTCCTATCCAAACTGAATTTTTGATGTGCTAGATTCGCTTAGGAAAGGGGACTGTGCTCGGTGCCTGGCATGTCTGTTGTTTGATGGAAGGGGGCCTTGCCCGTTGCTGGAATCGGGGGGGGGAGGGATGAAATGGGCTTTGAGCCTGAAAATTTGGGCATCTCATTGTTGTCCTCTGCAGGTGATAGGGAGGGAAGAACTGAGGAGGGCAGAGAGGATGCTGTGGAAGGTAATTCACAGAAAGAGTCCAGCTCAGGTGTGCTCTGGAAGAGCTGCCTCTTCTGTCTTCCCTCCCGCTCCCTTGGAAACGTTCCCTGGCTCCTTTATTTGGCTTGGGTGCTTGCAAAAGCCATCTTCCAAATCCCGTGGAGAGAACTTGCAGTATTTCTGCATGGTGGCACCTGAATTCTCCATCCTTCTTTCTGTCCCCCTGGGCTGAAGTTCCTTACCACACCAACTATCAGCCTGTGCTCATTGTTTTTTGTTTGTTTTTTTTTTTTTTTTACCCTGCAAAAGTTTGTTCACTGGACTGAACTATTAGGGCAGATTCTGGGGAATCCTATTGTGAAAGGCCATAACAAGGATCCAGATGCATTTTTTTTTTTTTTTTCAAGCCTTGTGCCTGGCTTTCCAGTCCAGCAATGCTGGGTTGTGGCCACAGAAAGAGCATGAGCCACTGGGGCAGGCAGCTCCCCCTGCTCAGCCTTTGAAAGTATGTGAGTTTAGGTGCGTTATACATGAAATGTTTGTGTATGGAAGTGTATTCAGTTTCTCAGTATGTAATCCAAGAAGGAAAGAAAGCCTGGTTCACAGGGAATGTGATGGAAACATAAAGAGATGCTGATAACGGCACAGTAAACACATGGGCAAGGCCTAAGCTGTCTTACTGATGTGAGCTCATTTGATGTGAATGTGGCATTTCCACAGCTTCCCCCATTGCCTGTTTTATGTTTGAATGTTTATTTTTCCATGCAAAACATTAGCATGTTTGCTCTTAGATTTTACTAGAAAATCTGCTAATGTAGCAGAAATGACTTTAGATTTCTCTTTTTTTTTTTTGTACTTGCAATTAAATTTTCAGATGGTTATGTGCTGGGACTATAAGTCTGTCACAACAGATGATTTGGTCAGTCCAAATACAAATTCCACATTTGTGATTCTTTTCACTAATAGAATATTTTCCGACTTGGTAACATCATGGCTAGGACACAGAGCATTTGTTTTCTCACTGTTTTGGCCACGACAATGACATGTATCAGCAATAAGATGCAGCAAAACTTGTACTTATTGATGAGAGGATTCAAGTCACCAATGATCTGAAGAAAGTTATGTGGGGTGGGTGCCTGATGCCTCCTGAGCCCTGCAGTTAGGAGGGACAAGAGGAGCAAACAACCTCGTGTAGCATGCTCAGAGAAAACGTACCAGGTTGTCTGAGGCCAGCAGCGCTTCTGAGGGAGAACTGAGCATCTTCTACTGCCGAAGGACCTGAGGTCGGGTCAATGCATGTGGGGACAGGGCTTGAGGAGCAGCAAGCCTCCAAGCACGGTCCAAATAACAAGCAGGGACATGTTGGAACTTGTCGGCCACAAACTTTGGGATGACAAAGGGGATGATGAATAGGTAACAGCCGACAGGATGCTGACTGTTGAGTCATCACCAGATAAGATATGGAAATGAGGAACAGAAGGCGCCAAAGGAGGAGTAACAAGTTGCGCCCGTAACGACTGAAGTAAGTTTCGACAGACAGCAGTTAAATGCCCTTTGTTTGTTGATTAACCCATCAGGGATTGCTTAGTACCTAATGCTCAGCCTAAAGCACCCATCTGCTTAAAGCGCGGCCTCTGACAACATCTATAACGCGGTGCTGGTGTACAAAGGAGTTGCCACCTTGCTCGGTCGGGCTGTGTCCCGTCTGCACACGCAGACTGCGGGGCGGCTGAGCAGCCCTGGGGAGCGGGGCTGGTGGCACTGTGTCCTTTGCTCGTCATCCTCTTTCTTGTACCGTTTGGCTTTCCCCGGCCACGACGAGGTGGAACCGCTGCTGTGGAGAAGCTGGATGTGAAAACAGAGGCTCTTGCTGCCGTGCAAAGGTGACGGGTGGGGTAAAGGAGAGCGAGGAAGGGGGGCTGCTACCCAGTACGGGTAAACGATGATGGTTTAACGCTGCTGGGGGAACGGGAGGGATGGGCTGGGGTGGTGGTGCGGGTGAAGGCTGCGCACCCCGCTGAAGCTGGTCCCTGCGGCCACTTGTAGCACAACTCCGGTCGCCGTCCTGCGCTGGCTGCTGGGCGCAGCGCGGGGTGCTGGAGGGAACCGGCCGAAAGCCCTTCCCGGGGGGTACCTTGCTGCATGTAAAATGTGTGTGCGAAACCTCTAAATGACGGTTTAGTGGTGAAGGGTTGCCTCTGATGAGTTGCCGTTAAGTAACAGACGCTATCCAAACCCTGTGCAGCAAGACCCGCAAATAACGACTTTGCGGAGCCGCTATGGCGCTGCGGCTGGGGCTGGGAGGAGCGGGTGCGTTTTCCGTGTGATACGGATCTATCTGCAGCAGGGAGGTGGAGTAACTTCTTTGGGTCGTTTACTAAAGAAACAGAAATGTCCCTGTTAATACTATTTTTGGAAGTAGATAAATAAGCCAGTGGCAAAACCATGTCACGCTTGTGATGGCGGAGATGACTAAGCACGTGCGTGCATGAAAGCTTTGTTCCCAGACTTGAAAGTGTTATAAATTGAGACCACAATGGATCGTAATCCAATTAAAATTCTATTAATTATAGCAAGTAGAATATGAGCAAAAACAGCGCTGGACGGCAGCGGAGTCTGCGCTCCGCCAACTGCCGTGCTAAGTAGCTCAGACTGTCCCTTTTTATTCATCCTGACTTCCGCGTTCATAGAGTGGTGGAGATA